>JASGYR010000187.1:0-302500 GCA_030068185.1 Colletes collaris | reverse complement strand
GGTGCATGCTTTCCACAACATAAACATAATTCCTAAGATATTATGTTGCTTGGTAAGTTCAAAGTTTATATAATCTATATACACTCAAGTACATAACAATTTTATAATAAAACATATTTTATAACTAAAAATTTGTTGCACAACATTATATTCCATATTCTTTAAGTTTCAGAAGAATAAATAGTAAAATTTTCCTCCAGGAAATCGAAATTTAGTCCCTTATAAAGCTATTCATATAAGCGCGCATATCAAATCGGCCCGTGGCATTCTTTGCATGTACTCCGTAAAATGCCTGGCACTAAAAGGGTTAAATAACGCGTTAATTCGTTAATAAGAAACGGCGGTTAAATTGTCGCGTGGTCTATAGAAAAAAGGGGACATTTCTTATACGGTGTTGTCCTCAGTGTTCGCGACATTCCAGAGCCTTCTCTGCGTCGTAACCTGCTTCGGGAGCAATACCGTGTAGAAAAAATCCAAATTTACCTTCGATAATAGTCACGCGATCGGCCCAGTAACGGTTCCATGAGAACCGTTGTTACTACGCCGAAATAACAGAGAGGATTCAAAATTAATACGAGACAGACAATTTCCCCTCTCACGATCGCGGATAAGAGGGTCTGTCTCGACACTCACTTGCTATCTGGTTCTCGACGAGTTCGCATCGGCCAATCCGACCTCGTCCAACACCGCGATCACGATATACGCGCGATTAAATCCGTTTAATTGTATCGCTGCACCACAGAACCGAAACGGAACGAAATTAAGACTGTGGTAAATTCAGAAAGAATTAACCTAGTCGGATTTCGTACCTCACGGTTTCGTGAGTTTAGTGATCGTTGTGTGAACAGAACCGTTCTGGAATCGAGCGAAGCATTGAAACAATTTACAGTTAACAACCGGTGGCTGATCATAATCGTTTGTGCATTTCAATAGTGTTCGATTATCGCCACCGTTGCGTCAATTGTTTCAAAGCATAAGCGATTTCCACATTAACAACCGGTGGCTGATAACAATCATCGTAACACTTAAATAGTGTTTGATTGTCGCCACCGTTGTGTGGAAGGCACGTACCGCTGTAATCAGTGGGATCGTCGTTTCCGTATTGAGTGGGATCGTCGTTTCCGAGGATCGAAATTCAGTTTGAGTACCACCACCATAGGGGCCTTATTTGGCGTATTCCCTGGGTGCTCTTGGCTGAATTCGATTGGCTCGAACGTCGGTTACTGATCACCAGTGTGTACGGACACTCGGTGTAGAGCGACGTTCAAAGGGCACCGTGGTGTAAGCACCTTAACCTTCAGACGCTTCTAGCGCAGTTAAGGGCTTGCATCACACCGGCCCCGTACGGACCAGGAAACGACGGTGAATCACGGAGTGGACAATTTTTGGAGCCTTACAACCTCCAACTGTTGTCACCTCCAGCAAAAATTCAAGCCAGCAGCAGTGGGAAGATCGAGATTCAAATCTTGTTTTCCCCATCTGCTATTAAAAGTTTCCAGAACTGCAGTCGAACGTTTATCGATCACACGAGAAACGTTTAAGAATAAAGTCCACTAACACAGTTGCTTATCGCTGTGAAGTAATCCCGCTCCTGTTTATCATAAACAGAGAAAGGAGCGCGTGGATTGACGCGAGTCAGGCAACGCGACGAGCGTTGTCACATATTTTCAACCAAATTTCGGTCTCTTTTGTTGCAGACGACCAAGACGAGAGCCGTAGTGGCCAGAGACCACGGCCAGGTTTTTTACGAGCCCGCCAACGAGCCCTCGGTTTTCCTGGCGATTTTTAAAAATTTAAATTTCTTTATTTTTGTTTTTTTCTTTTAATTTTCAAATTTTAAATAAACGGCCTAGTCGCTTGACTAGGCGAAAGAAAGGACAATGTTAAGTCATAGAGGGGTTTACTGACCCAAGAGCGTACAGCATATGCTATACACCGTTGGAAAGGTCTCGCCAAGGCAAATCGACTGATATCATTTTTAACTTCGATATCAGATAGGATAATGTCGAAAAATGGCCTCAAAATTCGAGATTTTGCGGGTTTGAACAAAGAAACCGGTAGTAGAAGCCCATCCGGCCTGAGGGACCTCAGGCACCTGAGGAAAAACCGAGGGTGTAAGCGATACTCTAGCAGATTGGGACGGCAAATGTGCCCCACCACCTTCATTTCAGTGCCGTGTTGGGCCTGCGTTTGCCGCATGGGCCTCGTTCCAAATGCCCAGGGCGAAATCGCCAATGGATCAATTGTTTTTCATGAACATAATATATTCATGGTAGACAATTCGCAGGTATAAGTTGGGAATGTGCAGGTTAGTATTCAGACTAATGCGTCACTTACAATAGTGAATGGAGTGACATTTTATTGATTGAACGAAACATAATGATGTGAATACTGAATACTAACCTGCACATTCCCAACTCATACCTGCGAATCGTCTATCATGAATATATTATGTTCATGAAAAACAACTGATCCATTGGCGATTTCGCCCTGGGCATTTGGAACGGGGCCCATGCGACAAACGCAGGTCCAACACGGCACTGAAATGAAGGTGGTGGGCACATTTGCCGTCCCAATCTGCTAGAGTATCGCTTACACCCTCGGTTTTTACTCAGGTGCCTACCCGAGGTCCCTCGGGCCGGATGGGCTTCTACTACCGGTTTCTTTTGTTCAAAACCGCAAAATCTCGAACTTTGAGGCCATTATTCGTCATTATCCTATCTGATATCGAAGTTAAAAATGATATCAGTCGATTTGCCTTGGCGAGACCTTTCCAACGGTGTATAGCATATGCTGTACGCTGTTGGGTCAGTAAACCCCTCTATGACTTAACATTGTCCTTTATAAGTGTACCGATTCACTTTCCCCCATATTCCCACTCCCTCGTAATTCGGACACCTCGTTAAATGGTGAGAGCGACAATAACTCGCACCTATTTAAACAGAAGGGAAATTGCAAAAGCAATACGCCGCTGGACTTGGAAAAAACATTTGAAACGGAAGCAACACGCCGCTGGACTCGGTTTACTAGATCAAAAGTACTACCCTCTGGGTAAGGGTCGCACCGGACCGATCGCTCGCAAAATCCGTCACGACGATGACGAGTGCCGGACCGATCGCTCGCAAATTCCGTCGTGACGAGTGCCGGACCGATCGGTTGCAAATCCCGTCATACCATGTGCCGGACCGATCGCTCGCAAAAACCGTCATACCATTCAGTCCTACCAGAATCCTGACCAAACGGAATCCAGACCTAACTAACACCTTTTTTTTTTTTTTTTTTAGGCGGAGGGGAAATCTTACATAAGACACCCGGGGTAGTGTCGGATTCTTACCGACTAAAACCCCTCCGCCGCACTGACCCCGGGGCGGAATTGTTTGCCACATTACTTCGCTCCCGGGGCAGTGGCCGCCCGATGTTACGCGGCGGCAGTGACCTCCCGGAGGGGCCGCCCCACTGGGTGACCTCTACGGGTTTCCTCCTAATGCGGCTAATCCGCCAATAGTACCCTTCCGTCCCGAGGGATATCGTCATCTGAAGGGGGCACCATCCCCATACCACCACCCTCCCAAAAGTTGCGGGTGCATGCGTTCCCGCAACTGTAATATCCCCGAAGGGCCCGCTGAAATAGGGGTAGCACCCCTCGGCTCGCAAGCCGCATCTCGGCCAAAGGCCACGTCATCAATAAATAGGACAAACACACACAAATTGCTAGGGGGTACATTGTTCCGTACCCCCGCGTCATCGCCTCCGTTGTCCGTACCTCCTCGGTACGGAATCCGCTCGTAGGTCCCGAGGGACCCCCCTCTTGGTACCTATGGGTACATAATTAACCCCTCCTACTTTGCCACCTAAGGTGGCAGGGCTATCATTCGCCAGCAAACTTAAATGTATGAAAACCCACATAAAATAGAGATAAAATATATAAAATATATAAAAGATATAAAGTGGGATAAAAACCAAAATAAAATATATGTCATTTATATGAAATAAAATTTATCTGGATAAAATATAAAATATATAATGCCAGTAGTAAATAAAATAATAGTATAATAAAAGTAAAAAGTAAAGTAAAAATAAAAGTGTAAATATTTTAGAGTAAGATACTATGGCCTAATAATAATGGCCTGGTTTGGCTACTGTATATGTGAATGTAGATATAATTATAGTTATAATACCACCTGTGTGTGTATATATAGGTTATCGAAATACTTGTAATTAATGCGGAACGTGAAAAAATATAATGTAAATGCAGATGCTAGTACACCCTGTGCGTATGTATGCGTATTGTGTGTATATTTGTATGTATGCGTATGTAAAACTTCTCGGTGCAGCACATCTATTAATAGATGTCGCATAAATGGAGTATAGTATATTCTAAGCAATTCAAATAAACTGAAATATCGAAATAATATAATAAAATACTATAATTTATGTATATAATAATAAATAAAATAAAATAAAATAAAATAAAATACTGTAATGACATTGTTAGAATGTGGAGGGCTCAAACACTGATTTGAGAACCTCGTCTAACGGGGGTCCGGATCACGAGGGAATAGGAGGATGGAAAAGTAATTGTCACACGTTATATATAATTTCACGTCGTCGAAAGAGTTCGACGACGTCGTTTATTGTGGACCTTTAAATGCGAACAGCCTGTCTTAATTAGATTATACGCGACAAAACCTCGCCTGTCTGACTGGCGTCTGGCGTGTGCTCGCGTCACGCTGTTCTGAAACAAAAGAGACGGAACGAGATGTAAATATACGGTAACGTTTGTCACTCTCTCCGTCTCGTGTTAATGTTCCACGCGCTCCTGATTGTGCTTGTCGCACTCAGGAGCGGGAAACTCAGCCGCCGCGTTACGCAGCTAAGCGAGTGGACTGTATATGTTTGTGTGCGTTCCCTTTAAACCGGGAAACAGCTGATTGCAGTTTTGGAAGGACGAGATTCAACCTCGTTTCTTTCCCGACTGCAGGTTTCGACTATCGTAGGAGAGGGTAACGGGTGGAGGTTGTAAGGCTGCAAACCGTACCCGCTCCTCGGCCCTTTTTACCACCTTATTGCGTGCGTACGGGCACGGTGTGATGCAGGTGTGCCAACGGTGCCCTTGGGTCGACTTACGATTGGGCCTGACACCACGTAGCTTAATGAATTAACGTCCTACGCACAGTGACCGTACTAGACTGGCGATCTTTGGAGGTATTCTGCGATTCGTCGTAAGCTGGGAGTTAAATTGTCCCACACTTCGACTAGAAGGTGATAAATCCACCCAGGTATTTTATACACCCCTGGATTGTGGGTTCCGGAACCGTTTGATATACAAGAGAGGTACGAGAGTCAACCTCGATACCTTAAACACGACCTCTGATTGCAGCGATACGTGTTTTCTTTTACTTTTATTGTTCAGACCAAGGTGGGTCGTAGCCACTGCTGAATACTTCGGACACGACCTCTGATTACAGCGATACGTGTCTGTATTCAGGCTGAGGTGGATCGTACCCACTGCTGAATTCGAAATCTCGGATTATAACCTGCGAGATCTTTACAGTCTTTGGATCAGGTCGTATTCCGACCTAATCTGTTTAATTGGTAAACGGCTTACGGAAGTTCACGGGATGGGATTGTTCTACAACCCGTTCCGTATTGAACGTCCTGCGGAGGTTCACGGGATGGGGTTGTTTTCAACCCGTTCCGTATTGAACGTCCTGTGCAAGTTCACGGTATAGGATTGTTTTCCAATCCGTTCCGTATTGAACTTGTTGTTCACGGTATAGATTGTTTTCCAATCCGTTCCGTATTGAACTTGTTGTTCACGGTATAGGATTGTTTTCCAATCCGTTCCGTATTGAACTTGTTGTTCACGTTTACGGCTCTTTTAAGTAGTAAACGGGTTGTGGAAGTTCACAGTATAGGATTGTTTTTCAATCCGTTCCGTATTTGAACTTCCTGTCCACGTTTACAACTCTTTAAATAGTAAACGGGTTGTGGAAGTTCACGGTATAGGATTGTTTTCCAATCCGTTCCGTATTTGAACTTCCTGTCCACGTTTACGACTCTTTGATTTTAAATTGTAAACGGGTTTTGCGGAAGTATTGACGGTACCGGATGGATTCCCAATCCGTTCTCGTACTGCACTTCCAACCCACGTTTACAATTTCGTCGAAAGTTCGAGTAACTCGAAACTATTCGAACGTCTTGGAAATTCCGGGGGAGCGGGATCGTATGCCCATCTGCTCACCGCCGGTTCCAAGTTAAGAGAGACGATCCAGCACGGTTACTCAAATTCGGAGGAGAATCTCCGACTAGCGGCGCTGTAGACGAATTTGAGTTCGTCTTTGTCCAACTTATTATTGTCGTACCTTCTCTTTATACACGCGCCGAAACGTTAGCTCGAAATCACGCTTAGTTTCGTCGATCGCGTGATGTTTCGAAGAAATCCGTATGTGACAGTGTTTATAACCTGCCTTGTTTTCGCGTAGCGGACACGAGAGTCGAACAGTCTCGAGTCGGTTACATACGCAGAAAACAATACCGGGTGACGAATAATATTCTACTATTCTTATATGCTTCGAATTAACGCGATATTTAAACATACCGCCCCCCTTGCACGGTCCGTGCAATAATCCGGAGGAGCGGTAATTCGCGTTCACGTTTGATCGACTTTAGAGAAGGTCGACATACACTTAATTATGGAAAATTAAGGTACTTACATTCACGTCGTGCGAGGGCCCGTCTGCCCTCCAATATCTGGAGGCTGGTGATGACCACCTCGTGCAGTGCCGTCGCATCCACTCTGGTTCGGCCGGCTGGCCGTTGTCCCCTTTGCCGTCGCGTGAACGTCTGCCTGTCTCGGGCCCGGCGGTCTCCCACCTCCCGATTGCGACCTCGCCTTCCTCTGGGGTTTTCACCCCTGGAGGGTACGGACGGCGTTTGGCGGCCGCGCGGTAAACGCACGATATGAGGCTTCCGCCCCTTGCCCACTTCAGTCGGAAGTGACCTCCGGGTACTTTACTTTTGCAACGCCTTGACGTCCAAGGAACGTGGGCCGGTACCCGGAGGACGTCCAGCCCCAAAAAGGTTTTTTTTGGGGTGTCCTTAATGTGAAACAAAGTGCGGAATTTCGAGTCACAATTGGGTAATGGGCTCGCTATGAATCACCCGACCCAGTGGACTCCATATTCCGCGAGAAACTGAGATTTTCCTCTCCCGAATTTTTGTACACATCCAGCTTCCTCCGCAGCCGTATGAGACCGGAAAACACGTCATGGAAAATTTTCCAGCGTTTTTCTTCCGTCTCGGGTAATTAAGAGGCAGCCGGAATACAAAATTACCCCGTCGCAGATCGCGCGACGGTTTTTCCGGGAGAATCGGTCATCCTCCACCTTTGTTTCTCACAGAGGTCGAGGCAATCTCCTCGGTTTCTCCGAGCTTCGTAATCACTTTAACCCGTGATTTGATAACGGTACAATTTTCCGAGTTTTCGCCTGCTGTATATATCGGGCTGGATTTCACCCATCCGAAAACAGACTTTGGCGAAGTTACCCTTTGTATTATTCGACGGGATCCCAGTCGAATAATTTTGGGCGTTTAGAACCGTGTTGATCAGGAATTGAAATTTCGATCGGTAAGCGATTCGCGACGCATCTCTTGTACCGAACTCGCACTCGCGCTCTCGCCTCGGTGCGGCTGTACCGAATTTCGTACAGCTTTACATCGAGGCGTGTGTCTTATCCGCACTCGGCGAGTTTTTGCGTTTCGACCTGGATTTCGCAGGCCGCCGGGGTGAGGCTTTTGAGCCTCTGTCCTCTTCATCGCCGTACGCGTTTTCCGCTAAAGGCTGATTTTGAGGAGGTTCCCGGTGGTATTTCGAAATGCAGTAGGGGATGGTGCCTCCCGCTGCACTCCGGACAGGCCGTGGAGCTTTTGCACTTCGTTACCGTATGATTGGTGCCCAAACATTGTACGCACCAGTGACGGTTTCTTACGTATTGGCTGCGCATTTTTGCAGTCAATACCACGAAGTTCTCGCATTTCATTAACTTGTGCGGTCCTGTACAGAATCCGCACGGTTTTGTTGACGCTGCTCCACCTTGCCCGTTGTCATGACCCTTTTCCCGTGGCGTTTCCGCCCAGACGTGGTCTTGGACAACGTTATGGCTACGTACGTGTCTCGACGCGGTACTCGTTTCCCGAGTCGAGCTTCGGCTACGTACGCTTTTTCTGTGGCAGGCGCAAGAGCAGCCTCGCGACGCTTCGCGTCCATGGAGAGCTGTGCGCGGGAGTGCATCTCGATGAACTTCCGTACGTCCTCAAACGTAGGATATTCCGTCGAGAGATTGAGCGTTTTCTGCCACTCTAATTCAAGCGCAGGCGAGAATTTTTGTTTCGCCCAATGCGCGAGTAACCAGTCCCGCTGCTGTTCGGGGGTGCCCTTGTTATCAAGGGCAGCTAGTGCCTGCGTGCAACCCACGGTGATCTGCTGCATGCTGGCCAGATCACCGGTGTCAATGGGTTTTAGGAACAGGAGCTTATCCAGCAGTTTTCCCGTGACTATGCGTGGGAGGCCGAAGGTGTTCTTCAACCTTGTCCACGCCACTGAGAAATTACGACCGACGATCTCGATTGAAGCAATGGACGCAAGAGCGGGTCCCTCTAGGCAGGCGTTCAGATAATGCAATCTTTGCACATCTGACAGTCCTGCATTTCGTACGACCCCGGAGGTGAACAGATCCTCGAAATGTTCCCATTCTTGAGGATCCCCTCCGAATTTGGGTAATCGTTGCTTCGGGAGCTCGATCGGTATACTACACTGAACTTCCGACATTGCTGGTTTCGACTCAGCACTCAGTCGGCCTAGTTCAGTAAGGACGAAATCCTGAAAATCTTGGAAATCGTCCTCGGCATGCCTCATATAATTTAGCTTGAAAAGATCGTGAGACGGTCTTTCCGCTGCAGGTATTTGTTTACGCACGCTAGCGTACTTAGTGCGTATCTCACGCCAAGTTTCTTTAGCGTGCTCGTGTTTTTCCTCAAGCAAACGCTCTGAGTACTTCGCTCGTCCCAACTTTTTTAGGTTTACACCCAACCGTTTGAGCTGACCACATAGATCGACAAAGTCTTCGATCTCGTCATCGAGATCTATTTCTATGGATAGCTGTTGCACGGCCATAGTGAGTGTTTTTCGAGGATTAAACCGCTCGAAAGAAACCTCTTACGTGGGTGGTTCCACACGTGGGAGAAAATGTACCTTTCTTTATTCCTTTCAACCTCGTATGGATCCGGCTCGAAGGACCTTATGTTAGAATGTGGAGGGCTCAAACACTGATTTGAGAACCTCGTCTAACGGGGGTCCGGATCACGAGGGAATAGGAGGATGGAAAAGTAATTGTCACACGTTATATATAATTTCACGTCGTCGAAAGAGTTCGACGACGTCGTTTATTGTGGACCTTTAAATGCGAACAGCCTGTCTTACTGGCGTCTGGCGTGTGCCGCGTCACGCTGTTCTGAAACAAAAGAGACGGAACGAGATGTAAATATACGGTAACGTTAGTCACGCTTTCCGTCTCGTGTTAATCACCACGCGCTCCTGATTGTGCTTGTCGCACTCAGGAGCGGGGAACTCAGCCGCCGCGTTACGCAGCTAAGCTAGTGGACTGTATATGTTTGTGTGCGTTCCCTTTAAACCGGGAAACAGCTGATTGCAGTTTTGGAAGGACGAGATTCAACCTCGTTTCTTTCCCGACTGCAGGTTTCGACTATCGTAGGAGAGGGTAACGGGTGGAGGTTGTAAGGCTGCAACCGTACCCGCTCCTCGGCCCTTTTTACCACCTTATTGCGTGCGTACGGGCACGGTGTGATGCAGGTGTGCCAACGGCGCCCTTGGGTCGACTTACGATTGGGCCTGACACCACGTAGCTTAATGAATTAACGTCCTACGCACAGTGACCGTACTAGACTGGCGATCTTTGGAGGTATTCTGCGATTCGTCGTAAGCTGGGAGTTAAATTGTCCCACACTTCGACTAGAAGGTGATAAATCCACCCAGGGTATTTTATACACCCCTGGATTGTGGGTTCCGGAACCGTTTGATATACAAGAGAGGTACGAGAGTCAACCTCGATACCTTAAACACGACCTCTGATTGCAGCGATACGTGTTTTCTTTTACTTTTTATTGTTCAGACCAAGGTGGGTCGTAGCCACTGCTGAATACTTCGGACACGACCTCTGATTACAGCGATACGTGTCTGTATTCAGGCTGAGGTGGATCGTACCCACTGCTGAATTCGAAATCTCGGATTATAACCTGCGAGATCTTTACAGTCTTTGGATCAGGTCGTATTCCGACCTAATCTGTTTAATTGGTAAACGGCTTTACGGAAGTTCACGGGATGGGATTGTTCTACAACCCGTTCCGTATTGAACGTCCTGCGGAGGTTCACGGGATGGGGTTGTTTTCAACCCGTTCCGTATTGAACGTCCTGTGCAAGTTCACGGTATAGGATTGTTTTCCAATCCGTTCCGTATTGAACTTGTTGTTCACGGTATAGATTGTTTTCCAATCCGTTCCGTATTGAACTTGTTGTTCACGGTATAGGATTGTTTTCCAATCCGTTCCGTATTGAACTTGTTGTTCACGTTTACGGCTCTTTTAAGTAGTAAACGGGTTGTGGAAGTTCACAGTATAGGATTGTTTTTCAATCCGTTCCGTATTTGAACTTCCTGTCCACGTTTACAACTCTTTTAAATAGTAAACGGGTTGTAAGTTCACGGTATAGGATTGTTTTCCAATCCGTTCAGTATTTGAACTTCCTGTCCACGTTTACGACTCTTTGATTTTAAATTGTAAACGGGTTTTGCGGAAGTATTGACGGTACCGGATGGATTCCCAATCCGTTCTCGTACTGCACTTCCAACCCACGTTTACAATTTCGTCGAAAGTTCGAGTAACTCGAAACTATTCGAACGTCTTGGAAATTCCGGGTGAGCGGGATCGTATGCCCATCTGCTCACTGCCGGTTCCAAGTTAAGAGTGACGATCCAGCACGGTTAGTCAAATTCGGAGGGGCGAATCTCCGACTAGCGGCGCTGTAGACGAATTTGAGTTCGTCTTTGTCCAACTTATTATTGTCGTACCTTCTCTTTATACACGCGCCGAAACGTTAGCTCGAAATCACGCTTAGTTTCGTCGATCGCGTGATGTTTCGAAGAAATCCGTATGTGACAGTTTTTATAACCTGCCTTGTTTTCGCGTAGCGGACACGAGAGTCGAACAGTCTCGAGTCGGTTACATACGCAGAAAACAATACCGGGTGACGAATAATATTCTACTATTCTTATATGCTTCGAATTAACGCGATATTTAAACAGACATAAACTATAATAATAATAGTAATATAACATTAAATAAAATACTAGTAAAAGACAGACCGATATATGAGACTATGTGCTATAAGAAAAGTCCGAAAGTAGCTATGCGTAATAGCACATAAAATTTGTATGAAGCTAAATATTTCCAAGAGATATTATTCTGATTACAATGTACTACCACGTGTAAATATATATATATATAATGTTGGTGATAGTAGCTCTGGATGTAATAACTGGAAAAGTGAAGTACTAAATATCTATGTACATAGGTGGCAAACTGTATATAGTATAATATATATATATATAGTATAATATATGTAATATAAATAAAGAGAGAAAACGTATTTATTAGTAAAATAAATGAAAATGGCCGATGGGATAACATGTAATGTATGAAATGGGAATTTAAATGGGAGTAAAGATTTGTGAAAAGGAGAACCTATAATCTCTAAAAGAAATAATCAAACTGAAAACCAGAACGGCGTGAGATCCGTTAAAGGATAGAAAACGATAATAAAAATCAGTGCCTGAAGTACCATCCAGGTATGTGTATTGTAATATAATTATGTTAAATGTTAGATGTTATAATAAAATTATAGAGTAAAATTTGCAGGAGCCACCCATGAATAGATAAGTAGTAGAGTATGTTTAGGATATAATATAATGATAGGTAAGAAAGAAAGTATATAAAAGAATGCACATAGTTGCTGAATGTTAATAAATGAAAACTTGAAAACTTAATAACTGAGAGGTGGAAGTTTTATCACCTAATAGTCAAAATAAAACAGTAGAAAATGAGAAAATGAAATAGACAAAAAATTAAAAATAAAAATAAAATTAAAATTAAAATTAAAATTAAGGTAGAAAGTACGAATAAAGATAAAGTATGAAATATAAGGAGAAGAATGTATAGTGAAATGTAAAAACTATATAAAATATATTATAAAATGTATGTAAGTCTATGAAAATACCATACAAAACACACAGCGCCATATTGTCGGGAGCCAGAAGAACGGCCATAGGAAATAAAGGCCGAGTAATAATACGGCGGTTATAATCAAAGTATATAGTAGTCGCCAATATCAATAGTTATGGAATGAAATAATATCTTGTAACAATGCTAGCTCAGAAACTAAACTTGTTAAAAAGTTGATACTTTTAACGAATGAGTCCGGATAGAGGTGTGGGAGTTTTATCGGGGAAGTGAATCGGACAGCAAATTGATTTTTCTTTTCGTCGGTCTTTAGGGCCGACCTTTTATTACAAAAATAGATAATAAAAAAAAAATAACAGAAAATCAAAATAACGAGACTGATTATATGAAATTAATATTTGGCCTCGTTTCTGGCCGTTCCGCGAGGCTAGGTCGTTCCTCTCGCCAGCTTGAGGTAGGCCAGGATTCCTATGAACAGAAAAACACGACTATGTGTTAGACACACGTACGCGGTATACGTATCTTCGTCGCACTCGTTTGCTCGCGCTCCTGGCTTCGCAATTCGAACGTACCGGAGCGGAGAATTGTAAACTTTCGTAAATTACGAATTATAAAGTGGACTGTATTTTGGCTAGGAAAAGAATTAAACTTCTTTTCTTCGCCGATTCAGTGGTCGATTGCCCAGTGGACGGGAATGCAAGAGGAGGTTGTAAGGCTCCTAATGCACTGTTCCCGTGAGTATGCACACTGAGTCTGTGCGTCGAGTCGCACTGCAATGCAACGGCACGACCGTCAATCTGCGGCTTCTCTTTACACGTTCCAACAGATGACTTATTGGCCGAGAGTTGCACTGCGAAGCCCGACAACACGTTGTTCACTGCACGAATGCACTACTTCGATGTGATACGTTGCAGTATTTTGAACTACGCGGGGCCTCGACCCACGACTCCGTTACTTCTCCGCACTGGTGCTCCTCTAAACGTTACACCGGCGGGATCTGTAGAAGTAAGGAGGCGAAGACCGAAAATCACACGTCCGAAATGGACGCTGACCTGACTACAGTGAGCCCACCTGGAGGTACACCACGTAGGTGCCTCCTTTGGTGTCTCCTAAGCCGAAGGGCAATCACACAGAAGTATGGACGGTACAGCCGACTTCTATATGATTCAAACGTTTATACGTTGGAATCGACCGTTAAATTCCGCACAGGAGGGGTCGAACACCTTATCGGTGTATTCTCGAGCCCTCCAAAATCTGCAGTAAATTTAAATCAATTAAACTCGATCGAGATTTTCTCGAACGAGATTCAGGTGAACTTGCACGAATCGGGATACGAATCGTGTTTTCCAAGCAAGGTGGGAATGATTTTTCCGACCTTTTCGAGCAAGGCTCGCTACACCCTTTTAAAAATAGCAGTCTTTTCGGCTTTCTCGCACGAGGAGTTTCCCTCTTAAATCGCGATTAACTTCTGATCGAATATGATCGGGAGCCGATGCGTCTCGTTCAGAAGTCGCCGTAAGAATGATACGGATTGACAGCCGAAGACGTCGCCGTGGTACTCTTACTGGTCGATCCGTGCCGCTGTCTGAATTTCGGCCGTCTCTCCTTGTCACATTATCGGCGCACTACTCTCTCACTGTACTGACGTCACTAACACCGTTAGCACACTCGAATCGAAAGGTAATGAGCCGTTACTGATGCCAGAAAAACTAATAATACACACGTTTTTCAATCACCGTTCGCTATACAAATCCAATTACAGATAATCTCTTGGTTATTGTACGCTAACAGGATTAACGATAATTACGGCCGAGGATAATCGCTCGGCATTATGCAATCTTTAAACAAAACTAAAACTTGTATATAAAAGATAGCCACCAGATAAATAAAAACTGGTAAGTAGGATGTAAGTAAATAAATATATATATGTATACATAAATAACTAAATCAATTATCTGACGTATAGAATTATATGGAATTATAAATAAATAGATACAAAATGAGTAATTAAATAAGTAAAGAAGTGATTTGACTAGACTAAATATAGTAGTAAAATGAAATAAAATAAAATAATATATAAAAATAAAAATATGGTTAAATAAAGTGTAATGAAATAAAAATGAAATAGGATAATATAAATAAAATAGAATAAAATGAAATAAAATAAAATAAAATGAACTGGACTTGAAGCTAGTCTATTTTAAATGGTGCCTCCGCCGGGTAAGGTATCGGCAGCAGAAATCGCTGCACAGCAAAGTCCCGGGGCCACATTACCCTCCGTTCAGGGTAACTTGCCGACAGTCGGTAATTTACCGTCAGTGGCGCCCCCAGGCGGCCTAACGCCTACCGACCGTCGCTCGCCGAAGACCTCGGTGGGTACTTACCTTTCCCCAGTGCTGCCCTCGTTTCAGTTACCGGTTGGCGGTTGCTGTCCAGCAGTCGGTGCACTTACCTTTCGTTGTCTGGAGCGCATACCGACCTGCAACCACGCCCCTAAAGCCTCTATCTGTGTCCTATTTACCATCTCCTAGGGCTCTTTACTACCCAGAGATGGCAGTCAAGCCTCAAAATGTCTCCGATTAAAACTTTCTTTATATTCTATCTATTTAATTAATTTAACCGAAACGAAATTTAAACTAAACTAAAATAAACTAAGATAAAATAAAAATAAAATAAAAATAAAAAATAAAATAAAAGAACAGAAAAGAAACAAACGAAACGTCACCCTGGGTGACATAATATGGTAGATGAATGATAATATAATGTTTAGTGATGCGTATATATAAGCCTGTGTATAATGCAGGCACAGCAAATAAAACTCAAATAGACGAAAGAACGAAATGTATATACTAAAATAAAATCATAAGATAATAATACTGATAGCTTGAATAAAGCGGTAATACTAGTAGTAAAAGTCAAAAGTCATAAAGTAAAAGGTGTAAAGCCAATAAATAAAACATAAATAGGTACATAAATAAATAAATAAATAAAAGGATGCATAAAAGGATGCATGAAATAAAATAAAATAAAATACATGATGCATAAATAAGTGTATATCAATAGATATAAATAAATATAAACAAATAAATAAATAAATAAATAATTAAATAAGTGTATAAATAAATAAATAAATAAATAAATAGATAGATAGATATTAGATAAAAAGGTGTATACGTCCTCGTTGCACACGGGCCACAATTTCTAGGGCACTGAAACTTCTTTTCGTTAAATTAAAATTTAGAACCACTCGCGTCACTAAGACCATTTCTCCCGGGTGGTAAAACTACCACGGCGGCGACAGCGGAGGGGGAAGGGGAGGAAGGCCTCTTCGCCGAGCTCTATCAATTTCTCTTTCGAAAACCTCCTTCTCACCATTATCTCCGTAACGTATACCCGGATTTTCTCCCAATCCTCGCTGCTCTCCAGCATCTTCCTCCCCATCTCTCCTACCGTGACCCTCCCCACCCTGAGAGCCACAGCTCCCTCCTTTTTTCCTCCCATTTCTTGCACACGCAGAGTGTATGTTCCGCAGTGTCTGTCGCCCCGCAGCCGTACCAGCACGTACCACAGGCCGCCTTACCGATCCGATGTCTAAACTCATTAAAACATCCGTGACCGGTAAGCGCCTGGGTGAGATGGTACGTGAGGGCACCGTGTCTCCTTCCAACCCACTCACGTATGCTGGGGATCCACAAATACGTGATCTTCTCGCAGCATTTCTCGCTCCAGTGTCGCTGCCAAAGCTGCAGCGTGCCCTCAAGGATCCTTGATCTTTCAGCCTCACGTTCGGCCCTTTCCATCGTCCTCTTGTGCAGTACATAAAGGGCCGCCCTTTCTTTAATGATCATTTCGATGGGTGGAACCCCCGCCAAAACGTTAAGGGCGTCCAGGGACACGGTGCAATACGCTTTCACCACCCGGCACAGTCCCACTCTTTGGGCCCTTCTAAGTTTCTTCCTGTTTGCCTCGATGTCCAGAGCCTCCGACCAGATGGGGGAGGCATATAAAAGGATCGACTCCAGCACCCGATAGTAGAACATACTCTTAGCCTGTCCGGGTCCTCCGATGTTTGGCATGATACGAGCCAGAGCCGCCATGACTCGTACTGCCTTGAAACCACAGTTTCCACGTGAACGCGGAAACTGTGGCTTCCATCGAAGGTGACCCCAGGTACTTTATCTGGAGTGCTGGGTCTCACCTCTGCCCCCGCGACAGTGACTTTGAAGTCCCCAATTCTCTTCCTGTTAAGGAGAAAACCTCCGTCTTGGAGGGTGCTACCTCCAAATCGTGCGCGATGAGCCACTCCATAACCAATTTACGGAGTGGTTAACACGCTCCTCGAGAACCCCGATCGTCCCCGCCGTCGCGACCGGGGCGATATCGTCGGCGTACCCCACAATCCGGCATCCCGGTGCAAGGTCGCACCTGAGAACCCCGTCGTACGCGAGGTTCCACAGGGTGGGGCCCCACACCGAGCCCTGCGGACCCCCATCTCGGCAAGTATATGCCTGGGCCTTCTTCGGTGTGGTACTACACCCTGCGGTCCCCAAAGTACCCCACCAGAATCCTGATGAGGTACGACGGGATTCCCGCGCAACTCCTGCCTCCAGGATATGCCTCCACCTCAGGGTATTGAAGGCGTTTTCACGTCAAGGGCGACCAGGACGCAGAACCTACGCTTGGCTCTCGCCTCCTGGCCGCCCTGCCACCACCTCGAGGGCCTGAGCCGTATTTCGTCCCCTTCGGAAGCCGTATTGGCTGTCCGACAGCCCTTCGGGTCCGATGGCGGCCATCAACCTTTCCCTAAGGACCATCTCGAAGGTTTTGTCCCACACGCTGAGGAGGCAGAGGGGCCGGTACGCGGAGTGGGAGCCAGGGTCCCTCCCCCCCTTCCGGATCAGGACCAGCCTCTGCTCCCTCATCCTGTGGGGGACGTGCCCCCTCAACAGACAGCTGTTGAAAAGGCACGCCACCTTCGCGGGCGTCGAAGGTACTGGACCCCCACGCGGGCGAGCTGGCGTTGAAGTCACCCCCAACGACACCCCTGCCCCAGCTGGCCCTTTCGAGTTCCAGCTCGTGGAGGGCGGCGTCCAGTTCCCTCGGCCCATGTCTCGGCGTGTAATAACAACTGCACACCGTGATACCCTCACTGCTGACGGCGGCAAAACCGCTACCCACAGTTTCACTTATCGGTCACGTGGCGAAGCCCATTGATGCCAGTGACCCACACGGCCGCTGACCCCGAAACGTCTCCCACCCAGCCCGGACGGACCCTGTACGGTTCTAAAACCAGCACAACGTCCGCCCGAACCGAGTCGGCCGTCCGGAGCAGCAGGTCCTGAGCTAGTCTGCACCTATTCAGGTTTTCCTGCAGGACCGTGAAGGCCCGGCATCACCCCCACCCCCTCGCAGGTACTCCCGGAAGACCGGGCAGACCCCCGACCCCGAGGGGTGCCCAAGACCTCCGGTCGCATACCCCCTACGTTTGCATGGTATGCAACACGGGGGCGAGGTGCAGCTCCGCGCCACGTGACCCTCCTGGCCGCACCTGTGGCACAGATTAGGGCACCCTTTGCCCAGCGGACAGAAAGCCCTCACGTGCCCGAAATCCAGGCACCCGAAGCACCTCTGAACCTTGGGGGCCACCCTCAGGCGGCAGACGGTGAAGCCAATCTTCACCCTCGGCCCCTTCTCAAAATCGCCCCCCTGCGCCCACCTGTGGGGGGCCTCAACGACCACCAACCTACCCCCACCGAAGGTGCTCCTTATCACCTTAATCCTCGCGTCCCCAACGCCTCCTGCGCCACAGTGCGCTGCCACCGCCGTCAGGATTTCGTTTCCCTCTACAATAGGGGGTAAGAGCCCTGACCACGAAGCCTTCCCCCATCTCCCCTCGGATGGCCGCCGATGTCGCCGCGGCACTCCCCTTCCCACTTAATTCGAGGATGAGGTCCCCCGTCCTAGTTTTCCGGACCTTTTGGACCTCGCCAAGCTTTCCGCCCATCTTGCCCGCGATGGAACGGAATACCTCGGCATATGTCCTCCCCGAGGCCTTGATAGTAATGGCCTCATTTCTAGGGCCCTTAGGGGCTCTTGAGGCCTTTACCTGAGCGCCCTGCTCCTTCACAACCTTCTTCCCGGGTTCATCCCTTCCTGGGCCCGTCCTCCTGCTACTCCGCACCCCCCGTTTATTTTTACGTTCCTTCGGGCTCTCCTCTGGACCTCCCAGCCCTCTGAGGGGCCTCCTCCTGCCCTCCATTGGCCTTGGCCACCCTGCGACACTGGGAAGGGGGAATCATCTCCTCCTTCCCTCACACAGGGGGCCATGTCGCCCATTTCCTCTGTCTCCCCCACAGTGAGGCACCTCCTCCTGATTTTCCTCCCCCCGTCGGGGTTTCTTGTGTCAGTAGGAGGGGTGCCCCCCTTCCTCTTCGCTGACAGGGAGGTCGAATGTCCAGCACTTCCCTTCCCGTCAGTACCTTCTTTCGCCAAACCTTCCTCGGTCTGCGTCTCCCCTTCTTTCCGTGTCACCGACACCGTCTGCGTGCCAACCTTAACCGCGGCTGGCACCTCCTTTCCCCCTCCGTCTGGTCCTGCGACGTACCTGGAGACCATAGTGGTCAAATTCCTCCTCGCGTTTCCGTTCACCCTTATTTCTTTAAGTATTGCCCCGCACTTTCTAATCCTCATCCGGCAGGAGGAGGAGAAAAGCCAGTGCCTTTATCCGAACCCAGAAAGTCGGCTATCTCCCTGAGTTCCTCCCTCCAGCCGGCCGATATCCATTTCCATTGTTTCGTCGACCCGTTTCATTTCCCCCAGGATATTGTCCCGGTTTATGCTCCTCGGGCCTCTCCTTTGTCGCCTGCTCCCTGGGAACCGGGTTTCTCCTTCCCGAATCCCCTGCGAAGTCGCTAACTTTTCCTTCTTTCCCGAGGTCCTTTCCCTTCATTTTCCAGGGAGCCTAGATCCCTGGACATGGACCCCCTCGAGGGTCGTCCTCTTCTTTGTCGTTGTCGTCTTCTTCTGTCCCTCCTCCCCAAAGTCAGAGGAGATGACTTGCACATCTCTAACCTTGGGGCACGAGCAAATATCTCTATTTGCTCGTACCCTCCAACGGGGGCGAGGATCGGCGATCCTGGGCTTTTGGCCCTCGCCGGCGTCTCCCGCCTCGCATCCCCCGTCCGCGAGATGGTTCTTTCCAACACCGCGGTCCGGAAGACCTCCGAGTCTGTATCACCTCCGGAGTCCGTCCCCGTGCCAGAACCAATTCCTACACGTTTGGCCCTTGTGGCTCCCTTACCCTTTCCTGGATGCAGAACCTTGTGCCCTGGCCCGGTGCCCACCAGGTGCACAGAGAAGTCGTATGGCGATGATCGACCTGCGGTGGCCTTCTCGCTCGCCAACCGTCAGGCCGGGACCTGGGGTCCGAAGTCCCTGGTCCGGTAACCGAAATCTCTTTATCGTTGTCCATGTCCATATTTGTTTGTTTGTGGCCAGCAGCGCCAGTCGGGATGGCCAGGCCCCGTCTGGTGGTTTGTGTGTACCCCTCCCCCATCCCTAGCCCCTAATTCCACCCCTAACCTGCGTGTTTTATGTCCATATGTACTGTTTCCCCCTAAGCCGTAGTGTACTGCCTGTGTGTGTGTGTTAAATTGTGTGTGTGATTAGTTGTGCCGGAGCTCTGGTGATGTACTTGTCTGTCGTGTACCTGTTCGTGCCCATGGTCGTGTCGCCCCCTGTTAAGAATACCCCGAAGTGGTTTTCCTATAGTCCAGTCCCTTACGCCAGCGGTTTCTGGCGAGCGCAGCAAGCGGGCACCTCTATTCCTCTTAATTGGTTCCTTTTCCCGTTATTAGGTTCCATACGTGTTTGGGAAAACGAAAACTATAAATCTATGAAAACTGTTATTTTAGACTGCAGACAATCAATGAAGGCGTGTGTTTAATCTTACTCGAGAATGAGAGCATGTATATATAAAAATAAAATAAAATAGATAAATAAATAAATAAAATATATGTATATATATGTATATATAGATAGCTGTGTAGTAAAATATGCTTTCATGTAATTTTATTTATGCAGTTATAAGATGCAAATAGAAAATAGAATTGATGTACAATACAAAACATCGTATTGCATGGAATACGGAGAACCAAAATAAAAGGTAAACATCAGCCGAATCTATGTCGTCTGACATTTCGTTCACGTAAACACACGGCGCGGCCATCTTTCCTTGCACTGCGCCATATACGCAGGCGCGGTGACGTAGCATTCGGCTCACGCGTCCATTCTGCGCATCGTGCACGCCGGCCATTTCTCGCGACACACGTGTTCTCTTCTTCGCATTTTCTATCGTGTTTTATTTTGCGGGGGAAAGGTCCTCATGACCGTCCCCGCACGTCCACGACCCCCTCGCTCAGGGCCAACGCCACGGCACTCCCGACCGCGGGGGGGGGGGGGCGTCCTACCCGCGTATCCCTTGTGCGGAAAAGTTTTACCGGCAACTTCTGTGAAAAATCACTAGGCGGATTCTGTGCATGCGTGTGTGCATTGTTCGGTGGAAATTTGAGTGAAATAAACAAAACAATGAAAATAGACGTAATAAAAATACGAGTGTAAAGGTAATATAGGATGAGTGACAGTGTCAATGTCTGTCTAAACACTGAAAAACTGAAAAACTGGAAACGCGATTTAACAATAAATAAATAAAATAAATATATATATAGATAAATAAATAAGTAGATGTATACCTGGTAAATACATAGATGATTAAAGAAGTAAAATAGGAACAAATAAGATAAGATAATAAAAATAAAATAGATACGTGTATATAAAACGTGTGAATAAAATATAAAATATAAAATAATTAGCAGTAGTTTCCAATGTGGCTCTGGTACGTGCCAGATGCAGTTTTGATTAAATAAATACTACATAAATATCTGAGTTAATAATAATCAAATCTAAATGGCAATAAGGTGAATGAAAATAAAATGAAAAATAAAAATAAGGGTGTATACCGTGCAATAATTATAAAAATAAGAAGTAGAAAATGAAATAATGATAATTGTTAGAATCTAAGGGATCTAACCGGGGTCCGGATGAGGGAAAGTTAAGTTGATACAAGTTATTTGTATTTTTCGCTTGTCGCGCAGCGACAAGCCTTTTATTTTATAAAGTTAAAATAAAAATAGAAAAAATACAAAAATAAAAAATTGAAAATAAATATATTATTTATTGGTCGGGCCGGGTTGCCCTATGGGCGTTGCCCTGGCTGCGGTACTGGCCCTTGATTCCTGTAACAAAGGATCGACCAGAATTAAATACGTGATTGCACGTATCGTAAACACGCTCGTCAGCTGTTCGCCTTGGAACTATCGTCGCGCTTGGAGGGGGGAGATCAGCTGTCGTTTAGCGTAATCTAGTGGGCTGTATTTCGTTATTCGCGGATAGTTTTTATTTAAACTGTCGACGAGACTTTGCCCTGAACAGATGAGACTGGACTCGATTTCGTCGGGGGCTCTGTGATGCCACGGACGGGTCACCAAATGGAGGTTGTAAGGCTCCAAGTGAGTGGGTCCCGTGAGCACGTTCACCGTGTGGGTGACGTATAAACGTCGCGCGAGGCGTGTTTTTCCTGCTACACTTTATATCTACTGTGCAGCGACCGTTAATATCGGGGACTGCACAGTAAGCGAATTTACACAGAAAAACCTCGGGCTGGTCCAACCGCACTATAAAGCCTACCCGGCGACCGCATTCATGGGGACTGTATGTGGTAGGCGGCGTGACGGAAGGAAGGCGCTTTGAACCCGAACTCCGCCGTTGAGTGTACGGTCGACTCCGTACACTGACGGGTTTTCGGAGAGGGTTCGCAGTGGCCTTTACACGGTAAACACTCCACGAGGCGGTACCGAACTATCGGTAGGACCTTTGGGAGGCTCCGAAGCCGTATAGCTTTAAAGGGATTCTGGGTGCTTGCACCCTGAGGCTCTTACGTCGCGGTCGCGGCAACGACTGCAACGTACAATCACTTCCTCGCGCTCGCGGTCGCGTCACGCGCGGCGTGCACTACGACCACTTATGCGTTCGGTTGATTATTTATTCGAAATCTCTAATCGCAGCAACGATGAGAATTCTTTTACAGAAAGTCCAAATTTATTATTTCTTGCCGAGAAGCTTTTTGCTTGCTCGGCGGAGCGCGTACTTGAGGAGCGCGTACTTGAGGAGCGAGATCGTCTGGGATCCGCTCTCGTTGGCAGTCGGCTCGTGAATAATCGAGAAATTCGTCGAGCATCGACAGACGAAGACTCGATCGCGCCTTGTCGTCGCGACGTGGCGCTGTCGAATCTGATTGTCGATCTCTTTTCAATTAACGATACGGTTCTCTCTCTCTCGATGCTGACGTCACTATGCCGTTTAAATGGCGTTTGAAGCGAATCTTCGCGTCAGGTCAGCGTACAAAACACGTAAACGGCCGCGGTTTTAAACTGTCTGTACGCCGAACGAACTCGGCGACAGCTTAACCTTCCGGAATGTCACGTACACAAACGGATACGGGACTCGCGGCCGAGAAATAATATTTCACGGATGAACGCGAATTTAAATAGTTTTCAACATATTTAAACAATAATAATAAAGTCAGTATGTAAACTAAAATAGTAAATAAATTTTTATATAGATAGTGATAGTAATAGTGATAGTGACCAGCATGCAAGACTCTGCCTGCATGCTATAGACACCCAATAAATAAATAAGTGAAATAAAATAAACAAAAAATAAATAGAGCAAAGTGCCCATATCATAGTTCATGTGAGGCATGTGAATAATAACAAACAGACAGCCGACATCTTTACATCCATCTTGGCTGGCTGCCGCGTACGCGCAGGCGCAATGACGTAGCGATGACGTAGCAGCCCATCATTGGCTCAGCGCACGCATCTCCCACCTCACGTCACTCACGTCAGCCATGATCACCGTTTCGACCATGTGGTCCGCGCAAAGATCTTTCGGCCGATCTCCCCGGCACCACACGCGACCCAGGAGGTGCAGGAAGTTTCACGCAACCCCACTCCCAGGCCAAAAGTGCAGTGATCAGTGTCAGGACCGCGAAAACCGACCTCGCCCAGACCGGAAGAGGAGAACCGTGTCCCCCTCCAGTGATCGTGAGGTGAGACATACGTGCGCGAGTTCAGTAAAGCTTTCCCCGGCCTACCAGCCTCCAGGCTCTCCACCCGGTCAACCCGGTATGTCGTTTTACCCCTTCTATGTCTGGAAGTTTGGGGTATCCCGTGATTTCCCTCAAAACATAACTTAGATGACGGTGGGACAGACGCATGCGCGGTGACGTCACGTCGTCGTCCGCGCATCGTCCGTCCCTTGCCATCCGCCATCTTTCCTGCTCTATTGTTATGGGCCATAAAACTGTCAGAATTTACTTACTTCTGCAGCATCATCTCTGTCTCTAATCCCTTATGGCCCATCCATCTCCCGTCCTCGTTCCTCTAGCTCTCCTCGTGTGAATAGGGTCCTCTCGCAAACAAACACTGGCGTCCCAACTGTCATCTGTCACTTCACAACTGTCATTTTTTCGATTTTCGGACGCCATTACGCACCCCGGAGATGAAAACCTTGATATCAGGCGAACAATCGCAGGGTTTATCCCGAAAAACCACCCACTTGTCCGGAGCGCCGAGGACACGCGACCGCACGCTCCTACGTCACACGAGAGAGAGACCTTTTTTTTTTTTTTTACGTGGGGAAATCCTCATGGACACCCCGGCCTAGGGGAGATACCGGGGTAGTGCCGGACTCCTACCGGCTAAAACCCCACGGTGACCGCCTGCGCCCTTTATCGGGGTAGTCACGGGAATAGGCAGTTGGCGCAACTGCCTATTACAGGCCCTTCCCGGGGAAGGAGATATAATCCTCCTCCCCCAATGGGAGGCAATTAAATGATTGCACCACCCGCGACGTCGCCCCCACTCGTGCCGTTGCTACTAACCGCGACCAGGCCCCCACCCGATCGCGGCCACGGCTGCGAGGGCGGCTAACTATGCTGCCCCCGCAAGACGGAGCCCCTGCCACGGGCCCCGGTACGGTGATGTGGTGGGTGGGGGGGAATGAGGAGACGAAGCCCTCTCCCCACACTGCAGACAACATCACCGCCCACTTCACTCTCCTCTTGCAACGGGTAGCGGCGGGGGGGCTTAAGGGCGTCGCCGCCGCCTGCCCCCCACGTAAGCACGCGCCCTTTCGGCGTCCTCCTGGGCGGCCATGACCTCTTCACAAAACAAGGCCATGGCCGCCCACGCCTCCTCGCTGCCGACCATCGCATGAATGACAGCCGGCAGCGAGAGGTCCGCTCCTATCACACCAGTGAGGACACCGCGCTGCGCAGCCCACGTTGGGAAAAACTCCAACGTGTGCTGCGCGGTGTCCTCCCTTTTCTCGCAATGACGGCATGCAGCCGTCCCCTCCCGCCCTATTCAATGCAGGTACTGACCGAAGCATCCCTGTCCGGTCAGCACCTGTGTCAGGCGGTAGGTGGGCGTACTCCAGCTGCGGTCCACCCAGGCATAGAACACTGGGCGGACCGCCGCGGCGACGCGATCGTCCCGCTGCTCTTGTTTCGATAACCAGACCAGCCACCAACTATAGACGCGTCGCCGCGCCTGGTTTCGGGCCGTGGCGGCTTCCTCGCTGTACGGGTCCACGTCCTGCTGGCGAAGGGCGCAGAGGCTTTGATACACCTCTGCGTCCATTTTCGCCAACAGGTGAAACGGCGCGGAACCCGCCAGCAAGGTGGCGGCTGTGTTGGAGATCGTGCGGTATCCTCGCACGACCCTGTGGGCGACCAACCTCTGCAACCGGCGGAGCACGATTGTGCCCCGCCTATTCGCCATCAAGCCGCCGGCCCATATTGGCGCGCCATAAAGCGCCATGGACCGGACGACTCCCAAATACAGTCGCCGTGCCGCCATGTTGGGCCCCCGAGATTAGGCATTATGCGGCCTAACGCGGCCGCTGCCCTCTCGATACGGGGGCCCAACCCTTCTAAATGATGCCCGAAACGCCAGTAGCTGTCCAGGGTGAGGCCGAGATACTTCATCCGACGCCCCACCCCGACTTGCACAGACAGATGGCCTCGGTCTTTTGGGGTGCCACGCGTAAACCCAGGCGCTCTACTTCGGCGACGACACGTGCCGTCCCATCCTACCTAACCAAGACCAAACCCAGACCCACCCCAGACCTAACCCAGTCCTTTTTTTTTTTTTTTTTATATACCGAAGGGGAACCTTACATAGGGCACCATGCCTCAGAAGGAGATATGGCAGTAGTGAGATTCTACTCACTAATCCCCTCCGGTTTCACATCCGTCCACACTCCTTCACACACCATTCATGCCAACAGGTTCTGGGATACAGGCGCAACAAAAGTCTCCTGACGCTCATGTTCACAAACTGACCGCACATTCGTACTCTCTCATACTTGCGTACACACACACAACATGCACACACATGTACATGTATACACCCCAACCCTGCGTGGTAACCACCCATCCACACCGACAGCCACAGTAAATCTACCCCACACCCAGTGCACACATTACCGCAGAACGTCAACTCCCAATTACCTAATCATTAAGTCTCGGCGCCGGCGCCGCAACTCCCATCCTCCTGGCTCGATCGATCTCTCTTTCGTACTCCTCCTTACTCCTCAGGATCTCCACGATGTACGACCTTACGATGTTCCACTTATCCAGGTCCTCCCTCCTCAACGCTCCCAGGCCACTGGATCGTAAACTGCTCCTCTTGTATTCCCAGCTGTTCCCTGAGCTCGGCTCTTGTAGTCCTCCAGTTCACACATTGGATCAGGTGTGCTCCACTGTATCCACAACTCCACAGCCTGCTCAACAGTCAGGTGATACCTTTTCCAATTTTGTGCCGAAATTTATTAAAGCATCCTTCCCAGTGTAGGCCTGCGTTAAGTGATAAGCCGCCCATGCGGCCTAACCATCCACTCCTGAATGTTTGGGATCCATTGATGAGCCACGCTGCCACTGCGCCTGCTGTCCCACATATCTTGCCACTTCCGCATTACTCCTCTTCGAATCCTATCCTTCTCCTCTGCAAGATCCGGAAGCCTCATCTCTCGTCCAGTATTCACAAGCCTTCGTATCTGTTCCTCAATTTCAAACACCTCGGCTCTTTCCTGCACCTTCAGCAAAATCGGAATCGTTCCCGCCAACACCGGAAGAATATCTCTGGCCACTGTGCGGTAAGCCTTCACCACCCTTTTTTTTTTTTTTTTTTTTTTTCGTGGGGAAAATCTTCGAAAGACTCCCTCCCACCTCTTTGGGAGAGGCGGGAGGGTTGTGTGGGATTCCCGCGCCCATTATAACGAGCGCGGACCTACCCACTAAAAACCCCACGGTGACCCTTCCGCACGATTTGGGAGGATACCGGGAATCGCTCGAAGTATACTTCCGGTATCCTCCCGTGCCCGCGCATTGCGCTCATCCCCGCGGGGACAAATGGTCCCCGGTAATCGCCCTGTCTCATAGCGGCAGGACGAGGCCACATCGTCCTGCCGCCATCCGTCAGGGCCGCGTTCTGGCGGCGGCTGCGAGCCCCAACTCGCAACCGCCGCGACCCCTTTTCTACCCTCGGAGGCCGGCAGCTCATGGCCGCACGAGGCCACCGAGGGTGCTGCTCCGTGCGCCGGACCCGGACAGGGAGGCACTGCCACCCCATCCGGTCCGACCCTCAGCCGCCTGGCGGGGGGGGGCTGCTATCGGACCCTCCCAGCCTGGGTCATGCGCCACCTGAGGGGGCCGCCCGCGTCGCCTGACGCCCAGGCGACGCTCTCGCCACCAAACGAGCGCGAGCTCTCAGCACGCCGCCGACGCTCCGCTCCTTCCCGCGGTCTCCTTCTGCAACATTACGATTTCGCAGAAGGAGGCCACGCCCCTCCATTTTCTTCCTCGCTGCCGAGCATGGCGCGCACCATGCCCGGCAGCGAGACATCGACACGCCTGATGACGCCGATCAGGACACGGCGTTCACCCTCCTATGCAGCGCTTACTCTCGGAGGGTATGTTCCGCCGTGCACCTGCTCAGCGTCACAATGGCAGCAACGCGCCATCGGCCTCTTCCCTATCCGGCACAGGGTATCTCCCGAAGCTGCCATGCCCCGAGAACACCTGTGCCATCCTGTAAGTGAGGCTTCCATGGCCTCTGTCCAGCCACTCACATAGGAGTGGCCGAACAGCCCCGACTGCCGGGCCTGGCGCTTCAACTCGCCCCAAGCAGGTTCCTGCACACCCGGGACCGCCCCCACCCCCGCGCGACGGTCGACGCGGTGACGATACATCATCGCGTGCGACCGCGCGAGGAGATCCATGGGCGGCTTCCCCGCAAGAAACTTCGTCTGCCGCCTCATGTGACACGGTCCGGTACCCGCGGACGACCCCCAGAGCCATCTGCTCTGCACCCGACGCAGCATAGTCATGCCGCGCCGGGAGGGCCAGGTCGTCCGCCCAGACGGGGCCCCGTATAGGACCACCGACTGAACCATTGCCACATAGAGGCGGCGAACTCGGCCCGCCGGGCCCCCCAGGTTGGGCATAATCTGGCCCAAAGCCCTGACCATCCTCCTCCAGCCGGGGACCAGGCAGCGGAAATGTTCTCCGGCGAAGCGCCAGTGGTTATCGAGGATCAGCCCCAGATAACTCATCGGGGCTTCATCTCGATATTAGCCTCACCCACGCGGATCAGAGGGTGTATGTATCCTGCCGAGGTGAATGGATGGCTATCACCTCGGTCTTATGGACCGCCACCGTCATCCCCATCCCTCTGATCCGGCGAGAAGCCTTCACCACCCTGCTTAATCCCACACTCTGCGCATTCACCAACTTTGTCCTGTTTGCCTCCAAATCCAGAGCTGGTGCGACGATAGGAGCCGCATACAATTGGACTGTCTCCATGACTCATAACAAGTGAGACCGGTCTTGTACCCTGGTCCACCGATATTCCCGGAGGATACGGGCCAACGCTGACATGACCCTGATTGCCTTTCTTGCATGCATACTCAATGTGTACCTGAACTTCTGAGTCGTATCAAAAATACAGTCCTAGGTATTTTAGCTCTGTGGACAGTTTCAATCTAGTGTTTAGTACCTGCATTCTGAGCGTCCAATCCTTCTTCTTGTTCAACGCGATCGCTTCCGTTTTCTCCGGCGCCAAGGTAAGTTGATTCACCTCCTAGCCATTCAATATATCCTCAATTGACCCTGCTATTTTCTGTTTTAGGCGTGCCTTATCTCATCCCGGACCAACAACGCTATGTCAAGCAAACGCCACAAATTACACCCATCCTCATCGGAATTCTGAAGCAGCCCATCGTACGCCATATTCCAGAGCGTGGGGCCCAACACCGCCCCGTGGAACACCCATCTCCATCACCGCCTGATGCCACTCACAGCTCAGCCCGGTAGCTGATCATCCGATCACGCAAATAATCCTCAATCAGGACCAGCAGGTGCAGACAGCCCCCATATTCCCATATTCTAGCCGCGTTCTTTCATATTTCGCCGCAGTGAATTGAAGGCCCTGACGTCGAATGCAATCAGCAAACAAACTCCTGCTTTATCAGCGCCACTGTCTGGAAATCCTCCACCAGTTTCAGCGCTCGCAGTGTGCTGACCGACCTGAAAGCCGTATTGCTGGTCCGAGAGCCCTCAGGCCTCACAGTTTCTCGCTGGATTCTGCCGTTTACTACCGACTCGAAAACCTTCACCCAGTTGCTGGTCAAGCCACAGCGGCCGATACGCCGAAGGGGATGGATCCTTTCCCGGCTGGCAACGTGGACCAGCTTTTCCAAACGTGGGAATTTGCCCTAATCAACATTCCATTACTTACTAATAATTTGCTTTTTCCAGGACCAGCTTGACGGTGCATCCAGATGGCGTCAATACCAGGTGCCTTGTCCAGATCTAACCTTCGACGTCGCCTACGCAGCTCCACCAGGTCGCACAAGAGAATCCAACAAGGATATCTCTCAGGTCGTACTGCAGGTAAGTATCCTCGCTACCAGATTTTCCTGAAATAACGCCGCGATAACCTGACATGTTTTTCAGGCCTGGGCTTTATCGCCCACCGTCTTATATGCCATCCCCATATGTCGGTATCTGTGCTACAGCTCAGCCCACGCTTTTATTTTTCTGCTTTATAATAGCACCTTTCAGCTTTTTCTCGCTGCCTTAAACTCGCTTCCAGCTTCCAGGGCGCCTGGCCGCCCTCATTTAGGCTCTCTGGTAGGCACGTCGCTTCGAATTTACCGCCTTACGAAGATCGCTAAGCTCCACCGACCACCACTTCTTGGACGTTCTCCTTCCCGGATGCCTGCGGGGGCCATACTCGCTTCCACACGCACCCTGAAATGCCTCGGAACACATCACCCGCCTCACTACAGACAACGGAATATCCGCGTTGATATGACTCGTCGCTTTTCGAAAGAAGTCAAGGTAAGTATAGCAATCCAGAGTCTCAAACCTCCAAACCTGGACAAAACCAGGTTGCCACCGAGGAAACTCACACCCAAGTCAGTGGAGTATGTACTGGAGGTCCGATGCCGAATATTCGAGCAAGATAACGCTCTTATTAACCCTCACGAGTGTCCTTGAATCACAGGCCATTACGTCGATAAGTGATGTTCTCCCCACGCTGAAAGGAGAATTTGCCCAGGTTTTACAGGATAATGCCCATCCTATCGAAGGATCCAACCAGCACCAGGCCCTTCCTATCCAGATGATTTGATCCCCAAGATGGCGACTTAGCGTTAAAATCTCCGCAACTACTACCGCCCCCACGTTCCTCTAGCATACTCAAGATCTAAGAGTTCAGCCTACAGCTCAGCATCACTCAACCCAGGTGAGTAGTAGCAGCCAAAGTGGTAAGCGCCACCTACCGCAACAGCTACAAAGCCCCGGCCCACTACATTCTTGTCCGCGTGCCTTTCTTCCGTTTAAGCCGTAACCCATATCGCCACCTTACGAGACATGTCGGCAACCCAGTTATCTCTAATCGCGTAGGGCCTGAAATAAACACAATGTCCCCTCAAATCTTCAGCTGTTTTAATTAACAGATCCTGCGCTACTCTGCAGTGATTTAAATTGATCTGCAAAAGTCTAAGGGCCATGACTGATTACTTTTGTATTTCCTTCCTCCACAGGTATTCTTATACCGAGGGCACGATACCGCCCGCAACATGACCAGTCTTGCTGTGTGGCAAGCCTTTACACACAGCCTGCAGGCCGGCACCAGGGTGCATTCCTGCATACTGTGCCCCTGTCCTCCGCACTTCCGACAGATCACGCTGCCTGTAACTTTAATCGTACAGTCCGTACTTATATGCCCAAAATCGTGGCATCTAAAACACCTGGTAACCTTGGCACAATTTTCAACCTACAAACCTGCAAACCCTATACAGATTCGGTCTCCATCCTTAGGCCAACAACCCATTTAGTGGGCACCTCGACTACTGCCAATTGCGTCCCCTGTAGGTTGGTCTTAGCGTTTTTAGTCTTACCTCATCCCTATGTGCCCCCAGCCTCTCCATCATCTTGCTGACGATCTCTTTCTCCTCGACAATAGGGTCCAGGTCTCTAATCTCACTCTTGGGCTTCAACGCCCTGACACTGAAAGACTCTCCAAGAGCAGCTTTATAGCGTCTTTTGTTTCTGGAGCATTTCCAGCCTTCGTGAGCTTAATTAGTAGCTCCCCTTTCGCGATTTCCTGACTGTTCGGACGTTCTTCAGGTCATCTTTCATACTTCCTGCAATCTGCCTGAAGACATCCGCGTAAGTCTTGCCCCTACCCGGTGAGACTGCGATCGCCTCAGTCCTGGGACCCAGCACCCTTACCTTAGGCACCGTACTTGCCGGCCCCACAACCTTACTGCCACTCTTAGATTGCGCCATTGCAACCGTAACACCACCTGCACTAGGCTTTGGTTTCTCCGCTTATTTGTGACCGTCGCCCAACTTTCCACCTCCCTAACACCCTCCTTTAGCCTCTTCTAAGGGTTCAGTGCGCCTGATTGTACAGCTTGCACACCCGCATCAGCCCTGAAAACACATTCCACATTCTTCGACTTTCTGCCTTCCTCACTCCCAGGCCTAGCCAACACCCCGGACGCCTCTTTTCTTATATCGTCCTTAACTCCTAACCCGCGACTATCCCGGCTCCTAACCACGCGCCTGTCTTCCATCCGAAACGCCGATCCCAAGACATCCCGGTTCTCCCACAATGCCCTCACAGCACGCACATCCTTCAACCCTTCCTGGTAGACTCTCCTGCACTCCTTGTTCACATTCTTATTACCTTCCAGGTAGGCAAGAGCCACCCCAAACATTTCCCCACAGCCTGATTCCCCAGACATGCCTCCTCAAAGGTGCGCTCAAACTCAAACTCACCCGTTGAAGGATCCTCCTCCACTTTCTCCCCACTCCCAACTCACTCCACCCCCAGCCAGCTCACTCGCTGCCTTCCCTCTCCCCAATTTAGGTTCCTATCTTCCTCCCGCAGAGTAAACCTCTTTGTTTTCAAACTTCTAGCCTTCAAGCTTTCACTAAACTTTTTGTTTTTCCTTTCTAGGTCACTGCTGCCAACCAACGGATCATCACTGCCGGACTGATCTTCTTCCCCATTTCGCAGGTCAACCAGATCAACCACCGAGCCACCAGAGTCACCCGCATAACTGCCACCCAGGAACGCACCAGCCCGCACCACTGAACCCTCGCTCCTATTCGGCGTTCTAGAGGTAAGCGCCGATCTCTGCGCAAAATCCGGGTTTCAACCCTTCTTCTTTCAAGAAGAACTTCACCACCCTGGGTCAACCGCTTTATTGCTGCATCCAGTAAAGACGGAGACGTACTACCCGCCTCACGCTCCGATAGCCCCTCTTCAACAGGACTTTCAAACCCCTTCTTCCTGCCCAGTCGCGCCGCAGACTATACCGCAGCATCGTCTAACCCCTCCTTCATCTTCAAATATTTCTTGGTGCTTTTTTCAGATTCCATTTGGCAGTGTGTTTTTTCATACGGTTCGGCCACTATGGCACCCCTACCGCGGTAGGGGTACTTCCCCGCGTAGATAATACCCTAATTATGATATACAGAAGCCGAGAAGCGGTTTGTCGGGTGGTCACCCCTATGTGTATCTAATGCTCTAAAAATGATACGGATAGGCCCGCGCCATATTTGATGTTAAAGGTTTTACGACACCTATCGAAAGAGACGCCGGATCCGAACCGACGCCTGACCCAAACCTCAGGCTAGACGGGTACGCCGATTTACCATACGGTGCTCCGGATATGAGGAAATATCGACCACATAACTTCCACCCCTGCGCCCGGTAATCCCACTTCAACCCCGACATAGGCTCCAGTCGGCCGATGAGTGAGCGGTTCTTCCACGTTCAACATGCGGTTTCACGGGAATTTCTGCCATAATTTCAGGACTTACATTTACCCCATATTACTCCGCAGAGGTCAGGTACTAACATCACTCACCGACCCCGGTCGGGAGCTACTACTCCCCTTGGTAAGTCTATCGGGAATATCCAAGAGCCACCGAACGCAGCCCATTCACACACACACATTCATACTGGTGTTTGTCCGCGGGAGCTTGCCCGACCTCAAGGATGCCATGCGAGGATGCAGCCATCAACCTTTCAGGCTGATGACCTCACCAACGCATCCCATCCCAGCGGCTGCCCTATCCGCCACCTGGGGACGCGCCGTGGGGTTCACCTCCCTTCCGCCTGACAACCTAACGGGTCCGTGAAAACCTTTTTTTTTTTTTTTTGCACGTGGGGAAATCATGGACACCCCGAGGCCCCCTACATAGTGCGCCGGACTCTTACCGGCTAAAACCCCACGGTGACCGTCCTCCGGCGCTGTGGACCGGGAACTCTAGTGAGACATCACAGAGTCCCCGCCGCGCCTTGCCTGTCGAGGTTTCTCATCCCGGGGCTAAGGACGATATGTCCTTCCCCTGATTTTCTCCGCCACGGACGCCAGGTCACCCGACGCTCGCAGCCCTGGGGGCTGCCTTCGGTGCTTGGGCCCTTGCACCGAGCACCTGCAACCCCCAGGGCGGCCTGCCAATCTCCTGACCACCGACGTGGTGGTCGGAGGAGAGTGCTGGCGGCCGCCCCACTTCTGGAGGTCCCAGACCTCAAGCGTCGGAGGGGCCAGGAGGCGAAGGATGCCTCGCTCTGGCCCTCTCCGAGCCCTCTCCGAGCGGGATGCGCGGTCCGCTCGCGCTTCGGCTCGGCCTCCTTCATTGGTGACATAACAACTTCACAGAAGGAGGCCACCATCTTTCCCACTATGGTAGCCAGCGAGAGATTTCTTCCCACATCTTGAACCAGAACACGGCGCTCATCTACCCACGCTGGGCAGACTTCCAGCGTGTGCTGCGCCGTGTCCTGGGGTCCTCCACAATGGTGGCACACCGCCGTCGCCTCCTTCCGATTCGACACAGGTACACACCAAAGCAACCAATCCCGGTGAGTACCAGTGTAATCCAGTAGGACAACCAACCCCGGTTGTCCTGCCACACATTCCAAAGTTGCAGGACTGCACCAACCGACCCTTGCGTGGCTCCAGCCGGGAATCATTTGCTGGAACCACATAAATACAACGGTCCGTTGGGCATGGCGCCTCGTCTCCTCGACCGCTTGCCTCCTTTCTGGCGGTCTCCCCAGCCTCCCGGAAACTGAGTGACGGTACACTTGCCGGTTTCTCCAAGCGAGGTGCTCCAGGGGCGGAAGACACGCCAGGGTAGTCGCCGCCTCGTGGGGAGATGGTGCGATACCTTCTAATCACCCGGATGGCCAGCCGACGTTGAAGCGACGCGGCGCAGCATCTCCGCACTGCGCCGGCTGGCATCCAGGTCTAGGGCCCATACTGGGGCCCCGTAGAGGCAATTGACCGCACCACCTCCACGTAGAGGCGGCGCGCTCCAACATCGGGCCCCCGATATTCGGAGAAGGCGGCCTAGAGCGGCAGCTGCCCTCTCCACCCGGGGCCAAGCGGTCGAAATGCTCGACGAAGCGTTACTGGCTGTCGAGGATCAGGCCCAGATATTTCATAGCGGCCTTCACCGACGTAGGCTGTCCCAACTGGATCCGCAGGCCCGGCGGCACCACGGGGCCAAGTCTGAAAAAACATGGCCTCCGTTTTCTGGGGTGCCACCTCCAGGCCTAGTCTGCGGATTTCGGCGACGACAGTGGCCACCGCCACCTCTGCGGCGCGTGCTGTCCCTCTCACAGTTCTAACCCGCTGACGAGCACCAGCGTGTCATCGGCATATCACGCCAGCGCAACGTCAGCGGGCAAGGGGCCCGGTAGTACCGAGTCGTACCCGATGCAACCCATAGCAGGGGTCCTAGAACCGACCCCTGCGGAACACCGCGTACGACCCTCTCCGCATGATTACACCATCCCGGCGTGCAACTAATCCACCTGTCGCTAAGGTAGGACCCGACTATCCTTCAGGTATGGGGGCACACGATGATACTCTAGTGCCAACATAATCATCTCCCAGGGCAGGGTGTTAAAGGCATTGACGATATCTAAAGATATCGCCGGAAAAACCATCCTACGCTGGGAGGTGGCCCCGAGAGTGGAACGGATCAACTCGATGGCATCGAGCGTGGACCGTCAATCTCTAAAGCCGAATTGGCAGGGGGCCAAGTCGGGTCCTACCGCAGACAGGTGGTTGGTGAGGCGGGCAGCCACAATGCGTTCAAAGAACTAGACCTCATCCAACAAACACACCGGCCGGTACGCGGAGGGTGTACTGCGGGCCCCGGTACGGTGATGTGCTGGGTGTAGGGGGAGCGAGGAGACAAAGCCCTCTCCCCACCGCAAACCACATCACCGACCGCTTCACGCTCCCCACGGTGGGAGCGGCGATGGCGGCGATGCCGCCATCCCCTACCTCCTCACGCGCGCCCTTCGGCGTCCTCCTTGGCTGCCATGACATCATCACAGAAGGCCATGGCCGTTCTCGTCGCTGCCGACCATCGCACGAATGACGGCCGCAGCGAGAGAGGTCCCCCGACAACTCCAACAAGCGAACACTGCGCTGCGCAGCCCACGCTGGGCAAACTTCCAACGTGTGCTGCGCGGTGTCCTCTCTTCCACAATGACGCCACGTTGCGCCGTCGCCTCCCGCCCTATTCGATGCAGGGACCGACCGAAGCATCCGTGCCCGGCCAGCACCTGTGTCAGGCGGCAGGTGGCGTACCCCAGCTCCATGCCACCCAGGCATAAACACTGGGCGGACCGCCGCAGCGATGCGATCGTCCCGCTGGTCTGGCTTAACCAGACCAGCCACCGACTATACAACGCGTCGCCGCGCCTGGCTTCGGCCGCTTGCCTCCTCGCCTCTGGGTTCACGCCTGCTGACGAAGGGCGCAGAGGCTTTTGATACACCTCTGCGTCCATTTTCGCCAGCAGGTGAAACGGCGCGGAACCCGCAATGTGGCGGCTGTGTAGAGATCGCGGTATCCTCGCACGACCCTCATGGCCAACTAACTTGCAACCGGCGGAGCACGAACGTACTCCGCCGACTGCCATCGCCGCCGGCCCATATTGGCGCGCCATAGCGCCATGACCGGACGACTTCAAAATACAGCCGCCGCGCCATGTTGGGCCCGCCCAGATTAGGCATTATGCGGCCTAACGCGGCAGCTGTCCCTCTCGATACGGGCCCAACCCTTCTGGTATGCCCTGTGTCTCGGGACATGTGCCCTGCGGGTGTCCATGCTGGCCGAGCAGCACGCCCTCGCAGGCGTCCAGAAAGGCCTCCATCTCCTCCTCCTCCCAGAAGGGTGCTGAAGCCCGGCCGTAAGCCGGTCGAAGGCCTGAGGAGCCTGTTCACGTCTAGAGTGTTGATTCTCCAACCCTCCGTTGTCGCGGGGGGCACGGTCCGTGGCCCTTCCCCCACGGTGTGCAGCAGGTATTTGTGGTCTGACGCGGAGTAGGTCTGCAGACTCACTCCTTGCTACCCTCCCGGTAGCAGTGACTTTGTGTCCTGGCCCGGAGCCCACCAGGAACACAGGGAAGTCGCTGGATGACGACCTGTGGCGGCCTTCCTGCTCGCCAATCAACAGGCCGGGATCTGAGGGTCCGAACACCTGATCCGGCAACCAAATCCTTATTATTTTTGTCCATGTCCATGTTCGTTATTTTGGCCAGAAAGCCAGTCGGGTTGGCCAGGCCGCGGCTGGTAAGCGCACCCTCCCGCCACCCTGAGCCCCCTGATTTCCCTGTGCGTGTTATATCTTGTTACTGTATGCATGCCCCTTTACCGGTGTGAACGTGTATATGATAGTGAAATTCTGTACATGTGTGGTTGTGCAAGGGCTAGGCGGATGTACTGTATGTGGTGGCATGTGTGTAAATGTTGTCGTTTTATACAATTATGTTTTCCCCTTCACCGCCGTAGTGGGAACCACGGGGTCCCATCCAGCACTGGGTGTGAAAACGCATCTCGTTGGTGCGTGGTATGTTCACAGACATACATCGGCAGTGTTTAAATATCGTGTGAGTCCGAGACGTAAAAACTCGGCCGCGATGCCCGTATTTATCATGAATTCGCTTAATTCTGGAAGGTTCTGCTGACGGAGAAATTTTTCTTCGTCAGATTAGTATACCGCGGCCATTTTCGTAAGCTAGCTAGCCCTACGGAATTCTCGATTCTGAGAACAAATTCCAGAAATCGTTGTTAGCGCCGAGAGAGAGAGCGAATCGATTTATCGAATCGAGATCGACAGCCGAGACGCGGCAGCGCCGCGTCGTGGCTATGCGGCGCGTAGCCGCCCGGGCCCAGCAGCGCGATGCGTCGCTATGCGACTGCGCTTGCGCGACGGAGCCCAGCCGTGGCCGTCGATGCTTGCAGATCGTTACGGATCATTCGTGAGCCGTCGGCGATCAGGAGCAGATCCTGTGACGATCTCTCCCATTTTCGTACGAAGCTCCGAGGAGTATGAGACGATCTCTCTCCTCGTAACCGGATCATGTTTGCGGACATTTATTTATTCAGGAAAATCTCGTCATAGCGACTTGAGATTTTCTCGAATAAAAGGACAATCTGCCTGTCGTTACAGCGATCGCAGTACACGCCGCGCGTGACACGATCGTAGACGCAGGATTGTGATTGAACGTTGCAGTTCGTTGCCGCGACTGCGACGTTAGGGACTGTTAATCACTTTGAGTCTCTTCCTATTGAATACGGTTTGAGCCACTGTAACGGAGATACCGAGCATACTGGTTATCTCCTGGTGGTTCGTTCGAAGGTGAGGAACCCACTCGAATCGCCCGTTAGGTGTACCACATAGAGTGCACCGACCGGTGGAGTTGTGGTTTCATCGACCCGTGTGAGCTATACGGCGTAGCAACCGGAAGTTGATACCCAGATATTGGTATCACTGCTCACCAGGCTTTAGAGAACCCGCTCCAGTGAACCAGTCGTGAGGACAAGGTTGAGCATAAGCGACCACTGGAGCACAGGGGTTCGAAGTATCGGCCTTCCACCGCTACACCCACTACCAGATGTGAGTCGACCACACTGGGCTGTGACCGTAGGGTGGTTAGGATTGCAAAGGACGTCGTCCCCTAATTCGCAGGCCAGCTCCTCGGGAAGGGAATCCGTCCGGGGCCACGACAGGCCGGGCCGGGCGATTCTTTCACAGAAGGGAATCGCTGTCTAGGCAGCTGCGTGGGCTGGCCGCAGGCTGAGGAGCCCGACGAGGTACCCGTACCTGGACGAGACGTCCTTCGCGTGGGTGGCGTTCAAACGTCACCCGCACGGTGTGCGTTCTCGCGGGATATAGCCATTTGGAGCCTTACAACCTCCTTTTGGTTTCCCGTCCGTGGCATTGCGAAGCGAACCCGGTAGATCAGAGTAAAACCTCGTCTACCGGGTTGTGCGCGTCGGTTATATCTTAAAAAAACGACTATCACCGACCAAAGCAAAATAATACAGTCCACTAGCTATTGCGCTGAATTGCCAGTTAGCTCTCCCCTCCAAGCACACCAGACTGTCGCTGGAGCGCGAGACAAGCAGCTGACGAGCGCGTAATCGGTGATTTGTCCGCAAAATAATTATACTTCTGTATAATGCTTGTTACCCCTTAGACGCAAGAATCTGTAGGAAAGAGGTGACGCGGCCGAAGGGTTGAGCCGTCGCTGTCCCATAAATTTTCTAATATTCCCTAAAGTTTTTTTTGTAATTTGTAATTTTTTTTTATTTTAATAATAAAAAGATATTTTAAAACCTTGTACCAATTCTTTCTCTACCCTATCTTCTCCCTCGTCCGAGCGATTCTGGTAAGCTCTAACAGGCAGCTATAAGGTGTTGTTGGTATATATATATGTGTGTGTTCGCATGTTCGTGTATATATAAATTGGCATTGAATTAAAATTGAAATTTAAAGTAACTGTAAGATATATAATTAAAAGTAAAAGTAAGATGTTTGTGTTACAAAACGTTTCACATATTTTACTATTTTGTTTTATCTCATTATTCATTTTAACTTGAAGTGCAACAGTAAAATAAAGGAAAAGAAAAGAGAACAGAGAACATAAGTAAACACTGCCGAAACACCAGCCTGTAGTGAGGCCACTCTTGCCAAGATCCTTACGGTGTACCTCTGGTGAGGTTATGCAGAGAGGTACAACAGGGGCATTGTTTAAATATCGAGTAAAATGCGAAATTTAATTTAAATCCGAAACAATTCGTTACCCGGTTTGTTTTCGGTTACGCGACCGATCAGGAAGATTCCAGGTCGACGTCCGCTATTCAAAATATTAGAGGACAGAAAAACACGGTTCTCGAGGTTTTCTGCAAAGTCACGCGAACGATTAATTAACGTTCAATTTTGAAACAAGCGGTTTAAACGCCCGAGTTTAGAGAAGGTACGAAATCTCTATAATAGACAGAGACGGACGAGAGACACAGCGACAGCGCCGCGTGACGGAAGACTCTCCCCACTCACGCGCTCACTTTTGGCAGCTCGTGCTCGTCCGTCACTCGCTATCAAACCACTGCCACGAGCACTTCGGTATACGAACACGCTCAGCAGTCGCATAAACGAATAATTCGAGCAACCCGACCCGAGTCGAGTTCTTCGACTACCCTCGGAGGTGCAAAGGAATTATTCGCGAGTTATCGTATCGAGCCAGTCGGTACACGACCGAGCTCGGTAATCAGAATTCATTTAATTTGGAATAGACTCGAAGTAATTCGAGTGCTTCCGGGGAAACGATCCCATAAACAGGTGTGTGAAGAAACCCTGAGTGGAATCAATCGTATCCCCAGGGATAGAGGGCTAAGCTCATCCCAATTTATAGGTGCGAGGTTCTTCGCGCTTTTCTTAGGGCACGACTCCATAATCCAGGTGTGGGAAGAAACCCTGAGTGGAATCATCGTGCCCTAGAGGATCGAGGTACAAACTCCTTCCTCCAATTGACTGTCAGCAACGGCTTCGAACCCACCATACGGGGGTGAATAATACCCTGGGCGGATTTGCCGTCTTCTAGTCGAAGCGGGACACATGTTAAACCCCAGCTATCATCGAAAGCTAGGACACGACCCAAAATCGCCAGGGAGTATGGTCCCTGCGCGTAGGACGGAGCATCCGACAAGCAACGTGGTCTCAGGCCCAACCGTAAGTCGACCTAAGGGCGCCGATGACAAGCCTGCATCACACAGTGAACGTACGCACTTACGAAGGCGGTGAAGGGCCGGTCCGGCTGAAAGGTTGGAGCCTTACAACCTCCCTCCGATCACCTTCTCCTGCGACAGTCATAAATTGCAGTCATAAATTGTAGCCAGAAATTGCAGTCGTGAAATTAGACGAGCAGAAATCTCGTACACGACAATAATAAGCAAGCGATTCCCGATTTAACGGGAACGCTCACACATACAGTCCACCAGCTTAGCTGCGCATCGCGGCGGCTGAGATCCCCGCTCCTGGGTGCGACAAGCACAGACCAGACGAGCGCGGAAGAAAGTAAGACACACAGCGTGACTCACGTTCACAGGTATTTAACGCCTATTCGTGTCTCTTTCTGTTACAGGTTTACCAAACAGGATTAACTGCAGCGGCGTCTGGCCGGGCAGACAATTATTACGTTTTTTTTTTTCCAAACGTTTCCAAATAAACGGCTTAGTCGAGTCATTCGACTAAGCGAAAATTAAATTGAAAATTTGTATTCTTTTCCCGACGTTCCTTCCCTCACGATCCGGACCACCGTTAGGCGAGGTTTTTCAAAAACCTAGTCCCCATAACATACTGGGTCCTTCGAGCCGGATCAAACGAGGTTGATTGGTAATGGAAAAGGTGACTGCCTTTGCACGTGACGAAATTACCACGTAAGAGTTGAATCGAGTTGATTGATCCTCGACAAACTCGCTATGGCGTTATCCGAGTCCATGTCGCGTTCCGACATTGAGGATCAGCTCATGGAGTTAACAGACGAGTTCGATCGTCTTAGATCCGTGAGCATAAACCTTAAAAAAATGGGTAGAGCTAAGTTCACGGGAGAAACTCCTCCAAGAAAAGCTCGACTACGCCGGGCGTACATGGCGGGATGTCCGCACCATGTATGCGAACGTGCGGAAGATGATTCCCGCCGCAAAAAGACAAGCCTATACGCTTTTTAAGCCAGGCTACCTCCTGGGCGTGGAAAACGAATTCCAGGATTTCGTAATCGCCGAGCTGACACGAATCGCTGCTGAATCGAGACCACCGGCACCGGAGGTCCAGCAAATCAGCATGCCCATTGAGCTCCTAAGCAAAGATTGCCTAAATTGAGGGGATCAAAGGACAATCAATATCAAGGACAAATTCGGGCGTCCACGCATGGTCACGGGAAGGTTGCTGGACAAACTATTTTCGCTGAAGCAGATTGAATTCAACGATCTAGCCAGCATGCAGCAGGTCACTGTGGAATGCACAGAGACTCTAGCTGCATTGAGAAAAGGGGCACGTCCGGAACAGCTAGTAGAATGGATGCTGGCGTACTGGACGATACAACATTTCACCCGAAATTGGAGCTGGAATGGCAGAGATCGCTCGGCCTCTCGACTAACTACCCGATGTTCGAGGATGTCCGAATCTTCGTCGATCATCACGCGCAAGCTCTGCTTTCGATGAAAGAGGACCGTCGAGAGGCAGCTCTCGCCCCGGAAACAAAATCCCGCATGCCGAATCCCATCGACGCTCGACCAAAAAGCGTCGCTTCGGAGCCGCTGGCAAGCCATAACGTCGTTATGGGAACCGACTCGGCCCCAAACCCGAGACGCTCAAGTTCCGCAAACGACGGGCGAACCAACCAAATGCGGATGCAAGTATGCGGATTCTGCACTGGGGCACACAGTCTGCCTCAATGCACCAATTTTCTAGTGCTGACGCCAAAAATGCGTCACCACTACTTACTGAACCGCATGGCCTGTGCGCTATGCCTCGCATTTTCTTATACGGCATCACAATGTCAGAGAACCAAGGTATGCCATCGGTGTAGGGGGAAGCATCATACCCTCCTGCACTATGATGGACTGCGGGAACAAAATAATCCGAGGCCGCAATCGCAAAGTGCATACGGCTAACGTGACGAGAGCGATTACAACGCTCAACCACGAAGTACGGCCGTATCGAAGCCGAAAGGAAAACCTTCGATTTCGAAGGCCTACAAGAAATCGGCCTCGAAATCACACTGTACCGCGCTCGGTACGGGCGCACCGAGGACCGTGCTGCTCGCCACGGCTCGAGTACGCGTGTTCGGAGAGAACGGTGCATCGCGAATCGCGCGAGCACTGTTAGACCAAGGATCGGAGACGTCATTCGTCTCCGCAGGTCTGGCAAACGTCCTCCGATTAAAACGCTTGCGTACCCCAGCCACGGTATCCAGCTTTTTCGTAGGTATACCCTCCGCACGTGTCCGCGATCTCCAGGCCCATCCTGGTGAGCGCATCCAGCAGAACTCCACCCTTCGTGTCCCATGTCCTTGAACTCCCGTCACAATGAGATCCCTCTTCCAGTTCCTCCTAGCCTCTTCCAGCTCCCCAGCACCTCCGCGATCACGTCGCTGCTGTGGCGGGAGGGTAGTAGCAGCCAGCAATCGTCTCCCCTCCACCTCAACCGCGACGAATCCGTTTCCTCTGCCCATCCTGTCCTCCTTACATTTCCTTCCGTTGAATCCCGTGTCGCATATCGCCGCCCTTCCGGATATGTCAGCAACCCAGTTGGCCCTTACCAGGTAGGGTTCTGCGATGGCGACCAGGTCAACGCGTAGCTCCTCCGCTGCCCTCAGAAGCAGAACCTGGGCCAACCTGCAGTGGTTCAAATTTATTTGTAGGATCCGCAAGATGGTAAGAATCAACCGCTGCAGGCCGCCCAATTCCTCCTTAGGGCTTCCCGAAATTGTGGGCAGCTGACTGCCTCTGCCACATGTCGGGTCCTATCCGTTGGCAACCCCTTCTCCCTGCACAAGACACAGCTAGGATCATTAGTGCAGTCTCGCATTTCATGTCCATCCCCTCCACATTTCCGGCATCTTCCTATATCCTTCCTTCCGCATGCATAACTCATACGTCCGAGAGCGTGGCACCTAAAGCATCTCAGGACCCGTTTTTTTTTTTTTTTTCGTGGGGAAAATCTTCGAAAGACTCCCTCCCACCTCTTTGGGAGAGGCGGAGGGGTGCGGATTCCCCGCGCCCATTATACCGGGCGCGGACCTACCCACTAAAACCCCACGGTGACCCTTCCGCACGATTTGGGAGGATACCGGGAATCGCTGGAAGTATACTTCCGGTATCCTCCCGTGCCCGCGCTTTGTGCGTCACCCGCGGGGGACAAACGGTCCCCGGTAATCGCCCTGTCTCATAGCGGCAGGACGAGGTCACATCGTCCTGCCGCCATCCGTCCTGGGCCGCGTCAGTGGCGGCTGCGAGCCCCAACTCGCAACCGCCGCGACCCTTTTCTACCCTCGGAGGCCGGCAGCTCATGGCCGCACCAGGCCACCGAGGGTGCCGCTCGTGCCCCGGAGCCGGACAGGAGGCACTGCCACCCCATCCGGTCCGACCTCTCGCCTGGCGGGAGGGGCTCATCAGGACCCCCCAGACAGGGTCATGCGCCACGCCGAGGGCCGCCCGCGTCGCCTGACGCCCAGGCGACGCTCTCTCGCCACCAAACGAGCGCGAGCCTCAGCACGCCGCTGACGCTCGCGCTCCCTTCCCGCGGTCTCCTTCTGCAACATTACGTTTTCGCAGAAGGAGGCCACCGCCCTCCACTTCTCCTCGCTGCCGAGCATGGCGCGCACCATGCCCGGCAGCGAGACATCCCGCAAGATGACGCCGATCAGGACACGGCGTTCACCCTCCCATGCAGCGCATACCTCGAGGGTATGTTCCGCCGTGTCCTGCTCAGCGTGACAATGGCAGCAACGCGCCGTCGGCTCCTTCCCTATCCGGCACAGGTATCTCCCGAAGCTGCCATGCCCCGAGAGAACACCTGTGCCATCCTGTAAGTGAGGCTTCCATGGCTCGTCCAGCCACTCACATAGGAGTGGCCGAACAGCCCCGACTGTCCGGTGCCCCGCGGTAGGCGAGAGCCAACCGCTCTTGCCACGCGTGCACCACGGACTGCCGGGCCTGGCGCTTCAACTCGCCCCAAGCTGGTTCCTGCACACCCGGGACCGCCCTCCAGCGCGATGGTCGACGCGGTGACGATACATCATCGCGTGCGACCGTGCGAGGAGATCCATGGGCGGCATCCCCGCAAGAACCGTCGCCGCCTCATGTGACACGGTCCGGTACCCGCGGACGACCCTTAGAGCCCGACGCCGCTGCACCCGACGCAGCATAGTCATGCCGCGCCGGGAGGCCGCCAGGTCGTCCGCCCCGACGGGGGCCGCGTATAGGCCCACCGACTGACACAGTGCCACATCGGGGCGGCGACCTCGGCCAGCCGGGCCCCGCAGGGTGGGCAGAATCCGGCCCAAAGCCCGACCATCCTCTCCAGCCGGGGACCAGGCAGCGGAATCTCAGGACCCTTGGAACTACGCTGATCCTTACCACCGTATATCCAATCTTGACCTTCCTATTGTCCACCTTGGAGGCCAGTGCCGTAGGCAACTCCAACACGGCAATCTGGGTCCCCAAGTAGGTAAACCTGAGAGCCTTGACTCTTATTCCGGTCCTCTCCTCAATCCCGAAAGCGCTGCAAAATCCCTCCATCACATCAGGGGCTTCGCATATTGGATCCAGGCCCCTAATTTCCACCTCTATCCTAGGGACCATCGCCCTGACTGAGTATTCCTTCCCTAGGTTTCCCAGAATCACGTCCCTACTTTTGGCCGCAGACCCAGCCATTTCGCAAACTCTACTATTAGTTCTCCTTCCTTGATTTTCTAATTCCCTTAATGCCTTCCAGGCACGTCTTGGCCTTCCCCGCTATTTCCTTGAAGACTTCGGCGTAAGTCTTCGTGCCCGCAGTCACACAAATTGCCTCAGTCCTCGGTCCCATGGATCCTTGGTGCCTCTGCTTTCCCACCGGGTCTCTTCCTTACTCCCCTTCTGCAGTTGCCTTGGTGCCCACTTCTCCTTGGGCCTGCGTCTCATGCAGTGCCACCCTACTCCAGTGCTTCCTACCCTCGTTCTGCCCCTTCTCGTTACAGAAGCCCACTCGCCCTCCTTGCCAGTGGTGGCCCCTCTTCCTCCCCTGGCAACTCCTTGTCCTTGGAGGTTTCCTCCTGTTCCCTCCTACTTTCCCTGGTAACGGTGTCACCCCTTCTCCTTCTATGAGCCCCTCCTTTTCCATTCCCTTACGTCTAACCCTTCTGTCCGCCTCCTGAGTGTCGTTGTCCACCAGAGGCGATCGTATCTTTCTTTTGCTGGATGCAGGTGTACCCGCTTCCCCCCTCGGTCCTTCTTCCAGCATTCCTCTCAGATTCTGAATCTCCTTGTCCCTGTCACGCTCTCTATCCCTCATTTTCTCCATTTCTTCCCTATTTTCCCTTTCTCTCTTCTTGTCTCCTTCCATTCTGGCCTCTAGCTCCTTTTCCCTTTCCCCCTCTCTCCTCTTTATTTGTGCCATTTATTTGTCTCGATCCTTCTCTCTGTGCTTCATCACTTCCACCTCCTATTCCCTATCCACCTCCCTTTTCTTCATCTCGCCCATTTCCCTGTCCCTTTCTATCTCCCTTCGTCTCATCCTTCCTAATTCCTCCTTCATTTCCGCTATCTCCTCTCTCATCCTGTTCTTTCGGCTGTTGTTCTCCTCTAGAAACTTTTTCAAGTTTTTCAATTCCCAGTAGGTATCTAGAATTGCCTGTTGCATGTCGGGTCTGATGTCTTCCTTCTTCGACATATACTGCCAACCCTCTTAAATCCTGCCGTATACGCTGGCCATAGTCCTCTTAATTTTAATCCCACCTGAGTCCTCCCTGAAGACTTCTTCCATCTCCGACTCCCCTCGGTCTCCGTCTCGTATGTAAGTCCCATGGCCAGCTTAGACATCGTCGTCATCTGCCCAGGACGGCCAGTTCCAATACTTTTACCTTACCCACTGCACCTCGCCACCCTGCTGCGGGCCACGAAGGGGTCCATCGTTCCCACAATCTCCACGCCTCTTACTCTGCGGGGTAACGAAATATCCCGCTCCTCCATAGAGTCGCTAGCGTCCCTAATGCCTGCGGCCCCGATCCTATCCTTTTTCCTTTCCGTGTCCAAAGTACGTCGCCGGTCGTTCCCTTTTTCTGTCCATGTGTTCTCCGGTATCATCGTTCCGCGTCCTGACCCGGTATCCGTCAGGAACGCTGGACAGTCGTCGGTTGACGACCCGGTGTGGCCTGCCCGCCCGCCACCACTCGAGCCGGGACCTGGGGCTCCGAGCACCCCTGGTCCAGTAACATCTTCCTTTACGTTGTGCATGTCCATATTGTTATAAGTTTGGCCACCTTAACCCACTGGGCCGGCCGTGCCCAGTGGCGTGTGTGTGAGTGTACGTGTGTGCGTGTCTGTATGGGCAAGTATAGTGTATATGACAAATAATTACTAAGGTGTGCTTGAAAATGGTTGTATGTGTATGTATGTGCCTGAGTATATGTGTGTGTTTGTGTGTTGGCTACATTAAGTCTGACCCTTCACCCTGAACCTGTCCGGCATGATTGAATCTGCAGGAGATCAAGTACCCCCACCGGCATAGCTTCAGAGATCATCAGTGCACTCAAGCTCCCCACCACACCAAGGTAGCAGCCACGGGGAGAGACCTAACCCAGTCCTAACCCAGACCTAACCCAGACTGTTTAAATATCGTGTGAGTCCGAGACGTAAAAACTCGGCCGCGATGCCCGTATTTATCATGAATTCGCGTAATTCTAGAAGGTTCTGCTGACGGGGAATTTTTTCTTCGTTAGATTAGTATACCGCGGCTATTTTCGTGTTTTTGCTAGCTAGCTTCACTGGAATTCTCGATTCTGAGAACAAATTCCAGAAATCGTGTTGTTAGCGCCGAGAGAGAGAGAGAGAGAAATCGATTTATCGAATCGAGATCGACAGCCGAAACGCGGCAGCGCCGCATCGTGGCTATGCGGCGCGTAGCCGCCCGGGCCCAGCTGCGCGATGCGTGGCTGCGCGACGGAGCCCAGCCGTGCCCGTCGCTGCTTGCAGATCGTTACGGATCATTCGCAGCCGTCGGCGATCAGGGAGCAGATCCCCAGTAACGATCTCTGCCCATTTTTCGTAATGAAGCTCCGAAAGTGAGAATGAGAGACGATCTCTCTCCTCGTAATCGGATCAAGTTTGCGGACATTGATACGATTTATCTGCAGGAAAATCTCATCGTGTCGATTGAGATTTTTTCGAATAAAAGGACAATCGCCCAGTTGTCAAAGCTGATCGCCGTGCACTGCTACGCCATGTGACGCGATCGTAGACGCAGGATTGTGATTGAACGTTGCAGTTCGTTGTCACGACTACGACGTTGCCGATCTTCTGGTGTCGAGGCAACATTGAGTCCTTTCCGCATTAAAGGTTGAACCCTCTGGAAGGTTGAATAACGGCATACAGGTATCTCCCTTAAAGTGTGTTCTTCCCCTTCACGGGATCGAGGAACCCACTGAATCAAATTCTGCCGGTCTGGTGTACCATATAGAGTGCAAAACCGACCGGTGGAGTTGTGGTTTCGTCGACCCGCTGAAGCTATACGGGTGTAAGAGCTGCCGGTAGGTAGATATCCAGGTACTGGTCCTCGTGGTGCTCTCTCCGTGCATCGGGCTGCGGAGAACCTGCTCCAGTGTGATCCTGCGTCGTGAGGTGACGATCGTTTGAGCACAAGCGTACGGTGGAGCAAAGGGTTCGAAGAGCCTTCCTTTCCGCCTTCTACCCCCACTACCAGCTGTGTGAATCACACTGGGCTGTGACAGCAGGGGTGGTTGGAGTAGCAGAGGGCTTCGTCTGATTCCGCGCAGGCCGCAGGTCGCTCCTCGCTGCATAGGAGCTATACTGTCGAGGTGAAGCTCACGTAGCAGGCTGCCGGGCGGTCCTTTGATAGGAACCGTTATCGATAAAGGCAGCTGCGTGGGCAGGCTGCAGGTCGCTCCTGAGGAGCCAGGCCGTCGAGGTACCCAGAACAGTAAAAAAGTCCTCTTGCGTCGGTGGCGTCCAGACGCCGCCCGCACGGTGAGCGTGCCTGCGGGATGATAGCCTCTGGAGCCTTAAGCAACCTCCATTTGGTTTCCCCGTCCGTGGCATTGGCTAAGCGAACCCGGTAGGGATCGGGAGGAAAACCCTCGTCTACTGGAAAGCTGCGCGTGTCGGTGAGATCGTGTTTCACGAATACCACCGACCAAAAAGCAAATTCATTACAGTCCACCTGTTGCTGCGCCAAATCGGCAGTTAGCCTCCTCTGCGCCCACCAGACAATCGTTTGGAGCGTGAGGTAAGCAGCTGACGTGCGCGTTAACTTGATCAAGCTGCCCGCAGATACTTTATACTTTTCGTATAATTGTGTTTGTTAAAATAGGTGAGTTATGGTCGCTCTCACCCTTTAACGCGTTGAGTCCGAATTACGATATGGAGTGGGAAATGTGTGGAAAGTGAATCGGTACACTAGTAATTTCTTTCTGCCTAGTCACCCATTGACTAGGCTGTTTATTTAAAAATGCTTTCTAATATTTAATAAAAAAACAAGATTAAATAAAAACAAAACAGGAAGAAATTTATAATTTGAACATCGCCAGGAAAAACCGCGCCCGTTAGCGGGCTCGGCAAAAACCTGGCCGTGGTCTCTGGCCACTAGTGGCTCGCGTCTCGGTACGTCTGCAACAAAAAAGAGACCGAAATTCTGGCTAATGGTGGAAGATTTCGACAACGCTCGTCGCGTTGTCTGGACTCCATTTCTAATCCACGCGCTCCTACTCTGCTTTGGTAAACAGGAGTGGATTCCTACACAGCGGCTTAAGCAGCTGTATTAGTGGACTCATAGCATTGAACGTTTCTCGTGTAATCGAGAAACGTTCGATGGCAGTATGGGAAGGCGAGATTCTAATCTCGATTTTTCCTTGACTGCAAAGTTTGATTATTGCAGGAGTGGACAACGGGCGGAGGCCAGGCGCCTCGAATATTAAATTGCTCATCGCGGCACTTCACCGTCTCCCGGTCCGCATGACTGGTGTGACTGCAAGCCCCTTAACTGCGCTAGAAGCGTCTGAACCGTTAAGGTGCTTACACCACGGCGTTTCCTTTTTGAACGTGTCGCTCTACACCGAGTGTCCGTACACACTGGTGATGAGGACCGACGTTCGAGCAATCACCTGAATTCAGCCGAGAAGCACCCCAGGAATTCGCTAAATAAGGCCCCTGTGGGGTGGTAATCAAACTGAGATTTCGACCCTCGAAACGACAATCCCACCTCAGGTATATGCCTTCGAAGGCTCCCTGCTTATATAGGTGGGGTGCTGGGGATCAGCACTGTAATAATCAATGGAGGATCGAGAAAACTCTTCGATACCTCCCTGCACGAGACCGCTTATGCAAAACGGGTACGTGTTTCTTTTGCACTTCTGCGTGTTTCGGGAAACCATTGCTCGTGCAGGTAATGAAACCAGCTGAGCTTTCCACCTGCAGTATAGGTGCCACTTGAAGGCCCCTATGGGGGTGCAAGTATCCTCAGCTCAGATTCGGACCCTCGAACGGCGATCCCACCCAGGGTATTTCGACAAAGGCGCCCTATATAGGTGGGTTTTTATCACCGGTGCAACTGGTGGTTTTAGGCATTACACGACCGCTTGATTACAGCGATACGTGTATTCTGATGCAACGGTGGCGATAATCAGCATACACTATCTTGAGTGTTAATTAGATTATTCAGCCACCGATTGGTTAGGCACAACGGTGGCGACATAATCAAACACTATTCGAGTGTTAATTTGATTGCATATTCAGCCACCGATTTAGTTTCTCGGACAATTTGTACCTAGGTTTGTAGAAAATTTACGCAACGGTGGCGACAATCAAACACTATTCAAGTGTTAATTAGATTGTTTTCAGCCACCGATTGCCTTTGTAAAAATACCATCAGGTTAGAGACAATTTTCCGTGTCCGCGCGAAGTCCGTTCACCGCAGAGATCGAGCTAAACGCACTGAAACCGTGAGGTACGAAATTCGACTTGCCAAAATTCTTTCGAATTCGCAGCAGTCTTTGCTATCGTTCCGCGTCGGTTCCGTGGTGCAACGACAATTAGACGAATCTAACAGATCGTATATATAGCGATCACGGTATTAGACAAAGTCGGCTCTAGAGGTCCGAACTCGTCGAGAACCAGAAAGGGAGTGATTAGAGACAGACTCCTCTTGTGCTCGGTTCGCGTAGGGAAATTGTTCTGTTCACATTGTCATTAATCTTGTATCCTCTCTGTTATTTCGGCGTAGTAACACCTGTTCTCATGGAATCGTTACTGGCCGATCGCGTGACTATGACATTTAAAGTGTAAGACTAATTGGATTTTTTTCTACACGGTATTGTTCCTGAAGCAGGTTACGACGCAGAGAAGGCTCTGGAATGTCGCGTACACTGATGACAACACCGTATTAGAAATGTCCCCTTTTTTCTATAAATCACGCGAGAATTTAACCGCCGTTTCTTAATAACGAATTAACGCGTTATTTAAACAGTGTTACAGAAACCAATAACCAAAAGGAAGGAGGAGACGCGCTTTGAAAGGAGAGCCGTCGTCTCATTTATTTTCTTTTAGTTTAAGCGTTTTGTAATTGATATGCCCTTTCTTGGTTTATATCTTTGTAATAAAACTGATAATTGAAATCTTAAATTGGCCTTTCTTTCACCCTGTATCTTTTTCCCCTCGTCCGGAACCAGCACCGTTAGGAGTCCCTTAGTATTTCTAACATTTGGTCCTTCTGAGCCGGATTCGAGGTTGAGAAGACAGTAGAGAGTTACAAGTACGTTGACGTAAGTCGCTACTTTCACGAGACGAATTTCGAGTTGATTTCAAATCCTCGAATTGAAAGATCACCATGGCATTGGCCAGAGGTCGGTGGAAGCGAGATCGAGATCGATTCTCGCATGACCTAACCTCTCGGTTTGAGTCGATGTCACGGTCGATAGCAAATTTGAAAAAACGAGGTCGAGCTTTCCAGTACAATGAGATACTCTCTCAGGTCGAAGCTTCGTACTCTGGTGTCCTGGAACAATACAAGGAAGCTGTTACAGTACTTCTGGCTGTTCGAAGAAAACATAACCACCCGCGAAGTGCGAATTGAGCAACTTCTGCTTATACAGGTGGAATCTGAAGCATGGGGAGTCTATGTTTATGGAGTTTCAGGCGTACGTTGTGCCTCGGAATTGACCAGACTGACCGCTGAGCAAAAACAGCGGCGTCGTTTCGGTCAGTCAGCACGATGTCGCTATTGAACTCCCGGAAACAACGTTCCATATTAGTCTGGCGGTGATCCTCGTAAATGGAATCATTTCGAGGATCTATTCACCTGGCCAGCATAATTGAAACTCCGAGGCTTCTGGGATGTGCGTAATCGATTGCAAATATCTGAATGCTTACAGTGTGGAAGATCAAGCGTTGGCTGCTATCGCACACCTTGAAATTACCGAGTAATTTCGAGGTAGCATGTGGCAAAACCCCGAAGGATCAATTCGGTTTACCACGATGTATGGTGACCGCCAAACTGCTTGATCAGTTGACGCGAAAAATGAAAACGAGTGAAAAAGGATGACCTGGCTAGCATACACCAGGGTCACCGTCGTTTTCAAGCAGGCTCTGCTGCTTTGGAAAAACAGGGCACATATCGAGAGCAGCGTGATTACTGCTGGCCCATAGTATCAGAAGCGCAAGTTTGAGAGGTCCTTAAATTAGAATGGGAACAGTCGCAGAAGCTTTAAAAGAAATATCCCTCCCGTATACCGAGATAATGGATTTTCTGGAAGTACGTGCTCGAGCTATCACCATGACGGATGATAGCCTAAGCAAAGTCTGCGACCGAGCACCCATCGAAAAATAAAAGTACGGAGTTACAACCTGTCGTAGAAAGTCGCTCGGAGGAAAGCGAAACGTGTGGATTTTGCGGTATTTCCAGAGCATGGAATAAGCACAATGTAGTGCTTTCCAACGCTTGACGGGAATCTACCGCTATCGACATAAAAAGATAGTCGGTGGTGCATTATCTGCATGTCGCCTGACCACGAGTTAAACAACTGTTCGTCCGATTTGAAGTATACTCTAAATGCAAAGGCAGACACCATACTCTGCTGCATTTTGAGCAATACGGACATCGAAACTAAAAGTCGTAAGTCATGACAGCAAGCTTCCTGAAGCGGCTCTGACGAACATGGGAAAGCGGGCTACATAGACTCCGCGACGCCTCCACCTGGAAAGACATGAAAGTCAACCAAAAGCGGCGACGCTCCAGAAAAATCGCCAATGCTGAATGAAGTTGCATATTTCGAGCGTTCCAATACCGCTGCGAATTTGAATCATGGCGAGAAATGGAAGCCGCGAAATTTCTTCAATTCAAGCGTGATTTCGGACAAAATTGGCCAAAACGCCTTCTGTGCATCGAGAACGATGCAGTGTGAACGCGTAAGGTTGGCGTAGCGTATCAGATGCAGCGTGCAATATCAACAATTGCCAGCTGTATCGAGCGCACGCATTTGTTTGTATCCCGGTGTGAGATCAGCAAATATTACTGGAAAACACACTCGGAGTGAATTCGCGTAAACAAGCGGAGAAATACGCAGATTTGAAGCCTGTCATGATCGATGCGGAAAATCGCGATCGATCGCCGCTTCGAGTGAGGAAAGCTCAGACGGATACAAGCCGTCTATCACACTGGAGTTATTTTCGTTCGGAAGTCGATTGAGCGTACTCCGACGTGAATCAGTGGAAAACTGAACACCTCTCGAGTTTTTTAACCTGATTGAGGGCGATTCAGAATGCATGGGATTAAAATGATCTAGAGACGTAAGACGATTATTTCACGCATCTTTACGGTCTGGAAATGAAAGGCATACCGCCGGGAGAAAAATCTAAACCCAAAAGTCGTATTGGCTTGGGAGCAAACCCTCTCATTTTCCCCATAAATCCATGGGATATGGAGTGAAAGAGGAGATTTTATTGGTAAGGGATAAAGTGCGCGTGTCGAAATTACGCACGGCTAAGTCTACCTTTACACGACCAATTACGCGGTTGTGTAAATTGCCTGTAGGATTTTTCCCCGACAACAACGATCGGTAATATAGGAAACCCGGGCAATGATAACGGAAGGTGCAAGTAATATCCGCGTTCCTTGAGCAAAACTGGTGTTCACTCGCATCTATCCGTGGTTGCTAGGCTCGGAGCTAAGGTACGGGCTGCCTGTCAGCAACCCAAACAACAGCGAGAGCAATCTGCAGTCCATGTGTCGCCATATTGCTTTAGACAAGTTTTTGCAATGAGTGACAACGGAAGTGAAAAAACATGATCTTGATCTCGGGAGATCCCCTGAGATCGATTTGCGTTGTTTGGGCAGATCCTCACGGATTTGCGGCAAGAATCTGCAACCACCATCTTGGGCAGACGAGGCAGTGCCGCCATGCCAAGCCTTGAGTCGTGGAGCCTGAGCAGAATTTGTAGATTTGGGCATCGACAGATGAGTCCGTGTCCCGTTTCTAGTCAAGGTTGTCAGAGAATATACGGGCGTTATAACTGCCAGCCGTTCTCGGAGGGAAGTACACCTTCTGATGGGGGCCAGGCCGGACGTTTGATAGCGCGCCACCTGGGAAACCGGACGCCCCAGCTCCAAAGCCGGGCCAGCCAGCGGCGTTCCCGCCACCAAAGGTCGAGCGTCAGGCCAGTGGCGATTACGCCGCCCAGGCCGAGGTTTCAGGAAGCGGCGATTCCGCCGCCAGCCGTCACAGCAGCCAGCCCGTCGCAGGGCGGCAGGGGCGGCTGCAAGAAAGAGGAGCGGAGGAGGGGACGCCAGGGAGCGAACCCGCCGGCACAGCCACAGCCGAAAGGGAATCAGCGCGCCAACGCCAGCCCTGAAGACCCATTACGCCGTTGAAAAAGGCCCGCAATACGCAAAAGGATGTAGGCCTTCCTGGGATGCATCTGCGGACCGTAGAAACGACCACGCGAGCTTTAGCAGACCAGATGTGGTCCACGTCCATGAAATTTCTACATCGAGGCGACTTCCGGACAACCGCGTAAGTACTTTTAATTAATTGTTAAAATTAAAAGAAATAGCGCGTCTCTCTCTCGGTCTGCGGAAAATCGTTGCCGTACGGGAAACCCGGCGTCCTTCTTAGAGTTGCAATACCCGTGCAAGGCAAGGGCGTTTAAAATATCGTGTGAGTCCGAGACGTAAAAACTCCGGCCGCGATGCCCGTATTTATCAAGTGAATTCGCGTAATTCTGAAGGTTCTGCTGACGGGTGAATTTTTTCTTCGTTAGATTAGTACTACCGTATTATTTTCTGTGTTTCTTGCTAGCGAGTAGCTTCACTGGAATTCCTGATTCTGAGAACAAATTCCAGAAATCGTGGTGTTAGCGCCGAGAGAGAGAGAGAAATCGATTTATCGAATCGAGATCGACAGCCGAAACGCGGCAGCGCCGCGTCGTGGCTATGCGGCGCGTAGCCGCCCGGGCCCGGCTGCGCGATGCGTGGCTACGCGACTCATACTTGCGCGACGGGAGCCCAGCCGGCCGTCAGATGCTGCTGCAGATCGTTACGGATCATTCGGTGAGCCGTCGGCGATCAGGAGGCAGATCCTGTAACGATCTCGCCCATTTTGGTATTTCTTCAGAAGCTCCGAGGAAATGAGACGATCTCTCTCCTCGTAATCGGATCAAGTTTGCGGACATTGATTTATTCAGGAAAATCTCAATGCGCCGATTGAGATTTTTTCGAATAAAAGTGATAATCGGCCTGTTGTCAAAGCTGATCGCCGCACGCTACGGATGCGATCGTAGACGCAGGATTGCGCATTGAACGTTGCAGTTCGCCGTCAGCGACTACGACGTTGGTGATTCGGTGTCGATAATACTGAGTCCTTTCCGTTATTGGAAAGGTTAAGAACCTCTGGAAGGCTGATACCGACATACAGGTATCTCCTTAAAGTGTTCTTCCTTTCACGGATCTGAGAATCCACCTGAATCACCCGTCTGGTGTACCATATAGAGTGCACCGACCGGTGGAGCTGTGGCTCTGCCGACCGCGTTGAAGCCATACGGTGTGTAAGAGCTGCCGGTAGGTAGGATATCCAGGTACTGGTCCTCGGTGCTCTCCGTGCATCGTGGGCTGCAGGAGAACCTGCTCCAGTGATCCCGTCGTGAGGTGACGATCGTTTGAGCACAAAGCGTAAGGTGGAGGCAAAGGGTTCAAGCTGGAGCCTTCCTTCCGCCTCTACTCCCCACTACCAGCTGTGTGAATCACACTGGGCTGTGACATGGTAGGGGTGGTTGGGAGTAGCAGGAGGGTCGTCTGATTCCGGCAGGCCGCAGGTCGCCCTCGCTGCATATTGGCAGGTGGTCACTGGTCGAGGTAGTCACGGCAGGCTGCTTCGGGCGGTCCTTTGATAGGAAACCAAGTTATCGAGGAAATGTGCAGCTGCGGCAGGTCGCGTCGCTCCTGAGGAGCCGCCGTCGAGGTACCCAGAACAGTCGTGCAAAAGTCCCTCTTGCGTCGGTGGCGTCCAGACGCCACCCGCACGGGTGAGCGTGCCTGCGGGATATAGCCGGTTTCTTGGAGCCTTACAACCTCCATTTGGTTTCCCCGTCCGTGCATTTATTGCTATGGAAACCCGGTAGATCGGAGGAAAACTCGGTTCACATTTGGTTGGAAAGCGTGTCGGTGAGATCTTCGTGCTTCACGAATACCACCGACCAAAAAGCAAATTATTACAGTCCACTCAGCGTTGCTGCTTAAATCGGCAGTTAGCTCTCCTCTGCAGCCCACCAGACAAATCAGGTTTGAGCGTGAGGTGCAGTTGATGCGCGTTAACTCTGATCAGCTGCCCGTCAGATATCTATACTTTTCTATAATTGTAAGTTACAGAAACCAATAACCAAAAGGAAGGAGGAGACGCGGCCGAAAGTGAGAGCCGTCGTCCTCGTTTGGCTTTTCAGTTTAGTTGGTTTTGCTTTGTAATTGATATTTTTGGTTTATATCTTTGTACAATAAAACGATAATTGAAATCTTGTACCAATTCTCATTACTCCTCAAGTCTTTTTCCTCGTCCGAACCACACCGTTAGAGTCCCTTGTTAGGGGAGTATATTTGAAAACTGCCCAACGGTGGTCCGGATCTCGAGGAAGGAAACGTCAGAAAAGAATACAAGTGGTTTTACTTTCATGCAGCCGATGAAGACTACGTCGTTGGCCAGAATGTCTTACGTGCGATAAACCCTGCCCGCCGGTTCAGACGCGTTACCGGTCAGTTCAGCTTCGATGATCTGGGCTGAAGAGCAGTGACAAGAATAGGTGCTAAATACTCCGACAACGTGACCACGCTCCATTGTCTTCGCGTCGGCGTCATTTACAGCTTGTCGAACCAGTGAGTGGTGGTCCCAGTCAAGCCGCGATACGCGCTATTAGGGATCAGAGCAAGTAGAGAGCGTTCCCTTTAAACCGGAATCGCTCGTTTATTGTTTCCTTTCGACAAGATGTATCCAGCCATTCTTCGCTTCGTTGCTTTGGTATTGTTTGTAGGAGCAGATGAAACAGAGGAGGTTGTAGTGATTCAACTGTCGCCCTTATCCTCGGCCCCTTCACGTCTGGGTTGGTGTGCGGTTAAAATGCGGTACCTGGTTTGATAACTATGCCCCAGTGGCCGCAGAAAGTCGCTCCGATTAATGTTTTTAGAATCGACGTCCCACGCACTGCGGCCAAAATTAGCAGCGATTTTGGACGATCTGACAATTTTGCCGCAAGCTGGGATCGAAACCCGCGCTTGGCTAGAAGATGATTTGAATCCACCGGCGTATTTTATTTCTATACCTTGGTCTGTGGGTTCGTGAACCGTCTGAAACCAGTAATGACTGTTTGTTGACTTGACCCGTGGTATCGGTAGTCCACCAGGTAGATTTTCAGTAAGCCCTGACCCAGGAGCGTCTAGCTCTTTGGAAGCTCGAATAACTCGACGCTTCGAATTTTATTATTACGTTGTGTCGCAACAGCCAGATCGTGATCTAGGAACTCGCGATGTTATACAATTTATGAGTAAGCTTTCAACGAAGGGTCAATAACCGACCGATCTGGAGATTTTTGAAACTGAGTATTGTGCTGCGCTTATCGATTAGCTCCTTCAGTACTTTGATCGTTGCTAGATTTGACGAGCGTGAGCGGCAAGCAGTGTGCGCGACGTGCGTTAATCCTTGATCGCGTGCCCGGCAGAAATATTCTATATCCGTCTTTCGTATAATTGTGATTAGCCGAATTTTCTCTATGAAACTGGCGTTGTTGACTTGAGACGCGGCCGGAAACATATGTCGTCGTTACTTTATCGTTCGCGTGACTTTTTCTTTAGGGAAACCTCGAGAACCGTTATGTTTTCGTCCTCTAATGCTGATATTAATGGTCTATATCTTTCTGGTCGGTCGCAAAATTGAAACGATAATTGAAACCTAAAAACAATTCTCTGACCCTATCAATTAATTATCGTCCGTTTTAACCATACACTGTTAGAGTCCCTTAGTATTCTAACACATTAGACCTAACCCAGGAGATTCCTAACCTGACCATAACCAGACTTGGACCTATTGTTCTAACCCGTCCTGACCTTGGACGTATGTTATCAAGTTGGGTCATCCTCCAGAGCAACATCCAAGTTATTTTAGAAGCAGACACTCGTTCTAAAGTAAAAGTTACTAGCATATAATGAGCATTTAATATGTTTATTAGAATATATAATCACTTATCTATACAAAACCACAGCATCCAATTATATTAAATACAAAAATGAGTTAGGTTTGGGCTAGTTCAGCGGGGGAGGGGGTCTGGGGCAGCCCCCATTCATCTAGAAACAGAAATTCCATATTCTCGCTTTTATGCATTCTGGAAATTATATATACTATTAATCCGTTTAAGTCAAGACTTTCTTTTTATGTTCATCTCGAAACATGAAAATATTTTTTTCTCGGGAATCGAGCATCGACGACCTGCGATTATGACGGCGTGCATCGTGAACCCTGAATTTTTTCCCACAGGATAGCGTGTCGATTTTTTGCCCTACGACGGTATTTATCAGCCGATGACGCGAAAAAAAGCTTTTTTCGTGGGGAAAATCTTCGAGAAACACTCTCTCTCCACCTCTTTGGGGAGGTGGAACGGTGGGATTCCCGCCTCCATTATGAACTGTGGGCGCGGGACCTACCCACTAAAAACCCCACGGTGACCTCTTTTCCGCACGATTTGGGAGATACCGGGAATCGCTCGAAGCATACTTTGTATCCCTCCCCGTGCCTGCAGCTTTGCGCCCACCTACGGTTTGTGTGGACACAATAGGTCCCCTGGCAATCAGCCCTGTCTCATAACGGCATGGACGAGGCCACTTCGTCCTGGAACAGGCGTCCAGAGTGGCGGCTGCGAGCCCCAACTCGCAAACCGCCCGCGACCCTGTTTCACTCTTCGGCGGCCGACAGCTAACGGTCGCACCAGCCATCACCGAGGGTGCCGCTCCGTGCGCCGCACCCTCGGACACAGGTGAGGCAATGCCGTCTCCATCCATCCGACTCTCTACGCCGCCTTGCGGGTGAGGGTCGTCTTATCAGGATCCGCATACCTCGGAGGCGTATGTTCAGCCGTGATCCGCTCTGAAGCGTCGCACCACAATGGCAGCAAACGCGCCGTCGGCTCCTTCCCCATCCTCAAACAGGTATCTCCCGAAGTTGCCATGCCCGGGAGAACACCCGTGCCATCCTGTAAGTGAGGCTTCCATACCTTCTTGTATCCAGCCGCCACCACAGATAGGAGTGGCTGAACAGCCCTGGACTGTCCGAAACGTGCCTGGCGGTAGGCAGAGCCAACCGCTTCCGCCACGCGTGCACCACGGACTGCCGCTGGCCCGGCGCTTCAACTCGCCCCAAGCAGGTTCTCGTGCAGACCCGGTCTGACCGCCCGCGATCTCCGGCGCGACGGTCGACGCGGTGACGATACATCATCGCGCGCGACTGCGCGGAGGAGATCCATGTGGGCGGCATCCCCAGCAGAACCGTCGCCGCTCATGCGACACGGTCCGGTACCCGCGGACGACCCTTAGAGCCATCCGCCTTCAGCATCCAGACGGCAGCATAGTCATGCATGCGCCGGAAATGCCGCCAGGTCGTCCGCTCCAGACGTGGGGCCCCGTATAGGGCCAACGTCATCATTCTGAACCATTGCTGCACATAGAGGCGGCGAACCTGGACCGCCGCCTCCCCAGGATGGGCAGAATCCGGCCCAAAGCCCAGACCATCCCTCTCCAGCCGGGGGACCAGGCAAAGCGGGAAATGCTCTCGAAGCGCCAGATATCGAGGATCAGCCTCGATACCCTCATCGCTGGGGCTTCACCTCGATATTAGCAGAGATTTCACCCACGCGGATCAGAGGGGGTGGTGGATCCTCGCCGAGGTGAATGAACGCTATCACCTCGGTCTGCAGCGACCGCCACCGTCATCCCCATCCCTCTGATCCTGGTCGACGACGCGTTGCGCCCCTCCTCCGCGAGATGCTGGCCCTCCTCAGTGCAGTTCGACGCGCACAGCACCAGGTGTGTCATCTGCATAACAGACACGGCGCTGACGCCGTTTGTGGGGAGCGTTCCAGGCTTTATCCAGATCCAGATGATTCCGTAAGAGCTGTTAGGGCGTTCAGCTAAGTCATCTTGAATCCACCTGCTGGATCTCAAGTAGCCTGTTACAGAACTCCTGGTAAATTCTCTCACACAAATTCAATGGGACCTCATTTGTTCGAATGTTGCAGCAAATGCCAACTGCATTTTCGTGAGATTTTAATGCTCATAATACAAAATCTGGAACTGTAACTATACGGGATTCCAATGGTTACAGATTAAGCAATTCCATAGATGCTCACAGGAATCATTTTTACATATGAATAATTCTCTCACACAACTGGATTTGTATACAGAACAATAGATCCAATCTTGACTTAATTTTTCAACTATAAATATTTCTGATAAGGTAAATGCTATGGTGGGAGATGAAACCCTGGGTTCTGATCACTTTCCCTTTTAGTTACATATGATACATAGAAAGATATTTTTATAAGAAACATCTGTTTAAGTTGAAGGACAATCAGAAACTATTGGTATAAATTTAAATGCAAACTAGATTCTCACTATTCCAAATTTTGCACCATATGAATATGCACAATTAGAGCCTCACTCAAGATATGAATTCTTTGCCGATGTTGTGACTGATTCCATTGGGTCGAGCACTCCTACCAAAAGGAAAAAGAGACTAAAAAAACAAAATTATGGTCAAACTCGATATCTCGAATCCAGTTTTAAAAATTGGTAATCTGGAGTATGACAAGATCTAAGAGACTTCTGCTGGGGTCTTTAAAAAAATGTGGGAACACACCGGAAATTTAGAAGATCTAATAAACTACAAAGATACGCAAGTGGCATTGAATGCAAAGAAAACCTTTAAAAACAAGAAAAGGGAATGCTTTAAAAATTTGCAGTGAAAGTTTTAGTTTTCACACAAATCCAAGTTAAGTGTCTGGGGAGTTAAATGTAAAATTCTTAAAAATAAGTGGGTTAGAGTTATTTCTGCTAATTCTGAAAATTTACAGCAAGGCATTGAACTTGATCAAGCCTCTTAAACAAGATTAGTCCACCTTGGGTTCCAACTAACCCTGAATGGCATTCCTCTATAGTGACCAAAAAAGAATTTCTAGAGGTAGCCCATTTGACTTCTAATGGAATTGCAACATTGCCCTTGATTCTCTAAAAATTCTAAGTTGGCATCCAGAAGGGACGGTATAGATTACCATGAAATTCTCAAAAACCTCTCCGTTGAAATTCAAACTTTTCTTCTAGATTATATTCAATTCCATGTGATACCATGAATGATTTCACTCATAAGCTGGAAAAAATCCTTTGTTCACCTTTATAAATAAAGCAGAAGGCAGGGATTTGCGTCCCATCTCTCTGACGTGACGTCGTTCGTGTAAACTTGAGTCCATGCGATCAAGGGTGGTAGAATGCAGTGGTGGGCGGAACATGATTTCCATTTACTGGTTCCTCCTAGCAGACCATAGGTTCTCTGACGAACGAGAATCGTTGTATATTATAATGGTACATCGATGCTCGCGTGAGGACGCGCGTCGTCGTTTATACGATTGGGTCAGAAAACGAACGTGAACGAACGAACAAGCACACAAAATAAACACATTATTGAAAGAACATGACACCAACAACGTTCGTTCAATTCACAAACACGAAAACGTCCATTACTAATCGAAAGAAAGAGAAGAAAGAAACAAGCAAACGAAAGAAAGAGGAGGAGCAGAGGAATAAGACTCCATCGTTGCGACGATCGAGGATGTCACCCGCCGTCAATTTTGCCATTATATACAGGTCCTCGGTCGGAGATACATGATGCTACGGCTGTTTACGTTGCCGCGTCGCTGGAAGAGGAGATTACGACCTGATTTACGCACACAACGCACAAAGGGGCCGGGAAACAAAGCGGCCCAAAAAATTCTACAGCTGAGGAACGAGACGCCGTCGAACTTGTTTCCGTGACGTTCCTTTACGGTTTGATATTGCGTATCCTCGCTTTGCCCGCTGTGACGTGTGTGCGTGTGCCTGTCGTGCTCCTGGAACGAAACGTTCTGATGGATGGGTGAGGAAGAAATAAATAATTATATACATCCTCATGGGGGTAGCTCTGAGGCGAATCTGCAAACGACCGATATCGCGCCGATTGTGCGGCCATCGTTGCTCGCACGACTAACGATTTGACCCGTCGACGATGCTGCGAGTTTATCGCATCGATTTGGCATCGGAGCAACCGGATGGACGCTGCCAGCCCCGGCGTACGTTCGTAACAAATAATATACGCACTCGTATACCGGCTAGCCTGAGAGAACACGAATGATCGCAAACGACAACGCGTCGATTAAAAATGCGGCCATCAGCAGCGTTGTTTCTCGTGCGACTCAACGACGACCAGCCGATGATGCCGCGAGTTTATTAACTTTTGCCGTCGGATATGGCGCGTTCAATCCTCCGTCGGCACGCTGGTCGGAGGTGCACACTCGAATATTTTTAAAACAAAGAACAAAGAGATATTTTAAATACAAAGAGGAAAATCAAATTTGTATATGATTACCCTGAACGGTGGATCACTTGGCTCGTGGGTCGTAATAGCGAAAACGCCCCAGCGAATTGTTGTGTCAACGTGTGGAACCGCAGGACACATGAACATCGACATTTGAACGCACATTTGCGGTCCACGGATACAATTCCTGACCAGACGCAAGGCTGAGGGTCAAATTCACTTGCCTCTAAAACGGCAAGCTTAGCTCACTGATGATCCTTCTAACCCCGCCGTCGTATTACCTCTCCTTTCAGGAGACGGCGAAGAACGTTTCCCGGTTCCGGGTCGATGCAGAGAGATGCATTATCATAAATCGTATCATACGGACATGCAACGAACGAGCGAGAGTTTGGGTATTTCTGTTCATACTGCGTTTATCGCGGACGTACCGGCCAGAAGATGTAATATTATATATTATTGGCTGAATTTGCGCACCCCTTGTGTGGCGAGACAGGATCGTTTGGACTCGCGCTGTGAGTGTTTTACGGCGTCGTGCGTCGTGTGTGGTGTGGAATACCATCACGACCGCCCGTTAAGCACCGCTCCTGCGATTTCTGGAATTTGATGGCAATAGAAATCCACCGTCAAAGCAAATCGCGTTTCGTACGAATCGAATGTTTGCCGCGCTCCCTGACGTTGCCTGAAATTAACAATTTATGCAAAGAAAAAGAAGATGAAGCGTATACTAGTTTTGGAGCATAACAGAAAGTACATTCAAAAAGAAATTTGACCAAACACTGATAAATATATATATATATATATGCCTCACCACGTGAAATTTGTGGTATCCGTCGATCGTCGTCTTCCTCCTCTCCTGTTCGCTCAAAATGTCCTTTGAGGGAAAACATGATCATTTATCAAACCGAATCGGACGATCATCCTCTATGGAGAGGCTCGAACGAACACGACGAGAAGCGCGATACGAACGGAAACCCAAAAGAAGGGATATACTCTGAGAAGTTGGTCGCCCCATGTCTCCCCTTTGTTACGAATATGTGCATTTCGATTGCGTGACCGCGTCGTTTAGCCGGTCGTGCAGTCCATGGATGCTGTTCTTCGAATTTGTTATTTATTTGTAGAGAACGAATTTACGGGTAGGCTTTGGCATCTATCAAATGAATCAACGAAGATCGGATCGGGTAGTTCTATCATATAGGCAACACGCCGTAGTTTAATATTCTTTAATTTGTGCATGATTTGAAGGACGTTAAAAGTGAACGTCATTGCCGAATACGCCTAGCGAGCTTTTCGCATCGAACGAGAATGGAAAATGGACACTTTAAGGAGGCGCTAAAACCCCATCACTGTTATATCCTTTTCCCAGAAAGCAAAATCCCTATTATATATGCTATCGGAGGACGCGGAGATGTAGTGAGGTGTGTGTGGTGGTCAATTCTTGTTGTTCCGATTCGTTACGGTGTACGATTTGTTTTTCTTTTTTTTTTTTTTAAACCGAACAAGTTTGTTCGACGATCTCAGAGGCGAGAGATGACCCGCTGAATTTGGGCAAGCATATTACTAAGCGTGGAGGAAAAGAAACTAATCAAGGATTTCCTTTAGTAGCATGAGGAGCGAACAGGAAAGAGCCCAAAGCACTGAATCCTAAGTCACGGTTAAGTTGGGCCGTAGGGAAATGTAGTGTTCAGGAGGATCCGCCTATCCCGTGATGCGTCGAACCGTGTCCAAGTCCATTCTTGAATGGGGGCCATTTACCCACAGAGAGGTGCCAGCCCCGTAGCGTCCGGTACGCGTTTCGGGTTGATTTCTCCTTAAAGAAGGGTTGTTTGAGAATGCAGCCCTAAGTGGGTGGTAAACTCCATCTAAGGCCAAATATGACCACGAGACCGATAGCGAACAAGTACCGTGAGGGAAATTTGAAAAGAAACTTTAAAGAGAGAGTTCAATAGTACGTGAAACCATTCAGGGGTAAACCCGAGAAGCCCGAAAGATCGAATGGGGAGATTCATCGACGACGAAGCTGGCTCCCGTTTGCGTGTGATTTCCACGGTGGACCACGGTACCCAGAACGTGGGTAACACCCCTTCGGCGAATAACCGGCGACGTAGTCGCGCACTTCTCCCTTAGCAGAAACGTCGCGACCCAATTGTGCGTCGGTCTACGGCCTGGGCTATTTGCCTGTCGCGGTGGCATTACGCCTGCTCCGCAGAGGGGCTCCGTCGCGCCGGCTCGGCTGCAAGGCGAGCTGGCACTCCAACGGTATCGGGCCGCAACCAATCGCATCTTCGAACGGTATATGCGTGGTCCAGGCCCGGTCGCAAGCCTCTGACAGCACCCGGAGCGCGATGGACGCAGCGGCCCTCCCCGGCCAAGAAGGCTGTTAGCAGACGGTGTCCTCGGACCGGCCATAAGCTTCGAATTATCGGTCAGCGACGCTATTGCGTTGGGTACCGTCAGGACCCGCCTCCTGGAAACACGGACACCGGCGAGTCCCAACATGTGCGCGAGTCATTGGGACATTGAAACCCAAAGGCGAAATGAAAGTGAAAGTCGTCGTAAGCATCACCAAGGAGTGATGGGCCGCGTCACGTTTCGCGGCCTCGCACTCCCGGTGCGTCTCGTTCTCGTTGGAGAAGAGGCGTACCCAGAGCGTACACGTTGGGACCCGAAAGATGGGTGAACTGATGCCTGGTCAGAGACGAAGTCAGGGAAACCCTGGTAGAGGTCCAAAGCGATTCTGACGCAAAATCAGATCGTCGGAACTGGGCATAGGGCGCTGGCATTAATCAGAACCATCTAGCAGCTGGTCCCCTCCGAAGTTTCCCTCAGATAGGCTGGCACTCGCTCGTTCAGCTCGTGAACGCGTGCGAGTTTTCCGATCTGGTAAAGCGAACGATTACAGGCCCAAATGGGGCCTGAAACGACCTCAACCTATTCTCAAACTTTAATGGGTGAGATCTCTGGGCTCAGTGCTTGCAATCATGAAGCCAGGAGCAGACTAATTCTGAACCCAGAGTGCCAAGTGGGCCAATTTTGGTAAGCAGCAACTGGCACGGTTGATGAACCAAACGCAAAGTTAAGGCGCCGTAAGCTCGGTTCTTTCCGGGATACTACAGGGCTGTTGATGCTTAAGACAGCAGGACTGGGTGGCCATGGAAGTCGGAACCGCATAAGGAGAGTGTAACAACTCACCTGCCGGAAGCTACAACTAGCCCTGAAAATGAATGGTGTGGCGCTGAAGCGTCGCGCCTATTACCCGCCGTCAGCGGCAAGTGGGGAGGAACGCGTCACATCCTCTTGGGGGTGACCGCGTCCTCCAGCAAGCTCTGACGAGTAGGAGTGGTCGCGGCGGTAAAAGTGCAGAAGGCTCTGGGCGTGAGCCTGCCTGGGAGCCGCCGTCGGTGCAGATCTTGGTGGTAGCAAAATACTCCAGCTGAGGCCCTGGAGGACCTGACGTGGAGAAGGGTCGTGTGAACAGCCGTTGCATCACCAAATGTCAGTTTGATCTCTAATCCTTACAGAGAAACCTATGAAGATGAGGTGACCTAAAACGCAGCAAACGAAACGAATACGAAGTTATTAGCAAAGCTGAATCGTCCACTTTGAATCTAGAACACTGAAAAACAAAAAACATAAAAAAAAATATATATATATTATTATATTATCAAGTAAGATCCATCATGGCAAACCAGTAGTAGAGCAGAATGGTGTAAAAGCAATTTTTTAAACGTTGTTTTAACAACGACAAACAATAATGAATAACACGAGACGCACAAGTGCGAAACGATTATAAAAATAAAATAACTTGTACGATGAGAGAGAGACACACCCATCGGGCGAAAGGGAATCTGGTTTCCAGTCCGGCCCAACCCGGCAGTGGAACCGTACACCATTCGGGCCCTCGTAAGTCTGTTTGAAAACAAAACAAACTAAATGACTTGGAGATGTCATCGGGAGATCCAAAGAGCTTTCTTTTCTGCATAAGCGTTCGAGTTCCTGGGAAACCTCTAGCAGGCAGATAGGGTTTGGAACGCAAAGAGCACGCAGTTGCGGCGGGTGTCCGGATCTTCCTCGGACCTTGAGAAAATCCAGGAGAGGGCCACGTGGAGGCTTCGCGCTGTTTCGTAACCATATCCGGCAGCAGGTCTCCACGCAAAGAGCCTCTAGTCGATAGATTAATGCAGGCGAAAGTCGGCAAATTGATCCAGGTAACTTCCGGGAATACAAGGATTGGCCTCTGAGGCGCGGGGCGTGTCGGGCTTGGTCAATGGGAAGCGGGTATGGATAACGTTCCGGGCATGGGCGAGGTGAACGGCGTCGAACTGGATTTAGAGATTATCTGTTCTCGTCGGGGATCCGAGCTCGGCCCCGTGCCGTTCTCGGGCCTCCTGCGGATCTTCCTTCTGCTGCGGAAGCTTTCGTTGGCGGCTTGGTCGTCTCGATCGTCCTCTTCGGCCGCCATTCAACACTCAGCTCAGAACTGGCACGGACTAGGGGAATCCGGACTGTCTAATTAAACAAAGCATTGCGATGGCCACCAAGGGTGTTGACGCAACGTGATTTCTGCCCAGTGCTCTGAATGAATCAACGTGAAGAAATTCAAAAAAGCGCGGGTAAACGGCGGGAGTGGTTCATGACTCTTAAGGCGATCGTCCATGGAAGTGTCGGGCTGAGTATTTACTACTATGTTGCGTATCAATGATTTTGCTTTTTGGGTGCCAATTACGCCGCCATGACTTGAAGAAAGATTATGAGATCCACCACATCTGGACCATAAAGCAATACGCCGCTGGACTCTGGGAAGTCCAATCCAGTGTTCCACTACACCTGGACTACTTTCACCGTCCTAGTATCCGAGACTGAGTTCTAATAGAGCTTAGTTTCAGCAAGCGGCCGCCTCTCAAGGCTGGTTCCTGCTGGGCAATGTCCTCTGGGGATAGCCAAGAGCCGCTTCTGCGAACATCGTTCTTGTTGGGTTGCCAGTTCGTCCTGATTTGAAACTATATCGGCCCAGTTCAGAGAAATATAGCCTCGGATGCAAAAATTATAATTTTTCTTTGACCGGGGCCTCAGGCTAAACGCTGCAGTCTGATATCTGTCACCGAAGAAGCCATAGTTTGGTTGCTGCCGAATCCTTCGTGTGCAGAAATCCCGACTGTGGCCTGAACTCTTCCAAATGAAGCGAGAGGCCGAGGTGTGTACGAAAAACAGCACGCACACAAAAATTGGCATGATACTCGGCAAGGTCACGATGTTATCGACGTAAAGAAAGCACCGTGGACGTGCTGAAGAGTCAGCCCTGCTTGCCCGGCAGGTGAAGCGAGACTCATCCTTGATGGCGCAAGGTTTAATAAATCAAGCATTAGTCCCGCGTTTGTCTTCCGCACAGGACTCTTGGAATGCCATAAAAGGGCAACGAAGGAATCACTGAGACACAAAGACAAGTTATCTCCAAATCCAGCTTGAAATGGAGGAAGAAGAAGGAAACCAAGGCCGCGAGCAGCCTCGCGCCACTTGGGTATACACCTTCCACCCCTCAATCTTCTTTGTTGTCTCTGATAACTGAACTATTTTCTAATCTTGACCAGTTAACTGGCACCGAATTTCTGGCAGACCATCTGAGCCGTATCTGCAACCACCTCGTCGGTATGGCTGGCAGTAAGCACAATCCACACTGAACTCGAGATTTCTACCTCCTCCTGAGAATTCTTTCCCACCTTCACCAGGAGGAAAGAGAGGCGTATATGTGAATGACATCCCAGAACGTATATTCCATCACAGAAGGCTAGCCAGTGGCTGAATACGCCAGAACACAGAAAGCATGGTAGAAGCGCAATCCGTGCCGCTGCCTTAGGAGCGCCTATTTTAAAGCATAAAGCTTCGGCAACAACACCAGCTGAAGCCGAAATGACTCAATCTGTGGGGAAATGTCATTGACACATAATAACAACGAATCCCTGAGCGCGTATAGGCGAAACGCCCTACAATCGAGTAGATCTGGTGAAACCTATAGTCCCCGAGGAAAATAAAGAGATCTTTCCGGAACCCAAACACCCTCTCCGGGCCCAGATCGTCTTCACTGCACGACTGCTTAAAGCAGGTCCTGCTGAATATCTCTTGCATAAGAATATTCAACCTATTCTTGCAATCAACCGGAAAACTGCCAAACCACCTTCTTAAGGCCAGAATCAGACCTTAATCTCCAAAGAAGGAGAATGCAGAGAGGCCGGAGGAATTATAGGCCAATTACGGTCCATTCGTGGTGGTAACTAGGACCTTCCAAAATTCTGGCCCAAACCGCCTCATCAACGGCTATCACTTTAGATCCTCGACAGAAGTGTTTCTACCCAAAGACGGATGTGCCGAAAACATCTTCTGCCTCAGACATGGTGGTTGAGATAGCCAACAGACAGAACTTCAAACTGTTCTACATGCGTTCATAGATATTGCGAAGGCGTTTGACTCTCGTCTCGCATAAAACGATCAATGATACATTACAGTATCATGGTGGTCGCCCCAACCCTCATGACCGAATATATTATGGACACATATGAGCGGTGCACGACTACCTTAATGTCTGAGGACTGGGAATCTGATGAACTGTCCAACGTGTGGAGTCAAACAAGGTGACTCCCCTCTTTGTCCCCCTATATTATTCAATATGGTGATTGATAGACTCCAAAAAGACTACCGATCGGAGATCGGAGTGCAAGTTGGAAACAACTTTTTTAATGCATTAGCGTTTGGCTGATGACATGATTTTATGCGGCTACAACAGCAAAAGGCCTACAACTCACGATCGACACGGCTGCCGGATTTCTCGACCAGTGTGGCATGAGAGTCAATGCCGCCAAGTCATCTACCATAGCGGTAAGAAATGTCCCTCACATGAAGAAGTCTGTAGACTTCAGAACAAAGTTCAGTTGCCTCTGACGCCACATTGCCGTCCTTAAAAACGAGAAGACGAGTGGAAATATCTCGGCGTCCCATTCACACCTGAAGGACGCACTCTTGTCCAGCCAGAAATCAATTTGTCCAAGGCGATAGATAAAATGAGTAAATAGACTCTAAAACCACAGCAAAGGCAGATTGATTTGCGTGTAATGGTCTTTACCAGGGCTATACCATCTGCTCACTCCCGGGAAATACCCACCTTAAGTCGGCTCAAGAAAATTGATGCTCTATCGCGCGCGGTCTGTGAGGAAATGGCTCTGCCTCCCGGTATATTGATACCTCCGTGAACGCCTACTTCGTTAGTGAAAGCCAAGTGGACGGCGGTCTCCTCCATACCATCGATGAGGTGGCTTATGCCACATCACAGGAAACTGAGATTGAGACAGTTCAGCACGAGAAGCGTCAACCAACCGACCCGTTTGTCTCTCAAGAAGTTTCCAGAGCCACTAGGGAGATTGATCGACAACCGTCAAGAAATTGACCCGCTGGGACAAGATCCAACAGAGATGGGCAAATGCCCGTCACTCGTCTAATGACGGCCAAGCGCTTAAAGCGTCCACGAAAGTGCCCCAACAGCATCAAGGCTGGGTTATTAGCGAACCCGCTTCTAAGCCGGAAAGACTTCATAAATGCTATAAAGCTGCGGATTAATGCTCTGCCGACCAGGTCTAGATTTGACTCTGAGGGCGACTCCAGCAGAACGCACCTGCAGAGCAGGATGCAATGCCGTTGAAAACTCCTCAACCACATCCTACAACAATGCCATCAGGATCTGACGTGCCCGCATTGCGAGGCACGACGCAATTACATCATATTTGAAGCGTGCAATAAGCCGTGTAAATACGATAGAGTTGATGTGGAACCCAATTTTTAACACCGAAAATGGTTTGAGAAAGCCTGATCTCGTGGCCAAAAGGGAGCAACGGCACTTGTTTTTGACGCGCAGGTCGTAGGAGAGAGAAGTCGACCCAGGTATGGCACATAGAACTAAACTTTAGAAATACCAGCCACTCGAGAAACGCCATATCAAGGAAAAATATGAAGTTGACCACGTATGTTTTGCAACTGCCACTCTTCATAGCCTGTGGCGTGCGGAGTGAAGCATCTGCCAATGATTTAACATCTAAGGCCCTGCTCAAAATGTCCGAGCTCTGCAGATTTTATCAATGACGAGCTATACTCGGAGGACTGGAGCACGTTTTGGAGGTTCTAACCGGCACCACAAAGCGATTGGCTCCGGAACACCAGACCGCCACGCAGCAGAAGTGCAGGGGATAAGCCGCTGAACACGGCCTACTCGGATAAGGGGTGCTGCCTGCCCAACATCTTCAGTGCATACAAGAAAGCGAGAATCGTTTAGTGCGGGCATGCGCTCGCAAGGAGAGTCCCTGCGTGGGAGGGGGGAGAGCGCTCTTGTCCTGGTCGGCGTGCCAGGGCGGGATGTCCTCGCTGCCGGGCATGGTGACGCGCTGCATGCTCGTGCAAAGCAGAGGAGAAGTGGAGGGCCGTGGCCTCCCTTCTGCGAAATCGTAATGTTGCAGAAGGAGACCGCGGGAAGGATGCGCGAGCGTCAGCGGCGCGCTGAAGCCCGCGCTCGTTTGGTGGCGAGAGCGTTGCCGCCTGGGCGTCAGGCGACGCGGGCGGCCTCCTCGGCGGCGCAGCCGCCCCAGGCTGGGAGGGGGTCCTGTTAGACGCCAGGCGGCGGTGGTCTGGGACCGGGATGGGGTGGCGGGAAGCCTCCTGTCCGGGTCCGGCGCACGGAGCGGCACCCTCGGTGGACTGGTGCGGCCATGCGCTGCCGGCCTCCGAGGGGCAGAGAAACGGATTTTCGCGGCGGTTGCGTGAGTTGGGGCGCGCAGCCGCCACCAGACGCGGCCCCGGGACGGATGGCGGCAGGACGATGTGGCCTCGTCCTGCCGCTACGAGACAGGGAGCGACAATACCGGGGGAACGTTTGTCCCCAAGGCGGGTGGACGCAGCACGGAAGCACGGGAGATAGATACTCGGAAGTAATGATCTCGAGCATTCCCGCAATCCTCCTGCAAATCAAAGTGCGGAAGTGGTCACTGTGGGGTTTGTAGTGGTAGGTCCCGCGCCTGTTAGGTAATGTAAGGCGCGAACCCCACACACCCCTCCCGCCTCTCCCAAAATTGGTGTTTTGGATTCTTTCTAAGATTTTCCCCACGAAAAAAAAAAAAAAAAAAAAAAGAAAAAGGGGAGAGTCCCACACTACCAGCTACCGCTCGCATAGCTGGTGTAATGCATTTAAACCCACTTTTCAAAAAGAAAAAAAAATAGCCAATTGCCTCGTCATTCTAATTCGCTAGTGACGCGCATGAATGGATTAACGAGATTCCCACTGTCCCTACTCCTCCTCCACCAAAGAAGCTGTCCGGCGTGGAGCTCTAAGTCTCTACTACTCCTGATGGCAAAGTGCCAACCCTCCTCCTCGCGGTGACGCTGGAAACGGCATTGCGCCGGCCAACGGGGCTCTGGGTTAGCAGGGGAGTGCTTTTAGGCCTCCCATCCCACACTGGTCATGCGCCCAAGTGGCGGACACCTGCGTGGTGAATATGCCTATACGATTAGCCTTCGCGGTTGCTACGCGCCGATTGCGGTGAGCGTGAAGACAGGGCAGAGGTTGTGGTGTGGTGCAACCACTTCTATCGGCACAAAGGGCAGGCAGTGGAGTGTGGCGAAGGCTATCTCCGGCTACACACCAGTCGTTGGGTTTATACTCGGGGTCACTCACCCAATCGCCGCAAGGCGTGCGTGAGAAGGCCGCCGGCAGAAGTGTAACGCGGGGACCTGTCAGGAAGCGCCAGGCGGTGGACTCTCGAGGACCCATCGTCTCAGAGCGGTCATTTCATGGCCGCTTCAACTCCGCTCCTAACCCTGCTGGACACGTGCAATATACGGCAAGCCCTGGCAAGTACAATCCTGCACCGGTGCATCTCGGCATGCATTCCAGTGGGCACGTGAATTAGCCACGTGAGTTTGAACGCTCGTGGTCGAGGGTCTTTGGACCCGTGTCTGGCGGTACTCAGGTATTTTTGGTGGTTAGGAAATGGATTGGCCATCAGGGACATCGAGGGACACCGAGGGACTACGAGGGATATGTGAAGGATCCTAAAGGATCTACAGGACACCGAGGGATACCGGAGGGAGATTCTAGGACACCGAGGATTCTTGGATATACTTATGGCACAACGAGGGGATGTACCAAGATGCCAATAGAAATGGCTGGTAAACGCAGCTAGATAGCTAGACCAGGATGAAGCGGATGTGGTCGATACTTATCCACCACACCTCGCCCATCCTAGAAGCTATCTACGCATTGAAAGCGGAAAAACGATAGATTATAGAAACAGGGACCCCAACCCAATCTGGGGAACTCTGGAAACAGAAGAAAAAGAAAGAAAGAAGAAAGAAAGAAAGGAAGAAATTAAAAGAGACAACACCACAACAAGAACACCTCAAAATCCAGCTACCAAGAAGCAAGACATAAAACCTCAAGAAGGTAAAGAAGAACTCAGGACCGCAGCCTGCCAAGTATGCTGCAGTACGGGAAGTGACCCCGAGAACCCGAGCAACTACATCGTAAATCTTCTGTTGGTCGTCACAACGACCTATTCACAACCCCTCTTCTGGGCCTTGTCAATGGTACGTGACGGCAGAGGAAACGAGGGCTCTGGCTTAACTGCCCGGGTCACGAGGATGGCAGCTCTTCAAACGGCCTCCCGAATCTTTAAGCCACAAAGTGCGCGGCGAGAAAGATGGATGTTTGGACCTTGATAGCTCCAATTCCAGCGACTTCTCGACTGGGGTACCTGCCACCTTCGGTGATGGCATGCTCTGGCCAGGGCACAGCGTACATCTGGCCTGGCCAGGAATGGCGGCTCTTCCTGGACAATATCCAAACCGACCACTGTCGTGGGAATCATGTGGAACCATTAACTCAACCCAAAACAACAACAAAAAGGTAGCACCAAGGCGAGAACATTGGACAACGACTTTACACCAAAGGAGCCTAGCCCGCAGGATCGCGCGGACACCTCGAGCAGCTCGAGCAGCCCGCGCGACTCGGAAAGAGAAATGAGTGCATGCGAGGTCGTTTGCACGAACTATTTCTCCTCCTTACAAGAGGAGAAAAAACCTAGGAAACGGAAAATAGCGGAAATCGATACGCAGGATCATATCGAAAGAAGCCCAACATGCAAAAGAGCATACCAAGGAACAGACAAAGGAACAAACAAATGAGGATGGCTGTGGAACAACCCTAAGAAACAACGACACAAGACATTAATGGAAAGAGTCGCATGACAACGTAGCAAGATTCCTGGAAAGTTTTCTTCTGACGGAAAACAACAATATTAGCAAGACCACGATAAAGACCCTCATGAACAGATGGGGGAACATGGTGGCAATCCTCCATGCCCTCATCATAGCAAATGAGAAGCTGAAGGCGACAAAGGAACAATACAAGAGTGCCGCCTGCTCAATCGTACTGCAAGCGGTAGCCTCCGGCAAGGGTAAAAGGACCTGCCCCAAGCCTCAAGGAAAGGGAACACCAACCGTACCAAGACCAGTACACACAAAGAGAGCAACCGAAGTAATCCTGGTGAAACCGAGCAAGGATAATAGACAAGAGAACTAACGAGTGAAATCAAAGAAAACTTGAATAAAAGAACTGAAGAATATACGCTTCTAGACTGCACGACGTAAGCATACGACAAAATGAGAAACAAAGGAGTGATCGTCGAAGTAGAGGGGGAAAGCAGGATATTGAACTCATCCGAGGGACCCTGCTCCAAAAGGCAGGGGCTTAAACTTAGAAGAGCCCAAGAAACAAAGCCTGGTCGCTGATCATCTACGACGTGAGAAAGAACATCATACTATGGAGGAACTGAAGAAGGACTTTGCACTCACAAAGAACTTCAGAGTACCGAAATGAGTGAACAACAAAACATCCAGAAAGAGACATCACATTCAAACATTCCTTCAAGAATAAGGATGACAGAAGTGAACTGGATCGTGGAAGCCTCAAACAGAATCTAACGAGCTGATCGGAAAAGGCACCGTATAGCTGATATGGGAAACTTATCGAGTTAGAGAATTCCTGAACATCACACGATAAAGCTCAAGTGCCACGGGTATGCAGACACGTGGCAAAAATCACTGTAATGGACAAGACCTAAGCTTCATGAAACCTGCGTATCGAAGGAGCACTTGAAGGACAAGTGCAAGCAAAAGGATAAACCTAAATACATCAACTACATTCGATTGTTAAAGAAAACTTGAAACAGTCCACGAGGTCAATGTGCAAAAACTGCCTCCCATACCAGAAATACGTGGAGCTAGTAAAAACTAAAATAAACTAGACATGATTTATAGGACAAAATTAATGCTCAATTGGTTGATGCAGAAAGTGAGCAAATATACTGAAACTAATATATAACGACAATATAGACATAGTAGTATGCCTCCAAGAACCTTACACGGTAAAAATACTCAAGTGATATCTTGCAAATGTAAATAGTACTACAATCCAAACACCGAAGCACCATGTAAGAAGTAAGTAATAATAGCAAACAAAAATATAGGTAGAGACATTTCCAAATCAATCTGAAAACACACACGTTATTAATGTGTGATGGCATTTCTCAAGTTAACATGGACGACTAGGAACTATATATCATTAATTCATACTGCCAATACTCATCTGAAATAGAACTGACACTGGAACAGATACAAAGGATCGTGGACAACTTAGACATAAAAAGATCATCATACCAATAGATACAAACGCACACTCAGAACTCTGGCACTCTGATCACACTGACGGCAGGACAAGGCGACTCCAGTAATTCATCCTGGAAAACGACCTTCACATACAGAAACAAACCGGACAGCACACCCACATTCTTGTCACACACAGGAGGACAGACAAATATCGACGTTACTTTAATCACTGCGAATCAATACTAAACAACAACATAGAATGGAAAGTGGCGCCTGAGTGGCAACATCAGCGACCACAGTCTAATCACCATCAAATTAGAAGACCCTGATCACTGCTAACAACCAAACTTCCCACCCGCAGAGGATATAATATCCGGGAAAGGCGAACTGGGAAAAGGTTTGCAATAGAAACGAACAACAGAATCACTGAGGAACTTTATTGACAACCAAACACAATGACAGCATATGGAAAGAGCAGCCAAGAGACTTACCAGAGCAGGATCAGAGACATCAGTGACAACAATTAAAAAGTGGACTGATCAATTGGGCCCATCGAATACGCAAGACACGTGAGAGACAACCCTCGAAGTTCATCATAACACTGATGAGAGTAAATGCTAAAACCAAAGAATGGGGGATCAACTCCGCATTCCTCAACGTTCTTTACAAGGCAGTATTCCTACCCATGTTTGCCACAGTATGGTCTGTGCATGGTGAGATGGTGACGACACAAGCCAAAGTAATCACTACTTCAAGAGACAACTATTTACGCGACGCAAAGAACAATGATACTATCCCTCTACAAAAGCGTGTAGAACAACGCCTCAACAAACGCGATGCAGGTCATCAGGTGGGTTTCATGCCTTCCTGGATCTGGAGGTTACAAAGAAGAGTGAATCCTGAGCAAAGTACGACAAACAAACCCGTACAGTGGAAGAATTACACGTTTCGGAGGAAGAGAAAATCCAGCTGATAAATCAACATAAAGGAGGAAAAGTACAAGATCATACAAGTGAAACCTGATCGAAGGAATGGCAAGCCCGGTGGACACAATCCACTGCAATGGAAGGGCAACGTTCACTCTTTTCATAGGACACGTCTCTTTCAAAGGAGAAAACTCCCTGTGGTTTTCTCCGGGGCAGAGAGAGTGCGTGTACCTGATGACGAGGTATGGTCGTATCAAACGGTACCCTCTTTGATAGAGGAGCCGTTGACGACCCAAATGCCCCTGCGACTGCAAGGATATCTCCGAAGAGAAACGGACAGAAACATCAATATATGTTGAATGTCCCGAATTACATGCAGAATCTCCGGAAATAATTTGAGCTCGATCAGGAGAAACAGAAACACTCCCTCAAAATCTAATAAGCTTCGGAAAAGGATTTCCCAGGTACTTCAAACCAGCTGGCGAAACAAATCATTACGAAGAGGAATTCTACCAAAGAAAGTAGAAAAGGTCCGCCTCCTCGTTGGCTAGGGACGGGAACGTCGGCTTCTAAAAGGCCGACGGCTAAGAAGACCTTGAGAAGAATAGGCATTATAAATACAAACACTTGAGAAAAAGTAAAAATATATATTGATCTCCATAGAGCAAGCAAAGTGTGTTCTCCAAAAGAGGAGACCCGAGGCAGTGATGAGTGGAAGCTCGAATACTGCACACATGAAGTGTCAATAATATATATATATATGTCCCCTATCTACTTTCCTATAGAAGAAACCACCGCCAAGGGAACGGGCTTGGAAATATTAGAAGGGGAAAGAAGATCCTGTTGAGTTTGACTCTAGTCTGGCACTTGGGTAAGGATACATGAGAGGTGTATGGCATAAGTGGGAGATGGCAACATCTGCCGGTGGAAATACCACTACTTTCATCAAGTTTCTTTTACTTACTCGGTTAGAGCGGAGCGCGTGCACCGGAGGTCTTTGACCCATTGGCTTGGTCACGGTGTTCTGAGAGCCAAGCGTGTTAGAGTGGCGTGAGGCCTCCGGGCCGATTTCGCCGTTAATTAACTCCCGCGTGATCCGATCTCGAGAACACTGCCAGGCAAAGGGGAGTTTGACTGCAGGGCGGTGCATCTGTCAAAGAATAACGCACGTGTCCTAAGGCCAGCTCAGCGAGGACAGAAACCTCGCGTATGCGAGCAAAAGGGCAAAAGTGCTGGCTTGATCTGGATGTTCAGTACGCATACAGACCATGCGAAGTTACGCCTATCGATCCTTTTTGGCTTGAAGAGCTTTTCAGCAAAGCAGAGTGTCAAAAAAGAAGTTACCACAGGGATAAACTGGCTTGTATGGCGGCCAAGCGTTCATATCGACGTCGCTTTTTGATCCTTCGATGGCGGCTCTTCCTATCATTGCGAAAGCAGAATTCGCCAAGCGTTTGATTGTTCACCGCCAACAGGGAACGTGGAGCTGGGTTTAGACCGTCGTGAGACAGGTTATTTTTAACCCTACTGATGACTTAGTCGTTTGCGATAGTAATCCTGCTCAGTACATGAGAGGAACCGCAGGTTTCGGGACATTTGGTTCACGCACTCGGTGAGCGGCCGGTGGTGCGGGAAAGCGCTACCGTATCCGTGGGATTATCTACCTGGAACGCCTCTAAGGCCCGTATCCTTTCCTAGTCAAATGCGGCAACGATATTTCTAGGAGTCTCGTGTGGGTCGAAAGAGCTGAAACAACAATGTGACAACCAAATTACTAGGTGACTTCGGTAACATCGGATTTCGGGCCCCGTTTTGCTGCGTACGTGCGTTGTCTTTCAGTACCCGTCGTCGGGATCTTCGCCGAACGACGGACGCCTTGGCGCTCTAACGGTCGATCATTGCGGTACTCGGAAAGTTCGACGTCCGAGACTCGGAAATCGTCTGTAGACGACCGATCAGATACCCTGGCGGGGTGTTGTTTGCTCCGGAATAGAGCAGTTACCACGCTGCGATCTGTTCAGAGACTCTAGCCTCTATGCTTAGGGATTCGTTTTGTCAGTTAGGATGAGTGACCCCAAAAAGCAAAACTTAGAAAGAAAGAAAGAAAGAGAAGGAAAGTGTTAGAGATCTACAGGGTTTCCAACCGGGCTCCGGAAATGAGGAGTTGATAGGAAAGAGAACTTGTACCAAATTTGATTTGGTTTTCCGTTTGTCGCTTCGCGACAAACCGTTAATTTTTTACAAAAGTCAAAAAACGACAAAAATCAAATACACAAAATAAATCAATATAATTTTTCTAGCAACGGCCGGGGGTGGAAGAGGCCTCGCTGGGGTTCTGATCCTTGATTACTGCCGGAACAAATGATCGACCAAATTAACATCACGTGCGTGCACGTAATGAACACGCCCGTCAGCTGTTCAACATCGCTCTCCAGCGACCATCGGGTGCGCTCGGAGGAGATCAATGCCGTCGTTTAGCGTAATCTAGGCGATCTGTATTTCGTGGCCTATTCGCGGATGGTTTCTTATTTAAACTATCGACGAGACTTTTGCCCTGAACAGATGAGACTGGACTCGGATTCCGTCGGGGACTCTGCGATGCCACGGACGGGTCACCGCAAATGGAGGTCGTAATGTGCGTCCAAGTGGAAGGTGGGTCCCCAGTGAGCACGTTCAACGTGTTGGTGACGTATAAACGTCGCGCGAGGCGTGTTTTTCCTGCTACGACTTTGATATCTCACTGCACAGCGACCGTTGAATATCGGGGACTGCACAGTAAGCGAATTTATACAGAAAAACCTCAGGCTGGTCCAACCGGGCACTATAAAGCCTGACCCGGCGACCGTATATCACGGGGACCGTATGTGGTAGGGAAGCGTGACGAAAGGGAGGCAGGCTTTGAACCCGAACTCCGCTGCGAGTGCACGGTCGAGCGCTCGTACACTGACGGGGGTTTCGGAGAGGGTTCGCAGTGGCCTTTCACACGGCAAACACTCAGCACGAGGGCGGTACCCGGAACTATCGGTGTAGGACCAGATTTCGGGAGGCTCCGAAGCCGGTATAAGCTTTAATGGGATTCTGGGTGCTTGCACCTGAGGCCCCTACGTCGCTGGGTCGCGGCAACGACTGCAACGTAAAAATCACTTCGCGCGCTCGCGGTCGCGTCACGCGCGGCGTGCACTACGACCACTTATGCGTTCGGTTGATTGTTTGTTCGAAATCTCTAATCGCAGCAACGATGAGAATTCCTTTTTACCGAAAGTCCAAAATTAATTATTGGCAGATAAGCGTTTCGCTTGTTCTCGCGGAGCGCGTGGCACTGAAGGAGGCGAGATCTTCGGGGATCTGCTCCGTTGGCAGTCGGCTCGTGAATAATCGAAAAATTCGTCGAGCATCGACAGACGAAGGATTCGGTCGTGCCTTTGTCGTCGCGACGTGGCGCTGTCGAGTCTCGACCGTCGATCTCGGTTTCACAATAAATCGTATGGTTCTCTCTCGACGCTGACGTCACTAAGCCGTTTAAATGGCGTTTGAAGCGAATCTTCGCGTGAGGTCGGCGTACGAAAAACCACGTAAACGGCCGCGTTTTTAAACTGTCGGTGCGCCGAACGAACTCGGCGGGACCGCGTAACTCCTTCCGAAGTGTCACGTACACAAACAGACACGGGAATCGCGTGTAATGAGATTTATTCTTTCCGGATCTAGAACGCGATTTTAAATATATTTAACATATTTGAACAGAAAGAAAAGATAATAGGGAGTTAGTTAGGGAAATATATAGATACATGATAGATGAGATAGATAGATGGATAGATTAGATAGAAATTAGGTTAAAGAGAGATATTAGAAGTTAGAGGTAGGAAAGAGAAAGCGTAGAGAAATGAGAAGTGGTGTAGGAAGAAAGGTAGAGAGAGTAGAGAAGTAGGAAAGAAAGAAGTAGGAAAGAAAGAAGGACAGAAAGAAAGAAGAATATTATGGGGAAAAGTAGAGAGAGAAGGAAAATTGCAAAAGCAATACGCCGCTGGACTCTCTGGAAAAAACATTTGAAACGGAAGCAACACCGCCGCTGGACTCGGTTTACATTAGGATCAGAAGCACAACGCCGCCGGTTTAGGTCCTGGGGTAAGGCGCACCGGACCGATCGCTCCGCAGAAATCCGTCACGACAGATTATTAGACGAGTGCCGGACCGATCGCTCGCAAATTCCGTCGTGACGAGTGCCGGACCGATCGGTCGCAAATCATGTGCCGGACCGATCGCTCGCAAATCCCGTCATACCATGTGCCGGACCGATCGCTCGCAAAAACCTTCATACCGTGTGCCGGACCGATCGCTCGCAAATTCCGTCAAGATGATGTCGATTGCCGGACCGATCGCTCGCAAATTCCGTCCAGACGATGCCGAGAGCCGGACTGATTGCTCGCAAATTAAGTAACGACCCCATTCAGTCCTACCCGAATCCTGACCAAACGGAATCCAGACCTAACTCAGACCTAACCCAGTCCTAACCCAGACATAACCCAGACATAACCCAGACATAACCCAGTCCTAACCCAGACCTTTTTTTTTTTTTTTGTACGTGGGCAAATCCTCATGGACACCCGCGGGCCCACCCGATGGGCGGGCCGGCGGGTAGTGCCAGACTCTTACCGGCTAAAAACCCACGGGGACCCACCTCAAGCGCTTGGCGAGGACCGGGAAATCTGGTGAGACATCAGAGTCCCTCGCCGCGCCGTGCCTTTCAGGCCCTCCCCGGTGAAGAGGCACTCCTCCCACCGCATTTGCACTCAACCGCAGGCGCCTGGTCACCAGCGCCCGCGGCCCGTGACATGGGACTAAGCCGCCGGCCGCCGGGCCACGATTGGCCGCAGGACACACCCGCAGCCAACTGGCCAACCTGCGGGCCTTAGGTCAAACCCGCGGCAAACATCCCATGCCCCAGTCCACTCACACACACTTTTACACGCGCAACGCATTCATACCGGTGTTTGGTCCGCGGGAGCTTTCGCTCCGACTTCCGGGATGCCATGCGAGGATGCAGCCACCAGCCTTCTCAGGTTGATGACCCCATCCCCGCATCCCATCCCAGCGGCTGCCCTATCCGCCACCTGGTGACGCGCCACGTAGGGTTCACCTCCCCTGCCGCCTGGACAACCAAACGGGTGCGTGGAGTCCCAACCCAGACCTAACCCAGTCCTAACCCAGTCCTAACCCAGACATAACCCAGACCGGGGTAGTGCCGGACTCTTACCGGCTAAAACCCCACGGTGACCGCCTGCGCCCTTTATCTGGGGATAGTCACGGGAACCAAACTAGCGATACCACCGCGACTACCTCCGTTGGCGCCACTGCCTATTACAGGCCCTTCCCGGGGGAGGAGATGAAATCCTCCTCCCCCATTCGGGGGCAAATAAAAAATTGCCCCCGGCGACGCCACGCGGTCACCCACGACGTCGCCCCCACTCGTGCCGTTGCTACTAGCCGGGACCGGGCCCCCACCCGATCGCGGCCACGGCTGCGAGGCCGGCTAACACTGCCGCCCCCGCAAGACGGAGCCACTGCCACGGGCCCCTGGTACGGTGATTGGCCGGGTCCGGCTGGAATGAGGGAACAATGCCCCTCATCCCACACCGCAAACCACATCACCGACCCTTTCGCGATCCCCCTGCCACGGAGAGCAGCGTGGGGGGGGTTAATGGCGGCGACGCCGCCTGCCCCCCACCTCCTCACGCGCTCTTTCGGCGTCCTCCTTCGCGGCCATGACCTGTTCACAAAACAAGGCCATGGCCGCCCATGCCTCCTCGCTGCCGACCATCGCACGAATGACGGCCGGCAGCGAGAGGTACGCTCCTATCACACCAGTGAGGACACCGCGCTGCGCAGCCCACGCTGGGCAAAACTCCAGCGTGTGCTGCGCGGTGTCCTCCCTTCCCTTGCAATGACTGCACGCAGCCGTCGTCTCCCGCCCTATTCGATGCATGTACTGACCGAAGCATCCGTGCCCGGTCAGCACCTGTGTCAGGCGGTAGGTGGGCGTACCCCAGCTACGGTCCACCCAGGCAGAAAACACTGGGCGGACCGCCGCGGCGACGCGATCGTCCCGCTGGTCTGGCTTGGATAACCAGACCAGCCACCGACTATACACGCGTCGCCGCGCCTGGCTTCGGGCCGTGGCGGCTTCCTCACCGTACGGGTCCACGCCCCGCTGGCGAAGGGCGCAGAGGCTTTGATACACCTCTGCGTCCATTTTCGCCAGCAGGTGAAACGGCGCGGAAACCGCCAGCACGGTTGCGGCTGTCTAGGAGATCGTGCGGTATCCTCGCACGACCCTGATGGCGACCAACCTCTACAACCGGCTGAGCACGAATGTGCCCCGCCGATTCGCACTCAAGCCGCCGGCCCATATTGGCGCGCCATAAAGCGCCATGGACCGGACGACTCCCAAATACAGCCGCCGTGCCGCCATGTTGGGCCCCCCCCCCAGATTAGGCATTATGCGGCCTAACGCGGCCGCTGCCCTCTCTATACGGGGGCCCAACCCTTCCAAATAATGCCCAAAACGCCAGTAGCTGTCCAGGGTGAGGCCCAGATACTTCATCCGTCGCCCCACCTCTACTTCGGCGACGACTCGTACCGTCCCATCCTCCGCGAGGGCCACGGCCCCCTCCACGTATCCCCGCCGGCTATCACGAGGGTGTCGTCGGCATAGCATACCAACGACACGCCGACGGGGAGGTCAGCCCGCAGCACCGCGTCGTAGGCCAAGTTCCACAGGAGCGGCCTGAGGACCGACCCCTGTGGAACGCCGCGGTGCACCGCTCTCTGCTCCATCCCGTTCCGACCCGGGTATTGGACTATCCTGTCCCGCAGGTAGTCCCCGATCAGTCGGCATAGATAGGTAGGCACTCTGTGATACTGGAGTGCCTCGCCCCCAGGAGACCGTATTAAAGGCGTTGGGTGAATGTCCAACGAGACTGCCAACACCACGCCGGGGAGATTAACGATTCCGCCTGGTTCCGCATGGTCGATATCGCGTCGACCATGGAGCGGCCCCGGCGGAAGCCGAACTGTCGGTCGGCCAGATCGGGGCCGACGCGGGACAGGTGCCCCTCGAGACGCGCCGCTATGACGCGCTCAAGGAGCTTTCCACCCTCGTCCAATAGGCATATGGGTCGGAACGCGGATGGAGAGTCCGCGGGATTCCCTAGTTTGTGGAGGAGGACCAACCTCGCCACCTTCCATACGGGGGGAACTGGCCGGTCCGCAGGCAAGCGTCAAAGACACGCACCAGGCCGGCACCCAGGACGCCCACCGCTATAGCCCAGGCCTTGCCAGGTATGCCGTCCGGTCCAGGCGCCGTTTTCTTGGCAGCCATTCTCCGGACGGCCCTGGCTAGCTCCTCCTCGGAGACCCCCAGGTCGTCGGACCACCAAAACTGGCGGCCCGGCTGTGGCTCGGGGGGTTACTCGAACGCCACTCACCGACCGGGAAGCGGACGCTGATCGTTTCCTGAGCAACTGGGGTCGAGGCTCTCTGTAGTCAGGGGCGCCCATGATCGCAGCTTCCTGCAACCATGTGATACGGGCGCCCCCATGGATTTGCATCCAGAGAGCCGAGGAGCTCCGTCCATGCCTGGGCTTTCGCGGTTGCAATGGCCCGGCGGAGGGTTCTGCGCGCCAGGAAAACTCCCAGCGCAAATCACCACCTCTGCCTCCGTTGCACCGCGCCGTCTTCTGACGCGGGTGTACCGGCGTCGAGCGAGAACGCACCGAGTGCGTAAGTCCTGGATCTCGCCCGACCACCAGTACACGGAACCCCGGCGGCTCGGGGCGGTAGCCCGGGGCATGACCGCGTCGCACAACGACGTCATGGTCTCCCGGAACCAACGCGCCCCGGCAGAAGGATTGCCGAGGTCCAGCGTGGCATCTCCTGCCACGCCACAACGGAGGCCATCCCAAGAGCGTCCGGGTCCAGCCTCTTGACGGACCACCGTGGCGCCGGGTGTTCGTCCTGCGTGGTCCAAGTGCGCCGTTTGGAGCGGATACGTTAAACGTAATGTAGAGATGGTCGCTTAATGTAGCCACCTCCTCCGCAACCCTCCAGTCGGACACACGGCGCGCAACGACGGGGCTCGCCAACGATATGTCGACGATCGACTCGCCCCGCGCGTGCACGCACGTACTCACGGCCCCCTCGTTCAACACGACGAGGCCGTGACCCGCTGTCCATATGAGCATCGCGTCGCCCTTCACGGTCGTCCTGGAGCAACCCCACGCAGCAGCGTGGGCGTTGAAATCTCCAGCGAGTACCCCATGGCGAGGTGTGGCGTGATGCATCTCCCCACCCCGTCGAGGTACGCCTCAAATTCGCTGAGGCCCATAGCAGGCGACGCGTAACACCCGGCAACCACCAGTTCCCCCCACTTCACCGCAACAAAACCGCGGCCCTTCCCGACGACGGAGCACGACTGCGTGCCGTGCCCGTACTCCCAAGTGATCGCCGAGAACCCATCGATATCCCCCACCCAGCATGGGTGCTTGGGGACCTGATAGGCCTCGGCGATCACTGCCAGCCCAATGTTCCACTGCCGGAGGGGGTTGGAGCATGAGATCCTGAGCCCCCAGGCAGTGGTTCAAATTGACCTGGAGGAGGCGTTGAGACATTATGGGGTCTCACCCGCGGCCTCCTCCAGGCCTCCCCCTCCAACATTCCGGGGGGATTGACGCCCCAAACCCGGATCGACGCCGCCGTACGAGGACATCACACCTCTCATGAGGATCTCTGTCCCGCACGGCGCTTGAGCTGGCTCTAATGGTGGAGGCTCTGCAGCACCCCCACCAGACAGCACACCCTTCGATTTCGTGGAGGTGGAGGGCGCCGAGTCGCGTGGTGCCGCATACACATCCATCATGAGCGCCCACCGTTGGGGTGCCAGTGCGCCCCCTACATTCTCTGCCGCCGCGACAGAGGCTGGGGCGGGGATAACTCCCGATCACCGCAGCTGGGGACGACTGGGAACAAGCCGCCCTGAACCTCTGCCGCAACGGACGCTGGTGCCGGCCTACCGCTGGTCACACCCAGCCCCATCCTCTTCTTCCCCTTCCGTTTAGGGGACGGCAAGCCGCCCCACCGATACGGTGATCCGCCGGCCGCCCGGCGCCCACAAAACGGGGGCATTTGGACCTAACCCAGTCCTAACCCAGACATAACCCAGACCTAACCCAGTCCTTTTTTTTTTTCTTTTTTTTTTTTTTTTTTTTAAGGCGGAGTGGAAATCTTCTATAAGACACCCCTGGCCAGGCCCGGGGTAGTGTCGCATTCCTACCAACTAAAACCCCTCTGCCGCACTGTCCCCGGGGCTGCATTGTTTAACACATTACTTCGCTCCCGGGGCTGTGGCCGCCCTCTTCCTTCCCGGTGGAGCCACCCCACAGGTGACCCCTCCGAGGTATCCTCCTGCAGGCAAGTAGCCCACATAGGGGAGGTGTATCCCCCCATCATCTACATAACCACTACCCTAACCCGCAGGTTGAGGGAACGTGTCGCAATAATCCCCCTAGGGGCTCGCAGTATAAGGGGTAGCACCCCTTGGGCTCGCATGCCCTGTTCAGCCAAATGGCCTCGTCAGTATAACACCACAAGAACGACACACACATAAAGCTAGATAACTACGCAGACATATAACAATAACAGGACAAGACACAATGTATATATATATGTCACGTACCTACGTGCTCTACCTTCGCCTCGTATTACCGTGGTCAGTATTAACCATCGGTAATATTCCTCCGTCTGGTCCCAGAACCCCCTCCGATACCTAAGGGCCCCCTTGTCCTCATACCCAACCCTGTGTCCCAACTCAGTACACCGGTATGTGTATGGGCGAATGTTACTAGACTTACAATGCACTTTAGGTACAAACAGCGTCCCATATTTATCCTATTTACTTGTAGGCGAATATGCGAGTAATAAGGTAAATAAAATAAAATAAAATAAAATAAAATAGGAATAAAATCGATCTAAAATATAAAGTTAACAATAAAAGAAAGTAGAAACGGGCCTCCAAGGTAGCAAAGCTACCATAACAGTGAAAAGTCGCGCATATAAATATAATATGTTAACATAAAGTCAAAATAATTGAAAGAGAAGGTACTACCAATTTTGTTATAGTATCAGATTTACTTTAAAAGAAAATATAAAAATAATAATAGAATAAAAGTAGGGTAACATGTATAGTAAAATATATAAAATAAAATAAAGTACGAATAAAATGAAAAGAAGATAGACTAGAAGAAATATAAAATAAAATAAAGTACGAATAAAATGAAAATAAGAAAGACTAGAAGAAATATAAAATAAAATAAAATAAGATAAACTAAACTAGACTAGACTGTAGAGTAATGTTTTAGCTTGTCCTGCATCTTTGGTGTCATAGCCCATATCTTTAGTGACAAGTACATGTGTTTAAATATCAATTAAAATGCAAAGTTTAATTTAAATCTGAAACAATTCGTTGCAGGTTTGTTTTCGGTTGCGACCGACCAGGAAGATTCTAGGTCGACGCGTCCGCTATTCAAAATGTTAGAGGACAGAAAAACACGGTTCTCGAGGTTTTCTGCAAAGTCACGCGAACGATTAATTAACGTTCAATTTTGAAAAAAGCGGTTCAAACGCCCGAGTTTAGAGAAGGTACGAAAACTATATAATAGACAGAGACGGACGAGAGACACGGCGACAGCGCCGCGTGACGGAAGACTCTCCCCACTCACGCGCTCACTTTTGGCAGCTCGTGCTCGTCCGTCACTCGCTATCAAACCACTGCCACGAGCACTTCGGTATCCGAACACGCTCAGCAGTCGAATAAACGAATAATTCGAGCAACCCTGACCCGAGTCGAGTTCTTCGACTACCCTCGGAGTTGTAAAAGAATTATTCACGAGTTATCGTATCGAGCCAGTCGGTACCGACCGAGCTCTGTAAACAGACTTATTTAATTCGGAATAGGCAGAAGTAATTCGAGTGCTTCCCGGGGAATCGATCCATAAACAGGTGTGTGAAGAAACCTGAGTGGACTCAATCGTTTCCCCAGGGATAGAGGGCTAAGCTCATCCCAATTTATAGGTGCGAGGTTTTCCGCACTTTTCTTAGTGCACGACTCCATAATCCTGGTGTGGGAAGAAACCCTGAGTGGAATCATCGTGCACTAGAGTCACGTGATACAATCTCCGTCCTCCACTTGCCAGTCAGAAACGGATACGAACCCACCATACCTGAGTGAATAATACCTGGGTGGTTGCCGTCTTCCAGTCGAAGCGGGACACTTTTTTAAACCCCAGCTATCGGCGAAAGCTAGGACACGTCCAAACATCTCCAGGGAGTACGGTCCCCGTGCGTAGGACGGAGCATCCGACAAAGCAACGTGGTCTCAGGCACAACCATAAGTCGACCTAAGGGCGCCGTTGACAAGCCTGCACCACACAGTTCCGTACGCACTTACGAAGGCGGTGAAGGGCCGGGGACCGGCTGAAAGGTTTGAGCCTTACAACCTCCCTCCGATCACCTTTTCCTGCGACAGTCATACATCAAAGTCTTAAATTGCAGTCAGAATTACAGTCGTGAAATTAGACGAGCAGAAATCTCGTACACGACAATAATAAGCAAGCGATTCCCGATTTAACGGGAACGCTCACACATACAGTCCACTAGCTTAGCTGCGCATCGCGGCGGCTGAGATCCCCGCTTCTGGGTGCGACAAGCACAGACCAGACGAGCGCGGAAGAAAGTAAGACACACAGCGTGATTCACGTTCACAGGTATTTAACGCCTATTCGTGTCTCTTTCTGTTACAGGTTTACCAAACAGGATTAGCTGCAGCGGCGTCTGGCCGGGCAGACAAAATTATATAATCACCTACAAACCTATCAAAATAAACGGCTTAGTCGAATCATTCGACTAAGCGAAAATTAAATTAAAATCTGTATTCTTTTCACTACGTTCCTTCCCTCACGATCCGGACCACCGTTAGGCGAGGTTTTTTCAAACCTACTCCCCCTAACAACATGTAAATATAGAAAAACCCCTAAGCTGTAGGGTATAACCTGCAAAAATATGGAGTGTAGAGTATATGCTATTATTATATTATATAATATTTTATTAGTGAGAAAGACGAAAGCGTTTCCATATCAGTAAACTGTATAACGGTAAAGAATCCTGGCCTGAATCATAATGAGAAAATAACTGAAATAATCAGACTTGTATTGTATAGTAGTCTATTTGTTACATTTATATACGGCCGATTGCAGATACTATTACTACTAATACTATATTTTACCTGTTACATCCTGTTGTGTGATTTTACTGTTTTACTATTATTTTATCGCTTAATTTCGATTTCATTATGTTACTTAATTAACTAATTTAATTTATATCTGTCAGAATTTAAGCTAGGAAATCCAGACTTATGCAGGGGAAAACTACCCGTATATACTATGAACATTTGTAAGAAAGAAGAAAGAAGAAGAAAGAAAGTCCGTTCTTAGAAGGTTTTCATGGGGAGCCATATTTTGGAGAAAAACAGGGCAGTAACAGGTACTTAGGTTGTGTAGTGTGATTATTAATTATATAATTTATGGATAAACTAAAATAAAATAAGTAAAGTAAAATAAAATATAAAGCATGTGATACAGATACTGACCAAGGACAAGAGGGAATATGCAAAGTGATTAGTACTTGATAAATGAAATAAATAAAGTAGAATAAAACTGAAGTGAAATATTATTATTTTATTATCATTATCTGTATGCAGGGTGATTACAGACAATTTCAGGGTTAAAACAACCTCTATGTATGATCCTAAGCAAAACAAATATGATGATAATGGATACATAAAAATTGAGAAAATAATTTAATAATATTAGATGAATAGAATAAAATAAAATAAAATAAAAGATAAACTAAAATCAAAATAGACTGAAATAAACTAAGATAAGTTGTACTAAAATAAATGAATAGTGTTGAAGTTTTGTAGGTTTTTTCGTTTAAATTAACACACAGTACGAATAACAAAACGCTATATAGTTAATAATTAATATGATATAATTATTTGGTTAACTTCATAAGTATTATTTAGCACAGTTAGTTCTTATGATAGCTTGTGTATACACGATCACTCTCTCTCTCTCTCTCACTCTATGTTACACGCCAGTTGAGATAGAACTGAGCTCGCGGTCCCCACGCAGAGTGGAAGGAGAGCTCTCCGCGGAATGGGGGAACGAAGAATCGACCTCTTTCGGTCCTTAAATTAAATAGTTCTCAGCGGCCGATAACTGAGGTCTCTAACATTCCCGCCCGCCTTCGTCCAGCAGACGAATAGACGTGATCGGTGCGACTCAGTAATTAGTTAATTGCGAGATAGTGTGTTTGGAAAGAGGCAGAGTTTGGTAACCGGTCGCTTAATGGTTGAGATGGGAGTCTTCACCAAGACGACTCTGACCCGGCCGTCATCGCCGGGATAAGTTGCCACGATTCGTCCGATTGGCCATTTGGTGGGTGGCGTGACTTCTGAGGTGACCAGGCAAAGATCCCCGAGTTGCACGTTAGGTTGTGGTTGTGCCCATTTGTTACGAGACTGTCGGCCTTGTAAATATTCGGCTGCAGCGCTTCCAAAAGTGATCCCGCATTCGCTGTAGTAGCTGCCAGCGTGTTAGGCGAGGCTTGTTCTCTTCCGTGAGCGACAGTTCGGGTACAGCTGCCAAAGAGGACCTCCCACTAGAAAGTGACCGGGTGTTAAGAATTCGTTGGCTTCAGTGTCAACCTCCAGAGGTGCTAGCGGTCGGGAGTTCAGGCAGGCCTCTATCTGTGCGAGAACGGTAGCCATTTCCTCATACGTAAGAGGAGTGTCTCCTACCACTCGCCGTAGATGGAATTTCATCGACTTCACCGCCGCCTCCCAGATACCCCCCAAAGTGTGGTGCGGCAGGAGGGTTGAAGTGCCAGGTGGTTCCGTCTTGAGCTAGAATACCTGCCAGTTTTCCCAATCCAAACTAGCGGCTGCAAAAAGTCGCCGAAGTTCACGATCAGCGCCCACGAAGTTTTACCTTGATCGCTGCGAATAGAGGAACAGATTCCGCGTCGGGCTACAAAGCGTCGGTACGCCAGAAAGGCATCAGTTGTATAATCGGTTACAAGCTCTAAAATGTACTGCACGAGTCGCTAGACAGACAAAGACCGCGACATACGCCTTTGGCGTGTGGTAACCTCGGCCCGGATTAGTTTTTATAAGGAACGGCCCAGCGTAGTCAACGCCCGAATTTGAAAATGGTCTGGAAGGTCTTACTCGAGTGCTAGGGAAGGTTGGTGGAAGGAATTTGTTGATGAGAGGTTTTAGTACTCCATCGCCAACAAGTGATACATGAGTTTATATAAGGGAGTACTGCGCGTCGTCCGGAGAGAAACCAGTAGCGTTGACGTAATGCTCCCAAGGTAAGCTGTACTCCACCATGAAGAGTTTCTCATGAGCTTCGCGAATTAGTAGTATTGTAAAATGCCTTTGCGGGTAGTATAATAGGATGCTTTTCTTGGAAGTCGAGAAGTGAGTGTTTTAGTCGTCCGCCGACTCGAAGGAATTCCCTTTTCGTCAAGAAAGGGGTTTAAACGCCCTAAAGGGCCTCGGGAGACAGAAGCGGACTGTTCAAGAAGTGTTTTTTCCGCGTCGAAGGCAGTCGTTTGTACGCCGTTGATTAAGATGTGTCGGGCATCATGTAGTTCGCGCGAGCTGATAAATTTTCTGTTTTAACTAGAAGGTTGAGTCTCTATTGACAGTTTTCGGAGGCGTAGGCACCAGCTAGTAATTTTACAGAGTGTTTGTATTGTAGAATACCGACCTATGAAGTTTTCAATAAAGGAGGTACCAGAAAGAACAGAGCAGGAAAGCTTTGTAACACGAGCCTCCTGTTCCGTAACCAGATTTGTTAGAAGGTGTTTACCTACCCAAATTATAGTTTCGGCTGGATAGAAAAGAAGGTCCTTCCCACCATAATTGGAAAGACGTTAGTTTATTTCAGATAACCCGCGAGACGCGTCGTCAGCCGGATTGTCGCTAGAGCGTACGTGCCGCCAAGTTGCTTCGGGTAGTGTTGTTTGAATTTCAGAAACACGATTGGCAACAAAAGTTTTCCATTTCGAACAGTGCTGTTGAAGCCAGCTAAGAACGATAGAAGAGTCAGACGAGAGATGAATCTCAGCCGTGGGTAAGTCTAGCGTGGTTTTTATAGCATGCATTAGTCGAACCAGTAAATTAAATTAACGCGAGGTTTCAATTCTGTTTGTCGCGGAATAACTCTCACATAGATAACCGCAGCGTAAGCTTTTTCAGAGGAATCAGCAAACCCGTGAAGCTCATAATTATTATCGTTGATCGTGATCCCAATCCTCAGAGTTATTCGCAGATCAGGAAGAAAGTTTAGGCCCGAATGGTAGTTTAACCAATAGGTTCCTAATGATTCAGGAAGCAAATCATCCCAGGTTAGATTGAGCAGCCATAATGACTGCATAAAAATTTTTGCTACGATAACTACGGGAGCCAGAAGACCCAATGGGTCATAAAGCCCAGCTATCTCGCTAAAAACCGATCGCTTAGTGATGGGACCAGATTTATTACGAGGTCGAAGAGAAATCAAGAAGCAATCGGAGGCAGTGTTCCATTTCAGACCCAGGAGAGATGAGACTCCATCGAAGTTGCACTAAAGGTCAGAAAAGGAGGCAAGATGATCGGCCGGTAGACCTTTTAAGAGTTCAGGTTCATTGGATGACCATTTTCGTAATTTGAAGCCGCCCGCCCTCAACAACGCCAGCAATTGTTGCTGAAGTTGACCGGCCTCTTCCAGCGTGTCTGATCCCGAAATCACGTCGTCCATATACACGTCGCTTCGAAGGCAACGAGCAGCCAGTGGATATGCCTCCTCTTCGTCCTTGCTCAATTGTAGGAGTGTACGAATTGCCAAATATGGGCCGCAGGCCATACCGTAGGTGACCGTTCGAAGCCTGTAGCTAGTTAATTGCTCACTGGGATTATCTCGCCAGACGATGCGTTGCAAGTCTCAGTCCTTCTCCTCCACGCGAATTTGACGGTACATTTTTCTACGTCCGCGGAGAAAGCTACAGCGTACTTGCGCCAGCGAAGTAGTAAGGAAAGATTTCGGGGAGGATTAGGACCCGTGTGAACCAGATCGTTTAAAGAAATGCCCGATGAAGTCTTATACGAAGCATTAAAAACTACTCTAAGTTTCGTAGTCGAACTAGATTCACAGCACGCCGTGATGCAGCAGATAATAAACAGATCCCTTATTGGTTAAATGATCTGAGATGCGCTCCATATGGCCGAGATCCTCGTACTCTCTTAAAAATTCCCGATATGCGTTTTGAAATTTAAGATCTGCTTCAAAACGTCTTTCCAGTTTGGAGAAGAAGGAGCTCGCAGCTTTCTCACTCTCACCCAATTGAGCGGGCGAAGATTTAAGAGGTAAAGAAACAATATACCTGCCAGATTCATCTCGCCTATGCGTTTGAGTGTAATGATCCTCACATGCTTTAGACTCTTCCGTTAACGAGTTAGAAATAGAAGGAACTTCCTCGATTTTCCAGAAACGAGTTAGAGTCTCAACAAGGTTTGCCTTTTGAATGGAACACTGCAATGAGATAGCATAGTGAGTATTATTTTCCAGATTGCTTGATTGCCTTAAATGCCCAGTTAAAATCCACCCCAGTGAGGTGGCTTGGGCGATAGGAGTATTCAGTGGGCCTTGTTTCCAAGCCCGACCTTATGATTTGAGCATAAATATCGGCTCCCAGAATTAAGTTGATTCGTTTAGCCGAAAAAATATGAGGATCGGCCAGTTCCAGCCCTTCTAAATGTGACAGGGCAGAAGTGCTACAAGATTTCACCGCTTGATAGGATGACAATCGCGGAAGTATATATGCAGAAAGACTATACGAGGTTGAGTTATCTAAGCGAGAGTATAACCGAAGAGAGACCCTACCTTTTGTATAGGTTTGCGTCTTACCGACACCGATAACAATATAGGGAATTTTCTCCGGTATTCGAATTAAATTTAAGATCTGCGCCACGCTCTCCTCCATCAACGAGACCTCTGAACAGGGAGTCAATTAAGGCTCTTACGGATACCCTTTTTCCCTGGTCTGACTCCAGCACAAGTTCTGCGGTAGCAAGCACAACGGAGACTGGCGAGGTTACGGAGCAGGAAGTCGTAGCGCAGTGAGCCACCTTTCCAGAATATGAGACAAATATTATATTGACAACGTTTAGTAGACTTACAAGCTAACGAAGAGTGAGGTGCTAGACAATTATAACAAAGACGCTTCTCTGTGATCAGCAGCTTCCTCTCTCGAGGATTTAAGTTCTTATAGGTAGGGCAGAAGAGGATGAAGTGCTCCTTTTGGCAGATGAGACATCGACGATTAGCTTCTCCAGTAGTGTGTGTAACGTACGCCTTTAGACGTGGAGTGGTATATGAGGGTGTCTTCTTTTCGTGTCGCAGGACTCCGGTCTTCTCTGTGGACGCCGCAGGTGAGCTGGACGATCCCTCCACCGCTTCTAGGGCGCGCAGTTTTGTAGTAAGAAAGGTTCTCAGTTGCTCGAAGGTTGGAGGTTCAGAAGTGGATCCGATGGAAGTTTCAGCCCATTCGCGTCTCCTCAGGGCTGTGTCCGGCAATCGTCGGCCGCAGCACGGGGCGTAGCGACCCCGAGGTACCTGAAGCTAATCACACCGTAAGCCTCCTGTTGGTCGTCACAACGATCCACTCACAATTCTTTTTTGGGTTTGTGAATGGTACGTGACGGCTGGAGAAGCGTGTGCCTTGGTTTAACTGCCTGGGCCATGAGTATGGCGACTCTATAAAATCGCCTCCAATCCTAAGCTATGGTGCGTGGCGATGGGATGCATGGTTGGGGAAGGCCCAATCCCAAGCGACCACCTCCGGGGCAACTGCCGAACCCCTAGGTATTAGGCTTACCCGGGTAAGGCGGCTCTGCCCAGGTGGACCTTTATTTCCGACCTACGCGTGGGAACTACATGGATTTAACAATTAAAACGGGGATGGGACGGGTTGTTGCGAATGGGGAGGACGAAGACGGTGTTGGGGCTACGGTGACGGCGCTCGCGCCACACTTAGCGCCTGGCCTGGCTTCCAGTGGAAGGTGGAGGAGGACGACGAGACTGCGTCAGTGTCGTCCTTCTCCTCCACGAGGAGCCACATAGGCTCCAAGAGGAAGCGGACGGGGCAGGCCGTCGACGAAGTAGTGGACCGGGCTATGAACCCGGTCGTGATGATGAGTTGCCTCAGGGACGAGGTGACCGAGGAGATATCCGAGAGGAAAACCTCGTCCCTGAGGCGGGTCAAAGGTTGCCGCAGCCTGCCCTCGAACGGGGCAGAAAAGCAGCATGGCTGAGGCCCTGCGGGAGGCAGCGCAAAAGATGGGGAGGCGGCGCCGGAGATGCGCGGGCGAAATGCCCGGCTGCAGCGCCTGGTGGAGGAGGAGCGACGGGGAGGGTGAGGGCAGAGGCGCGCTGGAACAGCGCAGCCCTCCTCCTATCCTCCCTCCTCCTCCACCTCCACCCCACCATCCACGGTTGTGGAAAATAAGCGGAGTGCGGCGGCGGTGTTGCGTGGCCCTTCCACCCGCACTCCGCCCGTGCAGAGTTCCCCATCCTTCTCAGAGGACGAACTTCTGAGGAGGATTGGGGATATGGTGGAGAGTGCCGGTGCCGCGGGCCGCGGTCTCCCAGGGGGGTAGTGTACCCGCGGCCCCGGTGCGCACGTCCTCCGCGGCACCATCCCCGGGGGGGGGGGTGGCGTGGAGCGAGGTGGTAGGGCGGAAGGCAAAGAGGGCGGCGAGGAAGGCCTCGCAGCCGCGACCTGCTACCTCGCCGCCCGCGGCCAAGGGAAAGGCCGCGACAGAAGATTGCAGACCAGGGCGCCTCTCCCTCAAAACGCCGGCAGCAGTGACGCTGGGACCGTTCCTCCAGGGGGCGACCTGACACTCGCAGCGGGGCGATGCAGCTCGCCAGGGATGAAGAGATCCCTGGAGAGACTCGGCGCATCCGCTTCCGTCGAGGGCGAAGAGGCCAGCCGCAGCCGGGGGTCTCCTGCTGGAGATCCTGGTCCAGAGGGCGGCGAGAAGGCGGACCGACTCTGCCCAGAGGCTCCAGGCAGGCAAAGCTGGGGCGAGCGGGGGTGTCAGTCGCCCACAGCCTCCAAGAAGCGCACAGAGATGCGCATATGCCTGGGTTGGACTGACTCTGGGTCACCGCGCAGGAGGTGTCCTGTGCTCCTGAAGCGAGGGCGGTGGGGTGATTGCCCCGAGGGAGACGTGCGGGTCCGGAGAAATCGCAGGTCTCCTTCCGGCCTGGGGTCAGTGTCGGTGTCCCTACTCGCGCCGCCCGATAGGTGGCGGAATCCCGGGAAGGCGTATTGGTGGGGTGCGTTTCTGCGCCAGTGGAGATACTCGCGCCGCGCCTCTCAGAAGATGTCACCGCTGCCCTCCGAGCTGGGGCACGTGAGGCAGTGGTGCACCTCGCTTCCGGTGGACCGCAGCAGGTCAGTCTTACCGCTGCGGGGCGAATGACCACCGCGCATAAGGAGCCATTAGTGCTTCGCGCGGCTCCCCCACCGCCCATATGTGCGCGGACGTGGGAGCCAGCAAATCACAGGGTGGGGGAGCAGTGCTCTCCCCTCCTGGAAGGGGAAGAAGAAGGGGCCCACCCGGTTTCAAGCGACCGCGGTTAAGCGCGCGGCGCGTCCAATGGAGGTGGACGGTGCCACGGGGACAGACAGCCGGGAGGAGGCTGGGACGGCCGTTGAAAAATCAACGGCGCCCCGCACTCTCTCCTCCAGGCCATTAATCTCAACCACTTGCGCGCGCGCGGCACAGGACATGATGTCCCGAGTCACTCGCGGAGTGTGGGGTTGGTCTGACGGTCTCTGCCGAGCCGCAATACCGCGTGCCTGATCACCCACATTGTGTGGGCGACGCGGCGGGCCGGTTTGAGTGGCGACGGTAGTGGGGGAGGGTGGCGACGGGTTCCCCGCCGTTTCTTCCATTCTGGGCGCGGTCGGGGTTTCGTCGCCGTGGACTGGGAAGTCGCCGTAGTGGGGTGCTACATCTCGCCCCGCAGCGGTGCAGCGCCGCGTTCGAGCTGTACTTGGCCAGAGGTCGCGGCATGCGTGCAGGCGCTGCACCGGCGGGCCCGGCCGGTGCTGGTCCTGGGGACTTTAACGCCAAGTCGGTGGCAGGGATCCCCTAGGATACCACCCGTTCGTGGCAGGATCCTGGGCGACTGGGCGGCGGATCTCGACCTTCCAGGTTACTAAACCGGGGGTCGGGGGCACCACGTGCGTGCAGGCGATATGGGGGTCTATCGTTGATGTTGGATTCGCGACCCCCATCGCCCGTGCGCGTAATGGTGTCGAGGTTGGCAGGTGGCCCCGAGAGGCAGAGACACTCTCCGATCACCCGGTATATCCGGATGGAGGTCTCTCGCCGCCGGGGCTGCATCCTGGCACCGCCGCCCGGACGGCACCACCGCGCCGCTGGGCGCTTCGGCGCTTGGACAAGAGACGCCCTGATGGTGAAGCTGCCTCAGCTGTAACTTCTGGCCGTACAGGTGGCGGCCGAGTTGCCGCTAGCATGGACGGGAGGCTGCCCGGCTCGGGGTACTAGTCGCAAACATCTGCGACGCGTCCGATGCCCCGGGTCGGGCGAGCTTCTGCTCCGCCGGGCGGTGTACTGGTGGTCGGCCGAGATCGCCAGGAATTGCGGGTCGCGAGTATCCGCGCCCGACGCCAGTACGCCCGGCGCGCGCCGTCGACGTCTACGACCGGACGATAGCGTGGCGCGAGCGAGGGCAGATAGACCTAACGTATAAGGCATACCGGATGGCGCGCGGGTTGCTCTGGCAGGTCGCCATCAAACGGGCCAAGACCCGGGCATGCGGGAAGGATCTCTTCCAGACCCTCGATTAAAGAGATCCTTGGGGGCGCCCGTACAGGGTGGGTGCTGAAGAAGCTCCGCCAAAGTGGGCGCCCTCGTCAGCTGCGGGTCTATGACCCCCGGCTGCTGGAGTGACGTGGTCAACACTCTTTTCCCAATTCGGGTGAGGGGACCACGTCCTCCGGCGGAAGCAACAGTCCCAAGGGAGTGGGCGGCCGGAACTGGGGTCACTCAGAGGAGAGCTGGCCGCGGCCATCAGCCGGCCCGGGGCGCGTAACACCGCCCCGGGTCCGGAACGGGCGCCAGCCCGCGATGGGCTCTTGACCCAGGGCGTCCTTGGGGCCGACCTCGGGGCGATTCGTACGACCGATGCCTGCACGGGGGACGGGGCGATTCCCCCCAGTTGGAAGGTTGGCGAGGATGGTCCTCACTCCGGAAGGAGAAGGTGCCATTCTCTCCGGATCAATCTGCGCTCTCATACCACCGGCCCATCTGTCTCCTTCGACGATGTGTGGGCGAAGCTATTCGAGCTGGGTGATTGCTGCCCGCCTCGTCGGAGCTTTACTTCTGAATCGCGAGGTGCCCCGGCCTGACCGACAGCCAGTACGGTTTCCGGGAGTTTCGATAGACCATCGACGCGATAGGTCGGTGTCAGGGCCTCTCTCACGGAGTCGGCCGTCGCCCGGGGGAGGGGGTGGCTTTGGCAATATCCCCAGATATTGCCCAGCGCGCTAACTTTTACCCTGCCCTGGGAGGAGATAAGAGAGGGGGCCTCTGAACTATCACCGGGTCCCCAACTTGGTTCTCAGGGCGGTCATCGGGGATTATCTCACACGGCAGGTGGATCGGGAGATATCCGAAGCCGGGATGGGCATATGCGGAGGGAGGTGTACTGCGGGGTTCCGCAGGGGTCGGTCCTCGGGCCACTCACTGTGGATCATCGCGTACGACGCAGTGTTGCGGGCCGACCTTCCCGACGGCGTCAGCGCCGTGTGTGATGCAGATGACACACTGGTGCTGGGCCGTCTGGGCGCGCACTGAGGGAGAGAGGGCCAAGCGTCTCGCGGAGGAAGGGCGCAACGCGTCGTCAACCGAGATCAGAGGGATGGGGATGTCGGTGGCGGTCCATAAGACCGAGGTGATAGTGTTCCATTCACCTCGGCTTGGGGATCCGCCACCTCTGGGATCCCGCGTGGGTGAGGAACTAATATCGAGGTGAGCGCCCCAGATAGGAGGTATCTGGGGGTTGATCCTCGATAGCCACTGGCGCTTCGAGTGAGGCATTTCCGCTGCCTGGGTCCCCGGCTGGAGAAGTGATGGTCGGGGCTTTGCCAGCCGGATTCTGTACAACCTGGGGGCCCAGCGAGCCGGGAGATTCGCCGCCTCTGTGGCAAATGGTTTCAGTCGGACATTGGGCTCCCTATACGGGGCCCCCGTCCGGAGCGGACGACCTGGCGGCCTCCCGGCGCTTGGCATGAGTATGCTGCGCGTCGGGTGCAGAGGCGGATGGCTTCTGGGGTCGCGTCCGAGGGTACCGGACCGTGTCACCATGAGGCGGCGACGGTTTCTTGCGGGGATGCCCAACCGCCCCATGGATCTCCCTTCGCTCCGGTCGCACTGCGATGATGTATCTCGTCACCGCGTCGTACCGTCAGCGTTGGGGTGGGGGCGGTCAGGTGTGCTGGAACCTGCTTGGGGAGAGTTGAAAGCGCCAGGCCCGGCAGTCCGTGGTGCACGCGCGTGGCAAGAGCGGTTGGCTCACTGCCTGCCGCGGGGCACCGGACAGTCGGGGCTGTTCGGCCACTCGCTATGTGAGTGGCTGGACAGAGGTCATGGAAGCCTTCACTTACAGGATGGGCACAGGTGTTTCTCGTTGCATGGCACAGCTTCGGGAGATACCTGTGCCGGATAGGAAGGAGCCGACGGCGCGTTGCTGCCGATTGTGACGCTGAGCAGGGATACGGCGGAACATACCCTCGGTATGCGCTGCATGTGGGAGTGTGAACGCCGATGTCCTGACCGGCGTCATCGGGCAGAGGATGTCTCGCTGCCCAGGCGCATGGTGAGGCTTCGCGCTCGTTTGGTGGCGAGAGGCGTCGCCTGGGTGTCAGGGGACGCGTGCGGCCCCCTCGGCGTGGCGCATGACCCAGGCTGGGAGGGTGGTCTGATAGGAGCCCCCTCCGCCAGGCGGCGCTGTAAGGTCGGACCGGATGGGGTGCCGGCATTGCCGAGCGGCACCACTCGGTGGCCTGGTGCGGCCGTTAGCTGCCGGCCTCCGGGAAGAGGGTAGTAGAAACGGGTCGTGGCGGTTGCGAGTTGGGGCTCGCAAGCCGCCTCTGAACGCGGCCTTGGGACGGATGGCGGCAGGACGATGTGGCACTCGTCACTGCCGCTATGAGACACAAGGGCGATTACCGGGGGGACCGTTTGTCCCCGCGGGTGAGGCGCAAAGCGCGGGCACGGGGAGGATACCGGAAGTATACTTCGAGCAGATTCCCTGGTATCCTCCCAAAATCGTGCTGGAAAGAGGTCACCGTGGGGTTTTTAGTGGGTAGGTCCCGCGCCCAGTTATCATGGGCGCGGGGAATCCCCACACCCCTCCCGCCTCTCCCCCAAAGAGGTGGGAGGAGTCTTTCCGAAGATTTTCCCCACGCAGAAAAAAAAAAAAAAAAAAAAAAAAAAAAAAATCCCAGGGAATGTGTATTGTAATATAATTATGTTTAAAATGTTTAGATGTTGTAATAACTAATTTGCAGGAGCCACCCATGAATAGATAAGTAGTAGAAGAGTGTGTTTTGGATTTAATGTAATAATAGATAAGAAAAGAAAGAGAAAAGTTTATGAAAGAAGATGCACATAGTTTGCTGAGATGTCGATAAATAGAAAAACATTGGAAAACTAGAGTAACTGAGAGGGAGAAGTTTTATCACCTAAGTAAAACCAGTAGAAAATGAGAAAATGAAATAGACAAAATTTAAAGTTACAAAATTTAAAAATAAAAATAAAAATAAAAATTGTTTAAATATCGCGTTCACCATTCGATGGCATCATAAGGCAATAGTAGAATATTATTCGTCACTGCCCGGTATTGTTTTTCTGCGAATGTAACCGACTCGAGTTTACTGTTCGACTCTCGTGTCCGGCTACGCGAAAAATAAGACAGGATTATAAAAAACTTTGTCACATACGGATTTCTTTCGAGAACATCACGCGATCGAGCGAAACTACACGCGTGATTTCGAGCTAACGTCTTGGCGAGTGTAGAAAGAGAAGGTACGACAATAATAAGTTAAACAAAGACGAATTCATATTCCGGATACCAGCGCCGCTAGTCGGAGATTCTCCTCCGAGATTTGACAATGACCGTGCTAGATCGTCACTCTTAATTTGGAATCGGCCGTGAGCAGATGGGCATACGATCCCGCTCCCCCGTAACTTCAAGAATTTCGGAATACGTTTCTGAGTCACTCGAACTTTTCGACGAAATTGTAAACGTGGGTTGGAAGTGCAGAACGAGAACGGATTGGGAATCCATCCGGTCACGTCAATACTTCCACAAAACCCGTTTACAATTTAAATAATCAAGAGTCATAAACGTGAACCACAAGTTCATAATCACGGAACGGATTGGAAGACAATCCTATACCGTGAACTTGTACAGGAGCGTTCAATACGGAAACGGATTGATAAACAGTCTTATACCGTGAACCTCCCCAACCCGTTTATTATTTAAAAAACAGCTGTAAACGTGAAAAACAAGTTCAATATGGAACGGATTGGAAGACAATCCTATACCGTGAACTTGTACTTGTAAAGTAAATCGTTTCTTTTTTTGATTGTAGTTTCGCGTCGTCGGTCTTCGACGACGCCGTTTATTTGAAAAAAAAGCAAAGAAACAAAACAAACGAAACGTATAAAATTTGTTGTAACAATCAAAATAAAATAAAATCAGAACGAAAAATCAGAACAAAAAGAGAAATAAACAGAACCTAATTTTTGGCCATTTGCCGCTTTTAATAAATTGAAATATAAATTAAAATTATCGTCTCGTCGCCTGGCGCGTTAATCCGCCTCTCTTTCGACGAGTCGTCGGCTGGCGTCACTCTTCTCTGTAACAAAAAGGACGGAACTTGGTGTAAATACACGGTAACGTTAGTCACGCTTTCCGTCTCGTTCTGACGTTCTCGCGCTCCTAGCTGTGCTTGTCGCACTCAGGGCGGGGATTCTCTGCCGCTGCGTTACGCGGCGAAACAGGTGGACTGTATTTCTTATGTGTGCGTTCCCTTTAAACCGGAAACAGCTGATTGCAGTTCTAAGGAAGACGAGATTATACCTCGATTCTTCCTATACTGCGTTTCTCGACCGTCGTAGGAAAGGGCAACAGATGGAGATTGTAAGGCTCCAAATGTTGTCGAATCCTCGGTTTCTTACCGTCCTCGTAATCCGTCCTGTACGGTGTGGGAAGGTACCTTGTCTGCGTTCACAACGACTTACAGTTAGCGTACGTTTCCCACTGTTGCTCTTGAGCGGCATTCCACGCACACGTTGGCGTATTTTCGAAATACCGCTTCAGCAGGTCGCCTGATGCTGGACACGTGATTTTAATTCCTAGCACCGACTGGAGGGCGGCAAGTCCACCCACGGAATACCACGTGGTCCGTCTAGGTGGGGTTTTAACCGTTCGACAGTCAAGGGAGGTTCGTGGGTCCAACTATAACCTTCGGATACGACCGATCGGTTCAATGATACGTATTCTGTTTCCTCAGTCTTAGGTGGTTTTTACCACTGCTGCTTTAGAAACGTTCGGAAATAACCCACGAGATTCCTCGTTAGAAACGGAAGTGTCGTTGGTACCGGATGGTATCCCAATCCGTTTAGATACTGCACTTCTTTGCGTTTCCGACTCTTTTTCACTCCAGTTAAAACGTGTAGCGGAAGTATTTGCGTTACCGGATCGGACCCCAATCCGTTCTCGCACTGCACCTTCTTCACCACGTTCTTAACTGGCTCAAGCGAACGACAAGCTTTACACAATTCTTTCTATCTGAGATGTACGGAGGAGCGGGATCGTATGCCCATCTGCTCTCTGCCGTTTCCAAATCAAGAGTGATTCGTTTAACAAGGAGAGTCAAATTCGGAGAGCGATTTCCGACTGGCGGCGCTGTAGCCGAATTTGAGTTTATCCTTGTCTATCTTTCGATTGTCTTTCCTTGTCTATATTACGCGTTTCGAAACGTTAGCTTGAAATTCTGCGTAGTTTGGTCGATCGCGTGATGTTTCGAAGAAATCCGTATGTGACCGTTTTGTACCCGGTCTTGTTTACGCGTAGCGACATGAGCGCCGAACATTCTCGAGTATGTTACATAAGCAGAAAAACAATACCGGGTGACGAATAATATTCTACTATTCTTTCACGTCGAATTAACGCGATATTTAAACATACCGCCCCCCTTGCACGGTCCGTGCAATTAAACGGAGGCGCGGTAATTCGCGGTCACGTGTCGATCGATCAAAGAAAAATTTTCCGTGTACTCAATTAACAAAATTAAAGTACTTACATTATCGGCGTGCGAGGGCTCGTCTGCCCTCCATAATTTGGAGGGTGGTCAGCACCGCTTCTTGTAACGCGGAGGGGTGATCTCCTCCCTCGGGGGCCGCGGTCGTCCTGCCAGCGCGTTCTCGTGCCCCAATCTCGGGGTCGTTCCGTAGCGCCCTGGCGTACCGGGTCGAGGTCCTCCCTCGCCCATCGCTAGTCGAGGCTGTTTCCTCCCGCCTGGCCGCGGCTCCTGGAGCCGGTCGTGGCGTCGCTGGGTTCGCTCGGCGCGAAAAATGCAGGCGATCAATCGCCCGCCTCAGCGCCCATTTAGCCTGAAAAAAACCACTCCCGGCACTTTATATTTCCAGCCTCCTCGACGTCCAGGAGTATGTGGGCCGGCACCCTTAGTTATATCCTGCCCCAGATTTATAATAAATTCCGGGGGATGGGCCCGGCGTGCTCCTGCTGGCGTGGGTGGAGCGGCGGCGGGGCGTCCCGCGGAGCCCTGCGGTCGCCGCCAGTTGACCGCGTTGTATCAACCAACTGTAGCAGTTGGTTGAACTGAAGTTTCAATCGCGGGGGTCGCTCGCCGACCCCACGAGCCAAATCTGCACGCTCTCGTCTGAGCTCGACGACATTTTCACTTTTAATAATAATTTTTTTTTTTTTTTCTCCACTTTTAACTCGCTATCTTACTGCTTGTGACTTGGAACTGAAAGGAATTCCGGCCTAAGCGGTCCTGCTTTTCCCAAAACCTAGGACGCTCGCGAATGGTGCTCCCTTCCTTAATCACTGTTAACGGGATAGTAGGAAGAGATTCCCCTATCCCCGTTTTGTCACCGAGGACACAGGACACATGGTGATCCACACCTGTTATTTGTTACCAACGGCGGTTCTCACTTCCTGTCCTTTCTTTCTCACGTGGAATTCAGGATTTCTTTTGTCCCTGCTAGCGTCGTCTTCGTCTGTTATCGATAGCGACTCTTCTATGGGCAATTTGCACAGACGATGTGATTGGTCGTGTGTAGGGTGGAAGTGGCTGTGCGCTACTTTAACAACCTTGGCGTACGTGCCTACCTTCCTTGCTCCGGGAAAATTTCCTCAATTCTTCCCATTTCCCATTGATTCGGGGGGAGAAGAGGGTTTTGCACTAGAACCAAATCGTTCGGTTTTAACTGCACTTGAGCGTTACGCCACTGTTCGCGCGATTTGCGTTCGGGCGGACTGCTCGGTGAGCTACAACCTTCGGAAGACGGTTGGTGACCGATGGCTGTCAACAAGGCATCCGCGCGAGCGAGCTGACGGCGAAAAAACGTCAAATAAACATGTCCGTTACGGAGCGTTGGTACTTCACCGTGGGCCGTTTTGCCCCGAAATTTCGAGACTAAACTGCGAGCGATGGCTCCCACATCTGTCCCCCGCGCTGTAACTCCTTAAAGGACTTCCGCGTCGCGGAAGTCAGCGAGAGTATAAACCTTCAGAACGTGTAACGAGTCTATCACGCGCCACCTCGATCCGAGAAAACGTGTCTGTCGGTATCCGGCCCTCAGTGTACGAGAGCTGTTTGAGGCCCTCGCCCACTTCCCTCCCGGGGCTACAGGTAGATTGCTATCGTGATATCAGGCTGACCCACTTGCCTGCAGAGCTGACATTTTTGTGTGTAAGGTGTAACAACTGTATGTATGTGCTGTGGTAAGCCTTGCAAAAACCTGACTAGCCGCATAGGCCGAAACTAAATCCGTGCAATCTCATTTCGCGCCAAGAAGACCGGCGATTCCGTTCCAGTGGAACGTACGAGACAGATTTTCTGGTCCTTCTCGAGCCGGGATATCTCTGGCGCTGAGTTGATTCGCTGTGCACCATTTTATACCAGCCCACGCACAAATAATGGAGGCGCTACTCAAAGAGGAGCAGCAAATGCGGCCCATCCAAGGCATTGGCCGAGTAATGGCCAACTACAAGCTGCTGGGAAGGCCCGCTTTTCCCTAGGGACGTCGGGCGTGAGTGATCGTCTGCAGAGGCTGCGGCAGGAGTGGGCCAACGTGGAAGCGGTTGCACCTCCACTTGGAGCGCCGAAGGCCAGCGAGCAGGCATCGACTGGAGCGGCCATACTTCCACCCAGGGGGACTACTTCATCGCGGAGGAGGCATGGCCGAAGAAGCCTGCGCATTTCTTCGGTGAGATCGTTGCATCTTTTAAGGTGTCGGGCTCGACTTCCGGAACCGATTCCGAGTGACGCCCAATGCACCCGCGGTTCCGTCCATTGCGAAGTTGCCGCGCATCTTCCGCCTTGCCCACGATTCGCGGGTTCTTACATCGATTGGCCAGAGCTTCACGCGATTTATTCGAGTCGCTGGTGGTAAAAAGCCCGTCAGTTAGCGGACGTTCAACGGCTACACACTATTTGAAAGGGTCGCTCGGCGGCCTGCCGCGTTTATAATTGGTGCGCGCCGATTACCGTGACCGAGGCGAGGCATTTTGTTGTCGCGTGGAACGCGTTAAAGGATCGTTACGAAAACAAGCGCGCGGTCGTCACCGCATTGGTAAACCGTATTGTTTCGAAGTCCAGCGGTAACCGGGAGTACGGACTCCGGTCTCCGCCCGTTTTCGCGATAATTTAAGCGAAGCCTTAGCCTTGCTAAAAAATATCGGCCGTCCTACAGCCCATTTGTGGATGAACCTGCTCGGTCCATATTATCGTGAGGAAATTCGACAAGCGGTTACTGGAAGAGTGGGAAGATTCGCTAGGCGCGCGCGTCGATCCCCCACTTACGCGGGATGCTCGATCGATTCCTCGCAGCCCGCATACGCTGCAAGAAGGCCGGTGCGTATCGCAACGCGGAAGCGCCATCTGTCGGCCAGCCGCGCTCTGTCAAATGGATCAGGCTAACAGCACGAACAGTACGCGCGCACGTTGTTCGCGAGCAGCAATGTGAATCCGGTGTCTGCAGTGTCGCGCGAAGCAATGCAAGTTGTATCGTTGTAGCGAATTTATGCCGCCTCTCCGCGCCCAACCAGGAAAAGCGTTCGTCCTGGAAAAGCGGCTGTTGGCTTCAACTGCTTAGGCCAGGGGCATTCGGCTTCCAATTGTCCGTCCGAGAAAAATTGCGCTCTCGCTGTGGGGTCAGCCTGGCTTTCCATTCGTCGCGCTGCATTTACTTTGAATTCGAGCAGTGACCGGAGAGGGGATCCGTGGAGTCCACTGACGCGGCCGCGGAGCAGGTGTAGAGGGGAGCCCGTCAAACACGTCGACGCACCTATGCGGGTCGCGTGAATAGCGACCCGGGTCGCCCAAACGTTCTTCTTCGCGACCGCCGTGAAGAATAAAGGTATTCCTCCCCAGCGGCGCGGTGGTCGTGATTCGCGCACTGCTGGACCAGTGGGGGCGCGAAGCGAGCTTCGTTTCCGAGTCTCGTCCAGAACATTAAGATTACGAAAGAAAGTTCCAGCGTCCGTTACAATAACTGGGGCAGGAGGCGATGCGCGTGGGAAAGCGCACGGTCACGAGTGTCCCTCGCCCAGGCTCCTGACCGCGACGGGAGTGGCGAATGTGGTGACGATTTTCTGCGTTGGGTGTTGCCGCAGCTCTCCGCGTATGCGTGTCGAGTCCCCTTTGACATTTCTTGCTGGCCCGCGCTGAAAGATTTGAGTTTGGCGGACCCGTCGCCAAATTCTCCCCTGAACCAATCGAACTTTGCTGATCGGTGCCGATTATTACGGATCGTTACTTCTGCGAGAGGCTGCGATTAGGGGAGTGCCCAGGGGGCCGGACTCAGCTGCAACACGTACCCATCCTCGGTTGGATCGTTTCTGGGCCCGCGCCCACTTCAGCGATCGTATCGCGGTGCCGTCGCCGCGGTCCGCGCGTTTCACTGCGTGGAGCAATGAGCAGTTGGGCTAGCAACGAGCTGCAGCGATTTTGGGAGGTAGAGGAAATCCGTGCCTGTCCAGGGCTCACCCCCTGAAGAGGAGGAAATGTGAAGAGTATTTTAAATCCACCGTTTCACGGCGGGCGGATCGGGCGGTATGTGGTCCGACTACCTTTGAAGGGGAGCGCCCCCTCGCGATCAGGTCGATCTCTGCGCGCAGGCGCGAGCGAGGTGCTGGCGAGCGTGGAGCGTCGTTTTCGCACCGGACCCCCGTTTGCCGGGAGGCGTGAATATCGCGAGTTTTATGTCATGCTACGAAGAGCTGGGGACATATGGAGGAGATACCACGAGAGGCGCTCGTGGACGAGAATTCGCCAGCGCGTCTTCCTTCCCCCACCACCCGGTGGGCCAGAAACTTTCTCTGAGGGGACCCCTCGCCTGCGGGTAGTTTTCAACGCCTTGCCTCCAGTCGGACGTCTCAACGGGTCCCGCCACGCTTAAACGAAGCACTTGCTCCCGGAGGCGGCAAAATTACATAGCCGACATCTATCGCGATCGTCGCGCGCTTCAGCGAATGTTCGCCGCGTGGCCGTCAAAGGCTTGATATTGAGAAAAATGTTTCTGCCAGATTCAGAGTTGATCCGCCCTGACGCCGATCTCCAGGTGCGTCCTCTGGAGTCGCGTTGCGGGAGTTTAGCCGACGGCCTTTCGGCCTGACCACCGTGCAACGTATGGGACTGCATCGGCCCCCGTACCTAGCTCAGCGAGTTTGCGGCAACTTGCGGCCGACGAGGGTGACCGCCACCCTCTTGGGAAAGAAATATTATTGCGACATTTTTACAGTCGACGATAGTGCTATTCTGGAGCGAACGATGTGGGGTCCGCGATTGTGCGCCGTCGCGAACTACCAGTCCCTCACTTACGCTTGGAGGGGATCTCCCGTGAAGAAATGGGCCGCAGAGGTGACCCGAGCGTCCCAGCGAAACCACCTCCGAAGAGCGAGTCGACTTTAGCCCGGGTTCCGAGTCAAATCAACCGGTTCTGGGATTGGTCTGGAGGTGCCCGACGACGCGATTCGGGTTCAGTGTCGAGATCAGCCCCCACGTCGTTCTACTTCAAAGCGCGTCATCCTATCCACGATCGCTCCAGACTATACGACCCGCTGGGCTGGGTATCCCCCGCCGTGGTAGTCGCGAAAATCTTGATTCAGGACCTGCTGCGGTTACGAGGGGTAGACTGGGATACTCCAGTTCGGAGGGAGATCGCGAAACATTGGACGACATTTCGGGACACGAGCTGCAAAAATCGTTACGTGATGTTCGGCGTACCTCGCTGGCACGGAAGTCGACGACGACTCGACGTGCAGGGAAGTGCACGGCTTGGCCGCCGACGCGCCTCTTCTAGGGCTTATGCCGCCCGGTTGTTTTCGTCGGCGGTATCGCGTCAGCGACAGCCCTGGGATCGCCGAGTCACCTTAGTCGCCTACCGCTCGGATCGAGGGTGGCTCCCGTCCGTACTCGTTAGCATTCCACGGCTCGAGTTGTGCGCAGCGGTCTTCTTCTCGCTCGGCTTCTGCATACGGTCCGGACCGAGATGCACGTATGGCCGAACAGCGCGGATATTCGCCTGGACCTGATTCCACGGTACGGTATTAGACTGGTTGGCGCGGCCGAGCACCTCGTCGTGGCAGGTGTTCGTTGCGAATCCCGCGTTTTCTCTGGAGGTGCACGGCACGCTCCTGGTAGGCGTACTCGTGGTATCACGGCTTACCGTCTGCGGACAACCCCGCCGGACTGTGCCATCTCGGGGTTGTTGCCGTCCGAGCTCCTTTCTCACTCACACTATGGTGGAGATGGGCACTGCGTGGCTCCAACGTCCATGCAGTCAGGAGTGGGCCCCACGGGCCTCCCCGACCTCCTCAAAGTCTCCTCGCGAAGGAGGAATTACGCAGTGCACCTGTCAGCGGTGAGTCCCCGACCGAGCCCGCCTTTTACCCCTCTGTACCGGATAGCGTGTCTTCCTGGGCCAAGTTAATGCGGGTAACGGCCGTGATGTTTCAAATTCACGGACGCGGTGCGCAGCAGCTTCGCGAGTTACGCCGGGCGGTGTAAGAGGAGAGTGGAGCTCCGGTCGCGTCGCGCTTCGGTGGGTTTGGCTGCGTTGGCTCGCAGCGCACTCGCATTTCCCGAATGAAATTCGGCGCTTCTGGCGAAGGAAAGCCGATCCCGCGCGTAGCTCTCCCGCTTCTTCAGTTGACCCGTTTCTCGATGAGAGGGCCTGCTGCGGGTAGGAGGGCGTTTAACTCGTGCTCCTTTGCCGTTACGGATGAAAAACATCCGTGATCAGTTCCGCGACATCGAGTGACCCGGTTGCTCGTCGAGCGCACGTTCACCTTGTAATAGCCCCCTCCCACGGCGGCCCAGGCAGCTTGACCCCTGCAGGTGGTACTCCGCCGCGCGTATTGACCCAGGTGTTAGGGGACGTAGCGTCTGCTAAAGCCGTAATTGGGAGGTGCGTCGTCTGCGCTCGTCACCGCGCTGTCCCTATCCACCCGAGGGGATGGCGGACCTCCCGCGCGCGCGTGCGTGACCCCTGTCGCGCCCTTTCACCCACGTCGGGGTGGATTACGCCGGACCAATCGCCACCAGAACTGGAAGGGGGTCGAGGACACAAGTCCTCCAAGTCCTACATCGCGATCTTCGTGTGTTCTCGCGACTCGAGCCGTGCACCTCGAACTCGTCGGCGATTGCGCTGCCAGCGGGTTCTCTGTAGCCGCGCTGCACCCGGTCTCATTTCTCGTCAGGGTGCCCCAGTCTGTCATATACGCCAGCGACAATGGACCGAGGAATTTCACAGGGGCCGCTAGGGAGCTGCGTGAGAGTGCGCACCGGGGCGGCCCGGGATCCCTCGGTGACTGCATTCCTCGAAGGTCGAGAAATTCAATGGCATTTCATCCCTCCCGGAGCCCCACTTTGGCGGGCTCTGGGAGGCTGGCGTAAAGCACGAAACGACATCTCCGACGTGTGATCGGAAACCACCTTGACCTTCAGAAAGGAGATGGCCACCTTTCTGTGCATGACCGAAGCATTGTGCCTCAATTCGCGACCCATCGCGCCCGCTGTCTTCGGAGTGGCCGACGACGCTAACCGCATTGACCCCGGGTCATTTTTAATAAAGGCCGCCCTTTATCCATGCCGTCTCCGAGACGATACCGACGCTGAAAGCATCAACGTTTTTGTCCCGATGGCAGCTCGTGGTACTGAATGCGGGAGCATTTCTGGCGCGCGTGGCAAAGGAGTACCTCCACACCCTGCAGACGCGCCGGTAAGTGGTGGAAAGAAGGGTAACCCAAAAAGGTGGGACGACCTCGTGGTGCTCAAGAGATCCAAATTCTCCTCCGGACGTGCTGGAAGCTAGGGACGGAATTTCGGCTACGCGTCTGGACAGGACGGTCGAGGTCCAGGAGTCAGTGGAGTGCGAACCGCGACCCGGTATCCTGAGAAAGCGACCGGTGACTCAGCTCAGTCCGAATTTACCGCTGCAAGCTGCCGAAGTCACTGTGGACCAGCTCTAGATTAATGTTGTGTGGATTATACAGGTGCGGCATTTTAAACAGGTCACCTGAATAACTCGCTTGTTTTGAATAGCCGAAAATGCATTAGACCAAACTTGCCCGGTATCGGGGGCTCACTGTCTGGTATTACAATTTTCTGTAGGTGGGAGGCGTCAGGGAGATATGAAGGTCAACTCTGTTTTTAAATGGAACAGTATATTTTTTTACTTACATTCTGATAGAGTGTTTCAGGCGAATACAATGACCCATGTAGAAGGTCATTCAGAGTCACCAAGTCAGCTGCAATGAAAATAAATTGTCTCAGTGTACTTTTCAGATACTTGTATATCACGTGTGTGTATTACGTGACACAGGTCTAAAAGATAAACAAACATTCAATCACATTGCTTGCGCTTATCTGTATCCTCAAACATTGGTAATTTGACTACCGACTAGAGTACAGCTTCGTAATATTATTCGGTCTAAATGTTCAGTTTTCTGAAATGCGTTACATGATAGCAGAAAGTAGAAATGGTTACTATTTATGGTCAATGTCATAGAATTATGAGTGAATCGGTACGAGTATATGGTGAAACATATCACTATCGTAATAATACACAGTCACTTTCTGTCTTTAAACATTATAAAAAAGTTCCAGAAACTGGAACTGTGGATAACCAGCATAATCTGACAGCAACTAATGATGGAAACTCGATAAATATTGTAGTAGCTGTAATACGAGATCAGATGTTAGTACAAGACAACTGAAACGCGAAAGTGGGATCAGTCGACGAAGTATTTACGAATATTACATTAACAATCAGTATTGCAACGATTTAGACTATGTATCCATGTTCAAGGTCGCCATTTTGAACTTTTACTTGTAGTAGCAGTATCAAAGTATCCAAGTGTTCGAGGGTGCTTTGAGACAATTTATTTTCTATTGCAGTTGACTTTGGTGACCTTGAATGACCTTAATAATAGGTCATTTATTATTCGCCTTGAAACACTCTATCGGAATGTAGCAAAAAAATATACTGTTCCATTTGAGGAACAGAGTTGACCTTCATATCTCCTTGACGCCTCCACCTGAAAGTTAGCGTACTACAGTTATGAGCCCCGATACCAAGTAAGTTTGGTCTAATGCATTTTCGGCTATCTTCAAAAACAAGCGAGTTATTCAGGTGACCTGTTTAAAATGCCGCACCCTGTATATATATTGTGATTTGTCATTATGTACCGCTTACTCCGTACACAAGGTCAGCCGGGGGGCTGAGGCGGGCGGGATGTTCGCGCGATTTGCGTTCGGGCGGACTGCTCGGTGAGCTACAGTCCCTTCCGGAAGACGGTTGGTGACCGATGGCTGTCAACAAGGCATCCGCGCGAGCGAGCTGCGGCGGCGAAAAAAACGTCAAATAAACATGTCCGTTACGGAGCGTTGGTACTTCACCGGGCCGTTTTTGCCCGTGTAATTTCTGAACTAAACTGCGAGGTTGTATGGCTCCCTACTCTGTCCCCCGCGCTGTAACTTCATAAAAGGACTCGCGTCGCGAAGTCAGCGAGAGAACCTCAGCAACGTGTAACGAGTCTATCACGCGCCACCTCGATCCGAGAAAAACGTGTCTGTCGGTATCCGGCCCTCGGTGCGTACGAGAGCTGTTTGGGCCCTCGCCCACCTCCTCCCGGGGCTAGCAGTGATTATCGTGGATATTCCAGGCCCTTGCCTGCAGGAGAGTGACATTTTTGTGTGTAAGGTGCTGTATGTACAAAGCTGTAAATAAAAACCTGACTAGCCGCAAGGCCAGGGAAATCTAAATCCGTGCAATCTCATTTCGCGCCAAGAAGACCGGCGATTCCCGTTCCAGTGGAACGTACGAACAGCTACTTATATGGCGGTTCTTCTGAGGTGTGCGATAATCACGACCGTCACGGTAATGCCTCCAGATGCAGTTGCTCGTGGAATTTCTGAATAGCTCTCCATCGCGCGTAAGCCGCGAGATATTTTCATTTTCCATCTGACTGTACCGGAAGTGCATTCATCGGGCTTCCGTTCAAAAAGTGGCCCGGTGTGAGGGCGCATAATCCTCTGGACAATCACTCCAGAGCGGCGATTCGGTCGCGAATTTAAACTCGCTTCGATTTTTGCAAAGTAATGTCTGCATCTCACTCGCTCGTGGGAGTGAAGTTGCCGAGTGATGCGTTTTTAGATGATGTTTCACCGATTTCACACCGGCTTCTCTGCATACCGCTAAAATGCGGTGCACTAGGTGGATTGAATTTCCACTTTAATACTCCTTTTGGCCAGCACGTATCGCGCATTTCTCGTGTGTTATACACGATATTGCGATGCTCTCTCAATTCTCGATCCGCTCCTGACGAAATTTGTTCCGTTGTCACTGAACACGCAGGACGGAACTCCGCGGCGAGCGATGAATCGGTCAAGGGCGGCTGAAAGCACTCGTCGTGTAACGTATTGCACGAGTTCGATATGGTCACGGCTCTGGTAGCGAAACAAACGGTGAATACCGCTATGTAAGCTTTGTGGGCCGTTTTACCTCGACCGGCGGAGTCGCGGACTCCGATAAGGGTCCCGCGTAATCTACTCCGCAATTCGAGAAAGCCGTCGTGCCGCGCGGGTGCGTTCCGGAATTAAAACCTGCATTATCTGCGTGCAAGCTGTTGCATTCCATCTCACGCAGCGCATGCAAACAACGAAAACCCTACTCGTCGCGTTACGACAGCCCATGATCCACAATTTCTGTCCTCACCGTGTACATGGTCTGAATTGCAAACCCCCGTGCAGCGTATCCGCATGACATTGCCTTATTATCATGTTCGGAAACATGATGTTTTGGCAGAATTATCGGGTAAGTTTGGTTTCCCATGCAAGTGCCGTGCATTCTCCAACCTTCCACCCACTCCACTTATGACGTCGCTTTGTCGTCCCGAGGAAGGGGTTTAGGCCTTTTAATGGAGACGTTGCAGGGATTTCCACGGTGCCCTTTCAGCAGCACCTGGTATTCATCTGCGAAATGCGTGCGTTTACAAGTAGCGTGCAATTCTTTCCGTTGCACGCTGCATTTCGGATGCGTCGACAACTTCGGTGTCGAAAGACCGACGCTCTCCGTCCGACTCCTTTCGGAACCGAAGGCAGTAGGCGGTTACGCAGAAGCTTGCTCCATCGGGAAAATTGAAATACAAAGTCCCATTCTTTTTCGGAGTTGCTACGCCTAGCGTATGTGAGACGCGCGTTTTCCTTCTTCCGTTTCCAATCAGAAAGCGGGCATTTTTGGCCATTAATATTCTTCCGCCTGTCGAAGCCACATTGTGGGGCCGGAAATCAAAGTTCCGAATTAAGAAGTTCCGCAGCTTCCACTCCTCGCGCGAATTTAAATCTGCGGGATTTGAGCGTGTGGGAACATGACGCCATTCGGCGTTCGGAAGCATCGTCTGGATTTTTGATACACGGTTGGCAGATTACCACCTTCCATAACTCGACGCATGTTTTTCAGCCAAGCTAGTGCAATCGTAGAATCTGTCCAGCCAGATTATGCGATCCAATTTCATGGAGATGGACCGCTTTACGTGCATCACAAGCTCGGAGAGGAGTACTGCCCCGTTTAATTCCAGTACGGGTATGGATTGCGTTTTGATCGGCGCCACCCGCGTTTTGCCATTACTACTTCAATGTCGTAAAGACGTCATTGTTTCGTGTCGTCGTCACGCGTAAATACGTGACGGCGGAGTAGGCGGCGAGGAGGCGTCGCAGAATCCATGCAACTCCCACCGGATACGGTATCGGCTCCGTACCGTATCCATCTGGGGGAATTTTTAATTTTTCCAGGCTGTTCCAATCCAACGCAAAACGTATTCACGTCTGCCGTTGCGTGTCCGCGGAGATTTGATAATCCCACTGGATTTTCTCCAGCCACCGGGACTGCATCAAAAATTTTTCGCACGTATTACTACTGGTGGAGCCAACCAGCCGAGCGGATCGAACAGCTTGGCAATCTCTCGGGAAAACAGATTTCTCTTGGACATCGGGAACGCCGATGGTTGAAATTGTTGGAGATTGAAATAAAAATAATCCCCCAGACGGTATCCAACGTAGATTGAGCACTTTGAGTTCTGGAATCACTCCGAACAAGGTGGGGTCTACGGCGTGTGAGTGAGCGCTGTGGGGGATATTTCGCAATAGTTGCTGCGAGTTTCCTGCCCATTTTTCTCAACTTAAACCCACCTTCCTTGCAGGAGCTCGCACACTCGTGTGCGGATTTTTCAACAGGAAGCGCTTATACCCTGGTGCTCCCAAAAAATACGTCATCGACGTAAATAGTCCTTCTCGAGAATCGGAGCAGCCAAGGGAATTTTCTTCCATCCTGCTCTTTTAATCTCGAGAAGGGTACGCATCGATAAGTACGGAGCGCACGCCGTGTATCCCGTATGTAACGGTGTTTAACTCCGAAACGCTTTTAGCTGTTCGGTTTCCCGGAGTGCACTCAAACGATGCATTGGAATCGACGCGATCCCCTGTGGTGCTACAGAGAATTTGTCGAAACATTTTCTCATAATGTCGGCCACCAGCACGTATTTATACAAACGCCACACGTTAATACCGAGGTGATATCGTTTTGCAATTTTGGACCGACCCGTGTAGGAGGTGTGTCGTTTGTGGAGCGACACTCCCGCCGTCCTACAGGCAGTGCAGTTGCGCCGGGAACACGACTCCGTAACTTTGGTGGTCGTACTGTCCGTACGGACGACCGCTCGATGATGTGGTATATAGAGTCTAGAACGGTCACATAGGCTCGATACGAGTCATGTGACCTTGCGACCTGCTACCTCGTTTAAAAACTCCGAGTATTCTTTACCGAGAGTCAGGGCTGGTGTCTAATTTCTTTCGCAACCTTGCGAGAGCCGAAAACGCTATGTGGAACGACTTTCCGATCGTTTCCTCCGGTTTCGGGCAATTAAATGGGGGAGTCCGCACTTCAAACCTCCCAGTTTTCTGTCTCGGACGATTTGGTTTTCTTATAGAATGCTTCAGCATTCTTCCTCTGACTTTGTACGCACAGAGTGTCGCGGGGAATTTCCTCCGTTTCCCTTAGGAATTTTTCGAATCGCATTATCCAGCGATTCGAGTACGGTGCAGATGTAGCGTCCGTACTGGATTCCTGGCGTTTTCCACTGCACTTATCGGTCCGGAAATCACCCAGCCGAACGCAGTCTCTTGGGCTATCGGGACCCTCCGCGGTTACGCTGACGGAATCCCAGTACGCATAATTTGTGCGTATAAGTCTGCACCGATCAAAACTTCGATAGTTTGATCCCGGTCGTGAGGTCGGGGTCGGCGATGAGGTAGGTCCCGGAGCGCTTCGTAACCGAGCGTGTCAAGGCGACATGGGTGCGTAGGTCGTGATTCGAGGCACGACGTACGCGTCGACCGTGCGAGTCGGTATCCTACCTTCTCTCGCACTTAGACTCAGCCCGACACTATATTTGGATCATTTGGGTTCGATCCCATCCCAAACCAGTGACCGTGGCTGGAGTTTTTTCCTTCGAGCGAGTTGGAGGTCATCTCACCAAACTCGCAGAAATGAAGGAAGTTTCGGACCCTTGATCGAGCAGTGGCGGGCGCACGATTCGCGATCGCACCGTGATACTCCGAACGCTCGCACTCGAGCCGTGGCCAACAACACGGGCCTCAGGTGAGACCTTGTACCGAACGTGTCGTGCAATGTGACGTTGCGGCTTGCTGTAAATGTGTTCTGTGTTTCTATGAGGTTCTGGATTTCGATCTGAATTTTACAGATCGCCGAGCCGGGCTTTTTCGCTCGTTTCCTCACCCATGGTCGTACTCTTTTCTCGGTAACGGCTGGTTTCTGAGGTTCCCGGCTTACGTCGACGTGCAGCAGGGGATGGTGGCCTCCTGTTGCGCTTTGTACAGACGATGGGGCTTCTGCAGTCTTTGGCGTGGTGGATTAGCACCCAGGCGCCTTGTAAGCACCACCCACGATTTCTTACATATAGAGCTGCGCTTGCTTCTTGAGTCATTTGCAAGAGGCTTTCCGCACGTCGTCACGTGGTGCGGTCCGGTACAGACTGCGCACGGTGTCGCTTGACGTGGGCCCCAGCTGGTCTGTTTTCGCTACTTTTTGCCACGAGGCGGTCCACGCCCAAAGGTTGTCCTTGACAACACTGACGGCTGCGCACACGTTGTCTCCCGGAGGCCGATCTCGAATCCCGAGTCGTGCTTCTGACTACGCCGTGCGTTATCATGTGTGGCAGATGCGATGGCCGCCCCGTGTCGCTTCTCATCCATGGAGAGCAGTGCGCGGGAGTGCGATTTCAAAGGAACACTCCGCACGTCCTCAAACGTGGGATACTCTGTTGCGAGGTTCAACATTTTCTGCCATTCCAACCTCGAGCGCCGGCGAGAATTCTTGCTTCGCCCAATGCGCGAGTAACCAGTCCCGCTGCTGTTCGGGCGTGCCCTTTTTATCAAGGGCGGCGAGCTCCTGTGTGCAACCCTCGGTGACCTTAAGCATACTGGCCAGGTCACCGCGGTATCGATTGGTTTCGTAAACAGGAGCTTGTCTCCAGCGCCCAGTTTTCCCGTGACCAGGCGTGGGAGACCGAAGGTGTTTTTAGCTTCGTCCACGCCACGGAGAAATTTTCGACCGGACGATTTCGGATCGAAGCAATACACGCCTGATGCGGGGTCCTCTACGCAGAGCATTCAGATAGTGCAATCTTTGCACATCCGACAGCGGCTGCATTTCGTATGACCCAGGAGGTGAACACCAGATCCTCGAAATGTTCCCATTCACTGAGGATCCTCCGAATTTTGGCGGAATCGTTACTGGCTTCCCGGGAGCTCGATCGGTATATTACTTTGAACTTCCGACGCTGCTGGTTTCACCAGCGCTAGGTCGTTGCCGTTCAGTAAGAACGAAATCCTGGAAATCCTGGAAGCTCGTCTTCAGCACTTTCATGTAACAATTCAGCTTGAAGAGGTCGTGCGACACTCATGTTTCATGCTGGAGGAATTTGTTTACGCACGCTTGCATACCTGGTGCGTATTTCACGCCAGGTTTGTTGCGGTAACCGAGCTTTTCCTCATTACCGATGCTCTGAGAATTTCGCTCGTCCTGAATTTTCTTAGGTTAGATGTGCTTTATGGCGCTTCAGCGCTGACCACATAGATCGGATCACATCTTCGATTTCCGTCATCGAGATCGATTTCAAGGGATTGCTGTGATACGGCCATGCTGCGTATTTTCGAGGGATTAAACCGCTCGAAATGATTTCTTACGTGTGGAGTATCTTTCACGTGTAAGAACTTACACCTTTCCTGGTCCACTCAACTTCGATATCGGATCCGGCTCAGAAGGACCTTTTTGTTGTTATTAGAATATGGAGGGCTCAAATATTCAATTTGAGGAACCTCGTCTAACAGGTGTCCGGATTACGAAGGAGTAGGGACGTAGGGAAAAAGATAAATCATTCTTTTTTGATTATGATTTCGCGTCGTGGTGATCTTCGACGACGCCGTTTATTTGAAAAAGCAAAGAAACAAAACAAACGAAACGTATAAAATTTGCCAAAATGTAACCGTCAAAATAAAATAAAATCAGAACGTGAAAAATCAGAACAAAAAAGAGAAATAAACAGAACCTGAGCTGTGGCCATTTGCCGCTTTTGTCAAATTGAAATATAAATTAAAATTAGTCGTCATCGTCGCCTGGCGCGTTAATCCGCCTCTCTTCGACGAGTCGTCGGCTGGCGTCACTCTTCTCTCTGTAACAAAAAGGACGGAACTTGGTGTAAATACACGGTAACGTTAGTCACGCTTTCCGTCTCAGTTCTTGATCGTTCTCGCGCTCCTAGCTGTGCTTTGTCGCACTCAGGAGCGGGGATTCTCGCCGCTGCGTTACAGCAGGCGAAACAGGTGGACTGTATTTCTTATGTGTGCGTTCCTTTAAACCGGGAAACAGCTGATTGCAGTTCTAAGGAAGACGAGATTATACCTCGATTCTTCCTATACTGCGTTTTCTCGTTTGCCGTCAATGAGGAAAAGGGCAACAGATGGAGGTTGTATGGCTCCAAATGTTGTCGAATCCTCGGTTTCTTACCGTCCTCGTAATCCGTCCTTGTACGGTGTGCAGGAAGGTACCTTGTCTGCGTTCACAACGACTTACAGTTAGCGTTGATAACGTTTCCACTGTTGCTCTTGAGCGGTATTCCACGCACACGTTGGCGTATTTTCAGGAAAATACCGCTTCAGCAGGTCGCCTGATGCCGGACACGTGATTCTAATTCCTAGCACCACGGGATCTGGAGGGCAGCAAGTCCACCCACGGAATACCACGTGGTCCAGTCTAGGTGGGGTTGAACCGTTCGATCAGCTTCAATGGAGAGTTCCTGTGGGGCCAACTATAACCTTCGGTCAGTTTACGGCCGATCGGTTCAATGATACCGTATTCTGTTTCCTCAGTCTTAGGTGGTTTTTACCACTGCTGCTTTTAGAAACGTTCGGAAATAACTCCACTTGAGATTCCTCGTTGCCAGAAATCGAAAGTGTCGTTGGTACCCGGATGGTATCCTCAATCCGTTTAGGTACTGCACTTCTTTGCGTTTCCCGACTCTTTTTTTCTACCCAGTTAAAACGTGTAGCGGAAGTATTTGCGTTACCGGATCGGACCCCAATCCGTTCCTCCGCACTGCACCTTCTTCACCACCGTTCTTAACTGGCTCGAAAGAAGCGGCGACAAGCTTTACACATTGATTCTTTCTATCAGAGATGTACGGAGGAGCGTGGGATCGTATGCCCATCTGCTCTCTGCCGTTTCCAAATCAAGAGCGATTCGTTTAACAAGCGAGAGTCAAATTCAGGAGAGCTGATTTGCGACTGGCGGCGCTGTAGCTGAATTTGAGTTTATCCTTGTCTATCTTTCAGGATTGTCTTTCCTTGTATCTATATTAATGCGTTTCGAAGAACGTTAGCTTGAAATTCTGCGTAGTTTGGTTAGATCGCGTGATGTTTCGAAGAAATCCGTAACTCTGACCGTTTCCTTTTTGTACCCGGTGCTTGTTTACGCGTAGCAGGAGCACTTTGAGCGCCGAACATTCTCGAGTATGTTACATAAGCAGAAAAACAATACCGGGTGACCGAATAACTATTCTACTATTCTTTCACTGTCAGAATTAACGCGATATTTAAACAAAAATAATATAATATATATGATAAGCAGTAAAATAAAAATGAAATGCAAATACAAAATGAAATAGAATATATAATAAAATAAAATAAAACGAAATTAATAAAATAAAATGAAGCTTAGTCTATGTTAAGTGGAGCCTCGTTGCCAGGGTAAGGCGTACCGGCAGCAAAAATCGCTGCACGGCAAAAAGTCCTGGGGCCATCATTACCCTCTCCTGTTCGGGTAACTTACCGACATTCGGTAATTTACCGTCCGTGGCGCTCCCCTAGTGGGGCCCTAACGCCTACCGACCGTCGCTCGCCGAAGACCTCAGTGGTACTTACCTTTCCCCAGTGCTGCCCTCGTTTTAGTTACCGGTAATGGCAAGGTTGCTGTCCAGCAGTCGGTGCACTTACCTTTCGTAGTCTGGAGCGCATACCGAATTCCTGCAAACCCACGCGCCTCCCTAAAACCTGTATCTGGAGTCCTATATACCATCTCCCTGGGGCTATTTAGTACCCAGAGATGGCGGTAAAGCCCTCAAATGCCTCCGTTTGAAACTTCTCTTTATATTCTATCCATTTATTTATTTTGAAACGAAATTTATTAAAGAAAACTAAAGTAAAACTTAGATAAAAAGAAAATAAAAAACAAATAAAATAAAAGAACAGAAGTGAAAACAAAAAGGAAAAGTCACCCTGGGTGACATAAGGATGGAAGATGGAAAGATATTTATAATGTTTGGAGATGCGTATATATAATAAGCCTGTGTATAATGCAGGCACGGCAAAATAAAACTCAAATAGACAGAAAGAACTAAATGTATATACCAAAATAAAATCCTAAGATAATAATATCTGCTAGCTTAAATAAAAACGGTAATACTTAGTAATAAAGAGTCAAAAAGTCAAAAAGTAAAAGGTGTAAAGCCAATAAATCAGTGTAACAGAAAGCAAACAACAGAAAACAAATAACAGGTAACAAAATAAATATGAAGTAAGAAAGTAAGTCATAAAATAGGATCTTTAAGAAATAAATGCAAAAGGATGCATAAAATGAAATGAAAATAAATGTTAGAATAACATAGAATAAAATAAAAAATACATAAGTGTATATCCAATAGGAATATATATCACTTAGATACTAAATAAAATAAATAAATATAAAACATAAATAAATAAATAAATAAAGAGAATAAAATAAACTAAACTAAATAAATATATTGTTTAAATATCGTGTGAGTCCGAGACGTAAAATCTCAGTCTGCGATGCCCGCATCTATTATGAATTCAGTGCAATTCTAGAAGGTGTCTGCTGACGGGAGAATTTTTCTTCGCTAGATTCCAGAAATCGTGTTGTTAGCGCCGAGGAGAGAGAGGGAAGAAGAATCCGGGATTTATCGAATCGAGATCGAACTAGCCGAAAAGCGGCAGTACGCGGCGGCTCACCGGTGGCTGAGTACGGCGCGCGTTGCCGCACGGCCGGGCCCAGCAGCGCGATGTGCGTCGCTACGCATGACTGCGCGCTTGCGCCGCGACGGAGCCCAGCCGTGGCCCCGTCAGATAAACGCTTCGCGGGCAGATCGTTACCGGATCATTCAGTGAGCCGCTCGGCGATCAGGAGGCAGACGTCCTGGGTGAACGAATCTCCGCCCATTTTGGTACCGGGAAGCTCCGGCGGAGAATGGAGACGATCTCTCTCCTCGTAATCGAATCAAGTTTGCGGACATCTCACAATCTGCCTGTTGTTGAAGCGATCGCTGTGCACGCCGCGCGTGACACGATCGTAGACGCAGGATTGTGATTGAACGTTGCAGTTCGTTGCCGCGACTGCGACGTTAGGGACTTCGGTGTTAATCACTTTGAGTCTCTTCCTATTGAGATATCGGGTTTGAGCCACTCCGGCGCCGCAACAGGGAGATACCTGACATACTGGCGCATTATCGCCTGGTGGTGGTTTCGTTGTTCGGAAGGGATCAGAGTAACCCACTCGAATCGCCCGTCTGGTGTACCACATAGTGAGTGCAACCGACCGGTGGAGTTGTGGTTTCGTCAGACCCGTGTAGGGAGCCATAGCATACGGCGATAGCAGAGCAACCGTGGAACTTCTGGATACCCAGCATATTGGGTATCACTTTCGCGGTGTTCCCCGTGCAATGCAGGCTTTAGAGAACCCGGCCCAGTAGAACCAGCGTCGTAGAGGTGACAAGGTTTGTGGAGCACAAGCGACCACTGGAGCAAAGCGGGTTCAAAGCACCGGCCTTCCACCGCTACAACCCACTTCAGACGCAGATGTGGAAAGTCGACCACACTGGGCTGTGACCGTAGGGTGGTTGAGGAACAGCAAATGGACGTCGTCCTAATTCGGCGAGCCGCAGGCCAGTTCCTCGTGAAGGGTAAAAACCGCCGACGAGGGGACCACGGCGGACGCTGCCGGGCGATTCCTTCAAGGAAAGCGAATCGCTGTTGAGGCAGCTGCATGGGTAGGCCGCAAGGCCGTTTCCTGAGTGGAGCCGCCGACGAGGTACCCGGGAAAACCTGGATCGAGACGTCCTCTTGCGTGGGTGGCGTTCGAACTTCACCCGCACGGTGAGCGTGCTCGCGGGATATAGCCATTTGGAGCCTTACAACCTCCATTTGGTTTCCCCGTCCGTGGCATTGAGAAGCGAACCCGGTAGATCAGAGAAAACCTCGTCTACCCGGTTGTGCGCGTCCAGTGATATCGTAAAAACGACTGATCACCAGACCAAAGCAAAATAATACAGTCCACTAGCTATTGCGCTGAATCTCAAGGTTGCCAGCTAAGCTTCCCTCCTCAAAGCACACCAGACGTGTCGCTGGAGCGCGAGACAATCAGCTGACGAGCGCGTAATCGGTGACTTGTCCGCAAAATATTCATATTTGCCGGAATTTCTGTTACAGAAAACCTCCGACGCCCAGTAAATAAAGGACAGGAGATAAAGAGGAGCGGACCAGGCCGAAACGTGAGTTTCTCTGGGTCCAGTTTTCTTTTATTTATCCGTTTTTTGATTCTAATTTATTATAATGACAACATTTTTTGTTCATATTTTTGTAATAAAAAGTTATTTGAAAACTTGTACCAATTCTTCTACCCTATCTTCTCCCTCGTCCGGAACCATTAAACAGTTAGGAGCCCCTGAGTGCTCTGGGAACAATATAAATAGAATAGATATGATACAGCAGATGAAAGTTGCTTAAAACGTCCCGTTGCACACGGGCCACAGGGGTTTTCAGTAGCACTTAACATTATTTAACGTTTAGTCCACACGTGTTACACCAAGACCTTTTCTCTCCCGGGTGATAGACTTACCTGCGGCGGCGTGAGTGGAGGGGTGAGGGGAGGAAGGCCTGCTTCGCCGAGCTCTGTCGATTTCCCTTCAAAGTCTCCTCCTTCTCAGTTATTATCTCCAGCTAACATATACACGGGATATCTTCTTCCCAGTCCTCGCTGCTCTCCTGTAGCAGCATCTTCCTCCCCCATCTCTCCTACCAGTGACCTCTCCACACCCTGGAGAGCCACAGCGCCAGCTCCACCTCCCTTTCTTTTATCCTCTCCCATTTTTACACTCCGCAGAGTGTGTGTTCCGCAGTATCTGTCGCCTCCGCGCAGACGTATAGCTCCGCTCAACATCGTACCACAGGCCGCCTTATCGGATCCGGTGTTTAAACTCGTTAAAACACCCGTGACCGGCGTAAGCGCCTGGGTGAGATGGTACGTGAGGGCAACCGTGTCTCACTCCCAACCCCGGGGTGTCCACCCATACGTGATTTTTCTGCAGCATTTCTCGCTCCAGTGACGCTGCCATACCTGCAGCGTGCCCTCGGCGAGGGATCCTCGATCTTTTCGGTCTCTCGTTCGGCATTTTTCCGTCGTACTCCCTCCTCCAATGTATAAAGGGCCACTCCTTTCCTTAATCATCATCTTCAATGGGTGGAAACCCAGCCAGAACGTTAACGGCGTCCAGGGACACGGTGCACATACGCTTTCACCTCACCCGGGACAGTCCCACTCTCTGGGCCAAATCTTCTAAGCTTTTATCCTATTTTGCTTCTATTTCCAATGCCTCCCAGTCCAGATGTGGGGTGGAGGCGTAAAAAGGATCGACACCAGCACCCGATAATGGGAGGAACATACTCTTGGCCTGTCCGGGTCCTCCGATGTTTGGGCATGATACGAGCCAGAGCCGCCATAGACTGTGCCGCGTCTCTTTGAAACCACAGTTTCCTCTTGAACGCGGAAACTATGAAGCTTCCATACGAAGGTGACCTCCAGGTACTTTATCTGAGTGTTGGGTCTCACCTCTCAAGCTCCCGCGACGCCAGTGACTTTAAAGCCCCTATTCTCTTCCTATTTAGGAGAAAACTTCCGTCTTGGAGTGGTAAGCTACCTCCAAATCAGTTGCGCGATGAGCTTTTACTCCGCAACCACCCTTATGGAAGGGTGGTTAACCTGCTCCTCGGAGAACCTGATCGTCACGCCGCCGTCGCGACCAGGGCGATATCGTCGGCATACCCCACAATCCGGCATCCCGGCGCAAGGTCGCACCTGAGAACCCTGTCGTACGTGAGGTTCCACAGGGCAGGGCACCACACCGAGCCCTGCGGGACCCCCATCTCGGCAACAATATGCCTGGGCCCTCCTTCGGTGTGGTACCACACCCTGCGGTCCCTAAACTACCCCACCAGAATCCTGATGAGGAACAACGGGATTCCTCGCGCGACACCTGCCTCCAGGATATGCCTCCACCTCAGGGTATTGAAGGCGTTTCTCACGTCAAGGGCGACCAGGACGCAGAACCTACGCTTGGCTCTCGCCTCCCTGGCCGCCCCTGCCACCACCTCGAGGGCCTGAGATGTATTTCGTCCCCTTCGGAAGCCGTATTGGCTGTCCGACAGCCCTTCGGGTCCGATGGCGGCCATCAACCTTTCCCTAAGGACCATCTCGAAGGTTTTGTCCCACACGCTGAGGAGGCAGAGGGGCCGGTACGCGGAGTGGGAGCCAGGGTCCTCCCCCTTCCGGATCAGGACCAGCCTCTGCTTCCTCATCCTGTGGGGGCGTGAACCCTCAACAGACAACTGCTGAAAAGGCACGCCACCTTCGCGGCCCTTTTTCCGGATAATGGCCGCCACCACCCTTCCTGGGACATTGTCCCTACCTGGGGCCCGGTCAACCCTGACCTTCGAACAAGCCTCCACGGCCTCCTTAGGTTCCACCGGCTCAAAACCCCCGAAAGCCGCCTCCCGCCCGGGTCAAAGCTCCGGAGAGGAGGCTCCCCAGAGGCCCTGGAAAACAGCGCCTCGACGACCACCCTGGCTTTTTCCGCCGAGAGTACAGGCGGGTCCGACCAAGGCTTAACGATTCTCATTACTGCTTTATAGGGTTTACCCCACACGTCACCTTCGACCTGCCCACACAGGCTCTTCCAGGGTTCTATTCTGCTCTTTATTGTCGCTCTTCGAGGGCCTTCCTGGCCTCCCGTAGCCATCGCGGAGGACTCCGGTCCAGGGCCTATTACGCTTCAGAGCCCTCTGATAGGCCCTGTGTTTCCGGTTGACCTGTCGCCGGAGTTCCGCGATTTCCGGTCCACCACGCCTTTGACCGCCCAGCCACTGGTGTCTGCTTGCGGGTCCATACTGGCAGAGCATGCCCTCACAGGCGTCCAGGAAGACCTCCATTTCTTCCTCGTCCCAGAAAGGCGCCTGAAGCTGCCAGCAGTGGAGCCGGTTCGAAGGCCTCGAGAAGCGCGTTCTCATCCAAGGTATTCACCCTCCAACCTCTCTCCGTTGTCGCGGGGAGCATCGATCCATGGCCCTACCCTTCCACGGTGTGCAGAAGATATTTGTGGTCTGACGCGGAGTAGGTCTGCAAGACCTCACCTCGTCACACCACGCAACGTCATGCCGCTGGGTCGCACGCCAAAGATACTCCATCTTAGACGTGCGCCCATTTCTTTTTCAAAGGTGTGCTGCTCCCAGAGGTCCTGACTGGGACAAAGTCCCATTCTGTCAAAGACCCCCTGGAGGGCAACACCCTTTCCCCTGGCGTCGAAGGCCGCATCTGGACCCTACGACGTGGCGAGGGCTGGCGCTGGAAATCACCCCCTCAACGACAGCCTCGTACCCCCAGCTGGCCCTTTCTGAGTTAAAGCTCGTGGAGGGCGGCAGTCCAGTTCTTAGGCCCCATGTCTCTGGCGTGTGGGGTAATAACAACTGCACACCGTGATCCCTCAATCCTGACGGTGCAAACCATTACCGACAGCGTTTCTCGTTGTCAGTCACGTGGCGCAGCCTGTTAATACCAGGGACCCACACGCGCCGCCGCCGCTGACCCCTGAAACGTTTTCCCCACTCCAGTCCGGACGGGACCTCTGTACGGTTCTGAAACCAGCACAACGTCCGCCCGAAACCGAGTCGGCCGTCCGGAGCAGCGGGTCCTGAGCAAGCCCTGCACCTGTTCAGGCTTACTCTGCAGGACCGTGAAGGCACTAGGGATCACCCCCACCCCCGCGCAGATTCTTCCCGGAAAACCGGGCAGACCCCGGGACTCCCGAGGGGGTGCCCCAGTCCCTCCGCTGGTCGCATAACACCCCTGCGCTTGCATAATATGCAACTAGGGAGGAGAGGTGAACTAGGCCCGCGCCACGTGGCCCTCCTGGCCGCAATTCTCTGTGGCAGCCAGATTAGGGCCCCTCTGCCCAACGGACAGAAAGCCCTCAGATGCCCAAAGTCAAGGCATCCATTGCAACGTGTAGCACCCTGGGGGCCACCCTCAGGCCGAGACAGACGGTGAAGCCTCATCTTCGGCCCCGTTTCGAAATCGCCCACCTGCGTCCACCTGGGAGGGGGCCTCCCAAGACCGCCAACCTACCACCGGCCGAAGGTGCTCCTAACCACCTTTACCTTTGCATCCCCGGTGCCGCCTGCGCCACAGTGCTCTGCCACCGCCGTCAGGATTTCATTTTCCAAGATAGGATCGAGATCCTCTAACCTCTGATCTCTTGCTGGGACTCTCTGGGAGTAAGCAGAATTGACCACAAAGCTCTCTCCCCATCTCACCGCGGATGGCTCCCTCTCTCTCTCCTCCCTTTGACGTTGCCGCGGGGCGCTCCCTCTTCCACTCAGTCTCTTAGAATGAGGTCCCTGTCCTGGTTTTCCGGACCTTTTGGACCTCCCCAAGTTCTTCCGCCCATCTTGCCCAGCGATGGAACGGACAGACCTCGGCATACAGTCCTTTCTGGAGGCCTTTAATCGTAATGGCCTCATTTCTGGGGCCCTTAGGGGCCCTTGGGACCTTCCCATGCGGCGCCCTGCTCCTTCACAGTCCTTTTATTGCCGGCAATTCGTCCACCTGTCCTTCCTGGGCCTGTCCGCCTGGGTCTCTCGCCCTGAACCCTGGTAATTTTTGTTTTCCTCCTGGCTCTCTTCTTGGGACTCCTCCCAGCCCTCGGAAGGGCCTCCTGTCCTCTCCAATGGCCTCCTGGCCTCCTTCCTGCGACACTGGGGCGAGGGGGGCAAAAGCAGTCTCCTTTCTTGCTGTTTCCCCTCTTCCCCCCTCTTCCTCCTTTCCCTTACTCCGGGGCCTTAGTCGCCCGTTTCAGTATCCCTGACCGTGAGGGGCACCTCCTCCTGACTTTTTCTTACCCCTATCGGGGTTTCTTGCATCAGTAGGGGTGTGCCCCCTTCCTTCTTCGCTGTCAGGGGAGGTGTGGTTTGTCCCGCACCTCCCTGCCTCTTCACTTTCCCCCCTGCCAAACTTCCACCGTCTGTGTCCCCCCATTTTTCCTTTGACACAGTCACCGTTCTGCGTGCTCACCCTGCAGTGGCAGGCACCTTTACCCCTCTTTCCCTATCTTTTTCCTCGCCTACATACTCCAGCCACCATGGTGGTCAGGTTCCTCCTCGCTTTTTCCATTTACGCGCACTTAATACTTTCATTAAGGATCGTCCCGCACTTTAATCCTCATCCGGCAGGAGGAGGAGAAAAGCTGGTACCTTTTGTTCGGCACCCAGGAAGTCGGCATATCTCCCTGAGTTCCTCCTCCAGCCGGCCGATGTCCAACTCCATGCTGACATCAACCTTCGCATTTGCCCCAGAGATTATTGGTTTCGCGGATTAATCCCTTTCTGAACCTCTACATATTTCTCCTGCTCCCTGTGAACCGGATCTCCCCTTCACTGCTTCCTGCGTGGAGTCGTTTCCTTCTCCTCCCCTTTTGTCCAGGGACCTTACCCCTTCCTTCCTTCCCGGTGGCCTTAGGATCCCTGGCGCGTGGCGCCCTCAGATAATCAAACGTCCTCTTCTTTGTGGTAATTCTCCCCTCCTCCCGAGTCTGGAAGAGACCATTACCTGCACCTCCCTGACGCTGTCATTTCCGGCGGCGTCCTTATCTGGGGGCACGAGCAAAAATTTCTCATTTGCTCGTACCCCTCCAACGGGCTGAGAATCGGCGACCCTGTGCTTTAGGCCCCTCGCCGGCAGTTTCTCGGCCCGTAACCTCCTGTCAGGGAGATTGTCCTCTTCAAGAACCGTGGTGTCCGGAAGACCCTCCTGAGTCGGTTTCCCCACCGAAGTTCTGTTCCTCGTGCCGAGCCAATCCCCTCTGCACTTGAGTTTGGTCTTCTGGCCCCCTTCCTTTACCCCGCTCCGGTTGCATTGCACATGTGCCCTGGCCCGGTGCTCCGTACTCAGGTGCACAGAGAACTCGTGTGTGGATGACGACCTCGTATGGCGGCCTTTCTGCTCGCCAACCGTCAGGCCGGGGACCTGGTGGTCCTGGAAGTCCCCTGGTCCGGCAAACCGTGTTCTTTCTTATCATTGTCCAGCGGTCCATGTCTTATTGTGGGCCAGCAGCGCCAGTCGGGGATGGCACAGCCCCGTTCTGGTGGTTTATGTGTACTCTTCCCCCACCCCTAGCTCCTTGTTTCTAACCCAGAAACCTGCGTGTTTTGTGTTAATGTGTACTTACAATGTCCCCTTAGCCGTAGAGATGGTACTGGCATGTGTGTGTTTTATTATGTATATGTGTGTGTGTGGCTGCGTCCAGAGCTTCAGGCTGATGGTACCCGTCTGTCGTGTACCTGTTCAGTGTCAGGTCGAGTCACCCCCCTGTTAAGTATGTAACCCATTCAAATTTCCCTGTCTCCCTGTCCCTAACTCCCTGCAAACGTGCCATCGATTTCAAGCGAGTGCAGCAGGCGGGCGCCTTTCTGTTTCTCTTATTATTTGTTTGGTTTCTGTTTCTGTGCAAAACTATTATATACACATTGAAACAGTGAATTAAATTTTGTAAAGTGCGCATACAGAAAAGAAAAGAAGAGAGAAATATGCATATATAAGTATGTTAGAATATGGGAGTGGCTCAAATATTAATTCTGAGAACCTCGTCTAACGGGTGTCCGGGATTACGAAGCTGAGTAGGACGTAGGAAAAGTAAATCGTTTCTTTTTGATTAGGGTTTTCGCGTCGTCGATTGTCGACGACGCCAAGTTCTATTCGGAAAAAAGAATCAAACAAAACGAAACTTAAAACTCGTAAGCCAATTCAAGACAAAATAAATGAAATAATTCAGAACAAAAAATCAGAAATAAAGGAACTCTGTAAGGCCGTCGGCCGATATTAATTAACTGAAAAATTAATCGTCTCTCGCCTCGACGAGTCTTCGGCTGGCGTCACTTTATCTGCTGTAAACAAAAAGATTTACGGAACTTAAGGTGTAAATACACTTTGGTAAACGTTAGTCACGTTTTCCGTCTCGTTCTGAAGTTCTCGCGCTCCTAGCCAGGCTTGTCGCACTCAGGAGCGGGGATTCTCTGCCGCCGCGTTACGCGGCGAAACAGGTGGACTGTATTTATTTATGTGTGCGTTCCCTTTTAAACCGGGAAACAGCTGATTGCAGTTCTAAAGGAAGACGAGATTATACCTCGATTCTTCCTTATACCGCGTTATCTCGACCGTCGTAGGAAAGGGCAACAGATGGAGGCTGTAAGGCGTTCCCAAATGCTGTCGAATCCTCGGTTTCGTTTACCATCCTCGTAATCCGTCCGTACGGCGTGGGACTGTACCTGTCTGCGTTCACAACGACTTACGCTTAAGTTGCCAGCGTACGTTTCCCAACTGTTGCTCTTGGAGCGCGTATTCACACGCAATAACGTTGGCGTATTTTTTGAAATATCGCTTCAGCAGGTCGCCTGATGCTGGACACGTGATTTAAATTCCTAGCACCGACTGGAGGGCGGCAAGTCCACCCACGGAATACCAATACGTGCGGTCCGTTCAGGTGTGTGGGGCTTTTAAATCCGTTCGACAGTCAAGGGAGAGTGTCGCAGGTCAAACCTCGAAACTTTCGGATACGACCGATCGGTCCAACGATTGGCCGCATCCTTTTTCCTCAGTCTTAGGTGTGTTTTTACCACTGCTGCACTAGAAACGTTCGGAAATAACCCACGAGATTCCTCGTTAGAAAACGGAAGTGACGTTGGTACCGGATGTGGTATCCTCAATCCGTTTAGGTACTGCACTTCTTCGCGTTTCCTGACTCCTTTTTTCACTCTAGTTAAAACGTAGCGGAAGTATTTGTGTTACCGGATCGGACCCCAATCCGTTCTCGCACTAGCTTTCTCCCTTCTTCACCATACGCGTTCTTAACTGGCTCGAAAGAAATCCGACAAGCTTCACACAACACATTCGTTCCATACGATATGTACGGAGGAGCGGGATCGTATACCCATCTGCTCTCTGCCGTTTCCCAAATCAAGCAGTGATTCCGCTTAACAGCGAGAGTCAAATTCGGAGAGCGATTTCCGATCTGGCGGCGCTCGTAGCCGAATTTGAGTTTGTCCTTCCGTCTCATCTTTCGATTGTCTTCCCTTGTCTATATTACGCGTTTCGAAACGCGTTAGCTTGAAATTCTGCGTAGTTTGGTCGATCGCGTGATGTTTCGAAGAAATCTGTATGTGACCAGCGTATCCGGTCTTGTTTACGCGTAGTAGACATGATGAGCCGAACATTCTCTGAGTATGTTACATACCCAGAAAAACAATACCGGGTGTCGAATAATATTCTAATATTCTTGCACGTCGTATTAACGCGACATATTTAAACAAAGTATAAAGGTAGAAAGAGAATAAAAATAAAGTAAGGTATATATATATGCGTGTAGAGTGATTTAAAATTGTACAATATTGTAGTGTAAAAAATTGTTGACATGTGCGGTATATTAAATAAGAGGAAATCATCGGCCGCATCAATGTCGGCTGGATTTCGAAACCGAGAACGAAAACATAAACACACGGCGCGGCCATCTTTCCTTTACTCCGCGTTTATACACAGGCGCGGTGACGTGCAGCTGCGCCACGTTAGCTCACGCGCGTCCACCTGCGCATCGTGTATGCGCCGGCCATTTCTCTGTGGTCACCGCGTGTTCTCAGTTTAGGTTTCAAGCGTTCTCCGTCTTGTTTTGTTTTGTTTGTTTGCGGGGACGGCCCTCGCAGCCGTCACCGCATCGCCTGGAACCCCTCGCTCCGGCGCTATCCTGACCGCGAGGGGGGCGTCCTACACACGTGTCTCCTTGTGAGGACAAATTTTGCCGGTGACGCAGTGAACATCACTAGGCGTTTCTTTCTGCGCATGCAGCATGCTGTGTTCATTGTTCCAAGAAAGTGTTTTTAGACGAATAAATAAATAAATAAACGTAATAAAAGCCAGTGTAAAAATGTAAAATATAGCAAGTGTGACAGTGTAGATGTCTATTCCTGAATTCTGTGGTAGAACGTGGTGAATAATTAATAGGGTGTGTGGGATTTATAAGTAAAATAAAAATAAATATATAAATAAATAAATAAATAAGTAGTTGAATAGCTGTGTACACTGGTAGGTACCATAGTATAAGTGATTTAGGAAGTTAGGATAGGAAAAATCAGATAAAAAATAAAAATAAAATAGATACGTGTATATAAAAAGTGTTGAAAAGTGTAGTTAGTTAGGTGTGAATAAAATATAAAATGGGTTGCAGTAGTGTAAGTTTCCATTATGTCTCTGGTGTACATGCTAGTTGGTGTTTTGCTTAAGTAAATAAATGCTGTTAATGTGAATAATTAATTTATAGGTAATATATACGTAGGAGTAATGAAATGAGATAAAAATAAATATAAGAATAAAGTAAAAATAAAAAGTAAAATAAGGGTGTATACCGTGCAAATAATTATAAAGTAAGAATTGGTAAATGAAATAATAATAAAGTCAGTATAGTCAGTATATATGACCGGGAATAGTAAATAAAATTTCATGAAGTTAGTAATCTGTGTCTGCTTGCTTACGTGCTATAGACACACCACTGAATAAATAAAATAGATGTAATGTAAAAGAAAAAGAAAGAAAGAAACATGTGCGTGGAAATGGAAAAACAAACAGCAGACATCAGCAGACATCTTTACGCGTGTCCATTCTCCGGATGGTTGCCGCGTACGCGCAAGCGCGATGACGTAACAGCCCCTCGATTTGCCCATTATTGGCTCAACGCACGCATCCCCACCCCACGTCGCTGCTTCCTGTCAGCCATGCAGTCACCGTGCCTTCTGACCATATGGTCCGGGCAGATCTTTCGGCCGGATATCTCCTGGCCCCTGCACATCCACACCACACAGCGACCCAGAGGTGTAGTGAAATTTCCACTCCACCCCACCCCCGTGCCAAAGTGCGCAGTGCCAAGTGCCAAGGCCGCAGGAGACCGGCCTCGCCCAGACCGGAAGAAGGAAGGAGCAGCGGTGTCCCCTCCTGTAAATCATGAGGTGAGTCACATGTACGCGAGCCCCGGAGTGCGAGCGGGAAGAAATCTAATACAAATCGAATTTCCCGGCCAAACCTATCCCCTGGCTTCCTTTCCTGCCTTTCTCCATGCCTGGAGGCCTTCCCGCCCGGCTACCCCTTACAGGAGAAGCGCCGCCTTTCCTCGAATTTCTTCCGTTTGTTTTGTTTGAGCTTCTCTGACGTGACGTGCATGCGCGATGACGTCATCGCGCCATCTCTGCGCATTACTGTCGCCCTATGCCTACCCGCCATATTTCCTCCTTTATCAAACGGAGATGTGTCACGCGCAATAAACTGTCAATTTGATAGATTTCCACGGGGGCAACAATTACTCGTTTGCCGTGTCCTCTGTCTCGCTCAGCTTAATCCGCTGCCGCCAACAACAACAGACCCATCTCGTCTGGTCTCCAGCTCGTGCGACCTCGCCCATCCAACGTTCAAAATGTCACGTCAACTGTCACTTTTATCCGCCATAATGCACTCTCACGAAATAAAAACTTTAAAATCTCCGGAGTCTCTGCGCCAGAGATCACCACGGTTTTCAGGCATCGTGCTATTTCTAGCCAACAACCTTTCACTCTGTCCCACGGTAGGGGGTACACCCCGTTTATTTCCCCAAAATACAGCCCCTGTCCGGGAGCGCCGAGGACATATGACCTCTTCGCCCCCTTCCGTCACCACGAGAGAAAATCTTCTTTTTTTTTTTTTTTTGATACGTGGGGAAATCCTCATGATGGACACCAGGGCGGTCCCACCCGATGGGTGCAGAGGCGGGATGGCTCTAAGGCGTAACAGTCCGCGGTACCGGACCGTGTCACATGAGGCGGCGACGGTTCTTGCGGGGATGTCGCCCATGTGGGATCTCCTCGCGCGGGTCGCACGCGACGATGTATCGTCACCGTCGACTGTCGCGCGGGGGTGGGGGCAGTCCCGTGTGTGCAAGGGAACCCGCTTGGGGCGAGTTCAGGCGCCAGGCCCGGCAGGTCCGTGGTGCACGCGGGTGGCAAGAGCGGTTGGCTCTGCCTCACCGCCGGGCAACCGGACAGTCGGGCTGTTCGGCATGCCACTCCTATGTGAGCGGCTGGACAGAGGCCATGCGCAAGCCTCACTCTACAGGATGGCACAGGTGTTCTCGGGGCATGGGCAGCTTCGGGAGATACCCGTGCCGGATAGGGAAGGAGCCGGACGGCGCGTTGCTGCCATTGTGACGCTGGAGCAGGTAACACTTGGCGGAACATACCGGAGGTATGCGCTGCCAGATGGGAGAATGAACGCCGTGTCCTGATCGGCGTCATCGGTGGATGTCTCGCTGCCGGTGGCATGGTGCAGCGCCATGCTCGGCAAGCGAGGAGAAGTGGAGGGCCGTGGCCTCCTTTCCTGCGAAATCGTAATGTTGCAGAAGGAGCACCGCGGAAGGGAGCGCGAGCGTCAGCGGCTTGCTGGAGGCTCGCGCTCGTTTGCGGCGAGAGAGCGTCGCCTGGCGCGTCAGGTGACGCGGGCGGCCCCCCCGGAGGTGCGGCGCATGACCCAGGCTGGGAGGGGGGTCCTGATAGGACCGCTGCGGGGCGAGATGTAGCACCCCACTACGGCGACTACCTCCCAGTCCACGGCGACGAAACCCCGACCGCGCTCCAGAATGGAGAACGGCGGGGACCCGTCGCCACCTCCCCATACCGTCGCCACCAAACCGTCCGCGTCGCCCACCCAATGTGGGTGATCCGGCACGCGGTACGGCTCGGCGGCGACCGCCAGGCCAACCCTCCACTCAGCGAGGACATGGGACATCATGTCCTGTGCCGCGCGGCAGTGGTTGAGATTGGCCTGGAGGAGGAGGTGGGACGCCGTTATTTAACGGCCGTCCCAGCCTCCTCCCGGCTGTCCGTCCCCGTGGCACCGTCCACCTCCATGGTGGACGCTGCCAGCAACCGCGGTGCTTGAACCGGGGTGGGCCCCTTCTTCTTCCCCTTCCGGGAGGGGGGACAGCACTTTTTGCTCCCCACGCTGTGATCGGCTGGCCTCCCCATGTCCGCACATAGCGGGCAGTGGGGGGCCGCCGAGCACTGGCTCGCGCGGTGGTCATTCCACCGGCGAGGTGCACCACTGCCTCACGTGCCCCAGCTCGAGGCAGCGGTGACACTGGAGTGGCCGCGGCGCGAGTGTCTCCACTCGCGCCGAAACCCACCCCACCAATACCCTCCCGGAATCCGCCACATTTCGGGCGGCGGAGAGGGGACACCGGGCCCACACCGACCCAGGCCGGAAGGAGACCTGCGGATTTCTCCGACCCGCACGTCACCCTCGGGGCAATCACCCGCCCTCGCTAGGGCACAGGACACCTCCTGCGCGGTGACCGAGTCGTCCAACCCACATATGCGCATCTCTGTGAGCTTCGTGGGCCGGGCGACTCGGACCCCGCTCGCCCAGCTGCTCCTGGAGCCTCTGGGCGAGTCGGTCCGCCTTCTCGCCGCCCTCCGGACCAGGGATCTCCAGCAGGAGACCCCCGGTCACGGCCCTCTTCGCCCTCACGGAAGCGATGCCAAGCTCCTCCAGGGATATATTATCCCTGGCGAGCTGCATCGCCCCCGCGAGTGTCAGGTCGCCCCCCTGAGGAACGGTCAGCGTCACTGCTGCCGTTTTAGGGGGGCGCCCTGGTCGCACCTTCGCGGCCTTTCCCTTGGCCGCGGGCGGCGAGGTAGCAGGTCGCGGCTGCGAGGCCTTCCTCGCCGCCCTCCTCGCCTTCGGCCCTACCACCTCGCTCCACGACACCCTCCCATTTGATGGTGCCGCAGAGGACGCGCGCACCGGGACCGCGGGTACACTACCCCCCTGGGGGGCCACGACTCGCGGCACCGGAACTGCCACGGTGAGTGGAGAATTTCCTCCACCCACCTTTGCCTTCCCCGCCTGAACCGACTTTGGTCGGGGAGGCACCGCCTTCTTGTTGCTGACCGCACCTCCGTGGAGGAGCTCCTCCCGGAAGGCGGCCAGCTTACTATCCATCATGTTCCCGATCCTCCTCAGAAGTTCGTCCTCTGAGGAGGATGGGGAACTCTGCACGGGCGGAGTGCGGATGGAAGGTCCGCGCAACACCGCCGCCGCACTCCGCTTTTTTTCCACGACCGTGGGTCGTGGTGGTGGAGGTGGAGGAGGAGGGTGGATAGGAGGGAGGGCTGCGCTGTTTAAGCGCGCCTCTGCCCTCATCCTACCCCGTCGCTCCTCCTCCACCAGGAGCTGCAGCCGGGCATTTCGCCCGCTCAGCTCCTGCGCCGCTTCCGCCGCCTCCGCCCTTTAGAGAGCAGGCTGCGGCAACCTTGTCGACCCGCCTCAGGGACGAGGATATCCTCTCGGATATCTCCTCGGTTACCTCGTCCCTGAGACAGCTCAACATCACAACCGGGCTCATCGCCCAGTCCACTCCGTCGACGGCCTGCCCTGTCCGCTTCCTCTTGGAGCCTATGTGGCTCCTCGTGGAGGAGAAGGACGAGACTGACGCAGTCTCGTCGTCCTCCTCCACCTTCCACGAAGCCAGGCCAGGCGCTGAGTGAGGCGCGAGCACCGTCACTCCAGCCCCAGCACCGTCTTCGTCCTCCCCAACCGAAACAACCTGTCCCATCCCCGTTTTAATTTGTGAATCCATATAATTCCCACGCGTTTGTCGGAAATAAAGGTCCACCCGGGCAGAGCCGCCTTACCCGGGTAAGCCTAATACCTGGGTTCGGAAGGTGCCCCGGAGGTGGTCGCTTGGGATTGGGCCTTCTCCCCCAACCATGCATCCCATCGCCGCGCACCATAGCTTAGGATTGGAGGGCGATTTTATAGAGTCGCCATACTCTTGGCCCAGGTGGTTAAGCCGAGGCCACCGCTTCTCCTGCCGTCACGTACCATTCACAAAACCAAAAAAAAAGGAATTGTGAGTGGGTCGTTGTGACGACCAACAGGAGGCTTGCGGTGTGATTAGCTTCAGGTACCTCGGGGTCGCTACGCCCCGTACTGCGGCCGACGATTGCCGGACACAGCCCCTGAGGGGAAGGTTCACCTCCCCTTCCGCCTGGACAACCAAACGGGTGCGTGGCAGTCTTAACCCAGACCTAACCCAGTCCTAACCCAGACCTTTTTTTTTTTTTTTTTTTTTGTACGTGGGGAAATCCTCATGGACACCCCGAGGCCCTAAGTAGGGGGGCCTCGGGGTAGTGCTGGACTCTTACCGGCTAAAACCCCACGGTGACCGTCCTCCGGCGCTGCGGCGAGGGACCGGGAACTCTAGTGAGACATCACAGAGTCCCCCGCCGCGACTTGCCTGTCGAGGCTCATCCCGGGGGGGAAGGACGACATGTTCTTCCCCCGCTGATTTCTCCGCCACGGACGCCAGGTCACCCGACGTCCGCAGCCCCGGGCTGCCTTCGGTGCTCGGGCCCCTTGCACCGTGCACCTGCAACCCCCAGGGGTGGCCTGCCAATCGCCTGACCACCGACGTGGTGGTCGATGTAGAGTGCTGGCGGGCCGCCCCACTTCAGGAGGTCTCTCTAGACCTCAAGGGCGTCGGAGGGGGCCAGGAGGCGAAGGATGCCTCGCTCTGGCCCCTGTCCGAGCCCTCCCTCTCCGAGCGGGATGCGCGGTCCGCTCGCGCTCCCGCTCGGCGGCCTCCTTCTGTGACATAACAACTTCACAGAAGAAGGCCACCACTCGCCAGGTTTTCTCGCTGGCCACCACCTTTCCCACTATGGTACCAGCAAGAGATTTCTTCCCACTTCCTGCTCCAGAACATGGCGCTCATCTACCCACGCTGGGCAGACTTCCAGCGTGTGCTGCGCCGTGTCCTGGGGTCCTCCACAATGGTGGCACACCGCCGTCGCCTTCTTCCTGATTCGACACAGGTACTCACCAAAGCAACCATGCCCGGTGAGTACCTGTGTCATCCTGTAGGACAGCCTACCCGGTTTGTCCTGCCACTCTTGCCAATGTGGCAAGACTGCACCAACGGACCGTTGCGTGGCTCCAGCCGGAATCATTTGCTGGAACCACATAAATACAACGGTCCGTTGGGCATGGCGCCTCGTCTCCTCGACCGCTTGCCTCCTTTCCTCTGGCGGTCTCCCAGCCTCCTGGAGCTCCCTGGAGTGACGGTACACTTGCCGGTTCCTCCAAGCTAGGATCTCCAGGTGCGGAAGACTCGCCAGGGTAGTCGCCGCCTCGTGGGAGATGGTGCGATACCCTCTAATCACCCGGATGGCCAGCCGACGGTTGACGCGGCGCAGCATCTCCGTACTGCGCCGGCTGGCATCCAGGCCTGGGGCCCATACTGGGGCCCCGTAGAGGGCAATTGACCGCACCACCTCCACGTAGAGGCGGCGGACTCCAACATCGGGCCCCGCTATTTTCGGGAGACGGCGGCCTAGAGCGGCAGCTGCCCTCTCCACCCGGAGGGCCAAGCGGTCGAAATGCTCGACGAAGCGCCACCGGCTGTCGAGGATCAGGCCCAGATATTTCATATGGGCCTTCACCTCGACGTAGGCTGTCCCAACTCGGATCCGCAGGCCGGCCGGCGGCACCCACGGGGACAAGTCTCTGAAAAACATGGCCTCCGTTTTCTGGGGTGCCACTTCCAGGCCTAGTCTGCGGATTTCGGCGACGACAGTGGCCACCGCCACCTCTGCGGCGCGTGCTGCCCCTCTCCAGTCTGACCCGCTGACGAGCGCCAGCGTGTCATCGGCATAACACGCCAGCGCAACGACAGCGGCAAGAGGGGCCCGCAGTACCGAGTCTTACCCGATGTTCCATAGCAGGGGTCCCAGAACCGACCCCTGCGGAACACCGCGTACGACCCCTCACCGCATGATTACTCCATCCCGGCCGGTGCAACTAATCCACCTGTCGCTAAGGTAGGACCTGACTATCCTCTTCAGGTATGGGGGCACACGATGATACTCTAGTGCCCCCATAATCACCTCCCAGGGCAGGGTGTTAAAGGCATTGACGATATCTAAAGATATCGCCAGAACCACCCTACGCTGGGAGGTGGCTCTGAGAGAGGAACGGACCAACTCGATGGCATCGAGCGTGGACCGTCCCACTCTAAAGCCGAATTGGCAGGGGGCCAAGTCGGGTCCTACCGCAGACAGGTGGTTGGTGAGGCGGGCAGCCACAATGCGTTCAAAGAACTTGCCCGCCTCATCCAACAAACACACCGGCCGGTACGCGGAGGGCGTAACTGCGGGCCCTCCCGCCTTCTGGAGAAGGACCAGCCGCGCCGCCTTCCAGGGCGAGGGGAATACCCCTCGGCGGAGGCAACTGCTGAGCAGCCTCCCGAACCGCGGACTTAAGACGCCAAGGGCACGGGCCAAAACCTGGCCGGGCACGCCGTCAGGACCCGGAGCCACGCTCCGAGCACTCATCCGACGCACGGCCCGGCCCATCTCCTCGGGTGTGACCTCCAGCTCCTGGGACCAGATGGTAGGGTCTCAGGGTTCTCGAGGAGGTGGCACCCCGTCCCGGTTAGCACCCGGGAACAAGGTTGATACCACCTTCTTTAACAACTGGAGGTCAAGGGACTCCGTCAGAGGGGGCGCCCATGGACGAAGCTTGTCCATTACAAGCCTGTACGGGCGCCCTCACGTATCCCTATTCAGCTCCCCGAGGAGGTCCATCCATGCCCGTGCCTTAGCGTCTCGGATGGCGCGCTGGACGGTCCGCCGCTCTTTGGCGAACTCCTCGTAAATGCGCGCCATCTGCTCCGCGGTCGGGCGTAGTCCTAACCCAGACCTAACCCAGACCTTTTTTTTTTTTTTTTTACGTGGGGAAATCCTCATGGACACCCTCTCCTCCTAGGGGAGAGACCGGGGTAGTGCCGGACTCCTACCGGCTAAAACCCCACGGTGACCGCCTGCGCCCTTTATCTGGGGGTAGTCACGGGAACCAAACTAGCGATACCACCGCGACTACCCCCTGTTGGCGCAACTGCCTATTACAGGCCCTTCCCGGGGGAGGAGATATAATCCTACTCCCCCAATGAGGGGGCAATTAACTGATTGCCCCCCGGCGAAGCCACGCCGTCACCCGCGACGTCGCCCCCACTCGTGCCGTTGCTACTAGCCGCGACCGGGCCCCCTCCCGATCGCGGCCACGGCTGTGAGGGCGGCTAACTATGCCGCCCCCGCAAGACGGAGCCCCTGCCACGGGCCCCCGGTACGGTGATGTGCTTGGTGTGGGGGGGAATGAGGAGACGAAGCCCCTCTCCCCACACCGCAAACGACATCACCGATCCCTTCACGTTCCTCCTGCCTCGGGGAGCGGCGGGGAGTCTTAATGGCGGCGACGGCGCCTGTCCCCCACCTCCTCACGCGCCCTTTAGGCATCCTCCTTGGCGGCCATGACCTCTTCACAAAACAAGGCCATGGCCGCGCACGCCTCCTCGCTGCCGACCATCGCACGAATGACGGCCGGCAGCGTCAGGTCCGCCCCAATCACATCAACGAGGACGCCTCGCTGCGCAGCCCACGCGGAACAAATCTCCAGCGTGTGCTGCGCGTTGTCCTCCCTTCCCCCACAATGACGGCACGCAGCCGTCGCCTCCCGCCCTATTCGATGCAGGTATGTACTGACTGAAGCATCCGTGCCCGGTCGGTACCTGTGTCTGACGGTAGGTGGGCGTACCCCAGCACCGGTCCACCCAGGCATAAAACACTGGGCGGACCGCCGCAGCGACGCGATCGTCCCGCTGGTGTGGCTTGGATAACCAGACCAGCCACCGACTATAGACGCGCCGCCGCGCCTGGCTTCGGGCTGTGGCAGCTTCCTCGCCGTACAGGTCCACGCCCCGCTGGCGAAGGGCGCAGAGGCTTTGATACACCTCTGCGTCCATTTTCGCCAGCAGGTGAAACGGCGCGGAACCCGCCAGCAAGGTGGCGGCTGTGTAGGAGATCGTGCGGTATCCTCGCACGACCCTGATGGCGACCAACCTCTGCAACCGGCGGAGCACGAATGTGCCCCGACGATTCGCCATCAAGCCGCCGGCCCATATTGGCGCGCCATAAAGCGCCATGGACCGGACGACTCCCAAATACAGCCGACGTGCCGCCATGTTGGGCCCCCCGAGATTAGGCATTATGCGGCCCAACGCGGCCGCTGCCCTCTCGATACGGGGGCCCAACCCTTCCAAATGATGCCCGAAACGCCAGTAGCTGTCCAGGGTGAGGCCGAGATACTTCATCCGACGCCCCACCCGACTTGGGCTCCGCCCACCCGTAGAGAAGCCTGGCGCGGCACCCTGCGACCACTGACGTTGCACAGCCAGATGGCCTCGGTCTTTTGGGGTGCCACGCGTAACCCCAGGCGCTCTACTTCGGCGACGACTCGTGCCGTCCATCCTCCGCGAGGGCCACGGTCCTCCTCCACTTATCCCCGCCGGCTATCACGAGGGTGTCGTCGGCATAGCATACCAACGACACGCCGGCGGAAAATCAGCCCGCAGCACCGCGTCGTAGGCTATGTTCCACAGGAGCGGCCCAAGCGACCGACCCCTGTGGAACGCCGCGGTGCACCGCTCTCTCCTCCATCCCGTTCCGACCCGGGTATTGGACTATCCTGTCCCGCAGGTAGTCCCCGATCAGTCGGCATAGATAGGCGGGCACTCGGTGATACTGGAGTGCCCGGCCTATCGCCCCCCAGGAGACCGTATTAAAGGCGTTGGCAATGTCCAACGAGACTGCCAACGCCACGCCCCACCGGGAGATTACCAATTCCGCCAGGGTCCTCACGGTCGATATGGCGTCGACCGTGGAGCGGCCCCGGCCGAAGCCGAACTGTCGGTCGGCCAGATCGGGGCCGACGCGGGACAGGTGCGCCTCGAGACGCGCCGCTATGATGCGCTCAAGGAGCTGTCCAGCCTCGTCCAAAAGACATATGGGTGTCCTAACCCAGTCCTAACCCAAACATAATCCAGACCTAACCCAGTCCTTTTTTTTTTTTTTTTTTTTTTACACTTCTCTGACCCCCACACCGCAGGGCGGAACTGCTTTCCGCATTACTTCGCCCCGCGGAGGTCACCAGGGAAGTCCTGATGACAAATGGGCTCGCAATTACCCACCGTCAGGTGAAGCCTGAACCATACTAAGGTCGGGACTATGCCCCCTTGTGTCCTTTATTACCACACTTGTCGCACAATGACAGTAGCCTTTTTAGCCACGCAGTAACATAAAAATAAATGTTAAACATAACAAAAATGTAAAATAAATGAAAGTATAAATGAGTAGATATAAAAATATAAATATAAATAAAAATGTACATATATACATGAATAACTATACTGGAAACAATAAAGACAAAATAAAGAGAGTCTACAACCGAATAGAAGTAAGCTGTTCTGTGCAATAGTTAACTGTAACACGTAACACTGAGTGCTGCGGGTGTAAAATGCCCGAGCCATGATTATAAATTAAAGTATGTAGGTAAGTATGCAAGAATAAGAGTACTAAAGCTAAGCACTAACTAATACAGATGTAAATCGAGTTAAATATGAGGCCGTCCAATAAAAATGTAAGAGGTAAGGTGGTCACCAAGGTACACACGATATATGGTGAGATAGTAAAACTCAATAAATAAATAATAAATTAACTAAATAAATACCTATGTGAATAAATATGTAAATAAATAAAATAAATAGAATAAATAAATAACTAAATAAATAAATATATACAAATGGTAAATAAATAAAGTAAATATATAGATATGTAACGCCGATATCCCCTCCAAGGCGCTGACCGAGCGTCGTCGCGCTATGTCTCCGCGGCCGGTAGTACCGCGCCGGGCCGCCAGGCGTCCGCGCCTTCGCGCAACCGATCTCGCGAGGCGTTAATTAGTCTCGCGGCCGCGAATTCGCGCAACCGAATACCGCATCTGCGGATTATAAGAACCGGGCTATCGGCCGGAGACGTGGGACTCGTGCCGAGCTCACCGAAGCCTGCTCTAGTGGTGAGAGATTGCTGTAGTATAATATACGACCCAGTCTGTACGAGTCCGCCGTTTTGAAAGCACGAGTGTGCGAGGGGCACTCTCGTGACCGAACCGCCATACCTCCGTCAGTGGTTACCCTAGTAACCGACCGTCCGCTCCTAGTATTCCTACCCGGGCCCTGCCAAGACGCCCGCCTTGTGGTAAACGTCGGTAGGGTATTGCTTCAGCCCGCTCCCGCCACGGCTATTGCTCTGACCTAACCCATCCGTCAATGGTCGCCATAGCGACCGACAGTCCGCTCCTACCTTCCTACCGAGGCCCTACCTCGTCGCCAGCCTTGTGGTAAGCGGCAGTAGGGCATTGTACTCCTACCCGATTCACCCCCCTCAGCCGTTTCCGACGACCCACCGCCCGTCAGTGGTTACCATAGTAACCGACAGTCCGATCCTAGTCTTCCTTCCCGGGCCCTGCCACCGTCGCCCGCCTTGTGGTAAGCGACGGCAGGGTATTGTCTCTCCCTCCCCCTCTACCGAGCGACCGAACGCTCTCCGCAACCGTCGAGCGCCCGAACGCTCACCGCGACCGCCGAGCGACCGACCGCTCCCTCCGTTACCACCGAGCGAACCGACCGCTAACCCGTAGATGATAAGAACCGTTAGCCTTTAAGATTGTCCGCGTCCGCCGTTAAACATTGTCCGCGTCCAAACACTGTCCGCGTCCGTCTCGAACACTGTCCGCGTCCAGCGTCCGCCGTTAAACATTGTCCGCGTCCGAACACCGTCCGCGTTCAGCGTCCGCCGCTAAACATTGTCCGCGTCCACCGTTAGTCGTAAGCTTTGTCCGCGTCCACCGTTTGTGGCAAACACTGCCCGCCTTGTACATCAATAGCGAATAAACGTCTACAACACCGAAACCGCCTCCGTCACTCAACGCACCGAACCTTGGGCAGCCGACTGAGTCGGCCACCACCTTCCTCCGCGTCCCCCGATCCGAAACGGACCGTCACACGGGGGAACGGTCGCAGATAGTAAGTAAATAAAACAATAAATAAGCTACTAACTAAAATAAATATGTCACAAGAACAAAAACAACACAGCTACCTAACTATTTCAGGTTCTAACTCTACGACCCCGCAGGGTCCTATCAAGCTCCCGCTCAAAGTTGCCTTTCTCGGTCAAAATACTCGTAATAAAAGTCTTAACCGCATTCCAACTTTCAAGGTCCTCAATCATCGCCACACCAAGCATATCAATGGTAGGGTCAACATCTAATTGAAGCTCCGCACATAGTCTCCCACGCTGGTCATTCCATCTGCTACAACTAATAAACGTATGCTCCGCCGTATCAAGTACTCCACAGTTGAACCAACATCTATCATCTTGTGCCTTGTCAATTTTTCTTCGATAGGTAGCGAAAGAACCATGGCCCTTGAATGCCTGCGTCAGGAAATATGTCATCTGACCATGGGGTCTCTCTATCCATGTTTTTATATCAGGGATCCATCTATGAGTGAGTCTATGGCCTGAATCGCGGTCCCAGGTACTTTGCCAATCCTCAATGGTGTTCCTTCTTATGCGTTTCCTCTCTGCGCGGATGGTCGCCTGAAGGTCAGGGTGATCATCGCCATACATCTCCTTCGCTGCTGCTTCAGCTTCTTCTATATACACCCTTTTTTTTATCTTTAGCAGAATTGGAATAACACCCGCAATCACAGGCAGCACATCACGTGGCGTAGTGCGGTATGCCTTAACCACTCTAATTAATCCTATACTTTGCGCATTTAGTAGTCTCCTGCGATTGTACTCAATGCTCGCCCAACGGGCCCATATTGGGGCTGCATATAAAATAATCGATTCAAGCACATAATAGTACATTAGACTCGTTTTATACCCGGGTCCTCCCACGTTCGGCATAATACGCGCTAATGCCGATATAACTTTCATCCCTTTGTCAGTGACTTTCTCAAGATGTTTCTTAAATATCTGGCTCCTATCAAAAACAAGGCCCAAATACTTGATCTTATCGCCAGCCTTAATTGTCTTCTCCATCACATTTACTGTAAAATCACTCATACGTCTCTTTTTGTTAAGAAAAAGAACTTCAGTTTTTTCCGGCGCAATCTTTAACTGCTTTTCTTCCAGCCAGTCCAAAATCTTGTTAGTACAAGTATTTACCATTTATTTAAGCTTATCAGGTTCCATACATGCTGAACACGATGCCTCTAACGCGTTAAGGACCTTATCTATATCAGCACAGTTCAACGGCCGCGCGATATTAATGTCCGCGGTGTCATTATCGAGCCTCCGCAGCATCCTCTCCAGGTCTAGCGTGTTAGTCTTCCATCCGGTTACCCCAGCAGGCTGCCTAATCCTGTCACCTGTGAAAACATGAAGTAAGTACAAGTGATCGGATGCCGTGTACTTGTGAAGGATGACGCTGCTCGAGAGCCGTCCACTCAAATAAGAGTCACACGCCATGATGTCGATTTTGGAACACCTTCCTCCTTTCTCGTAGGTATGATCACCCTCACTGTTAACAGGAAGCAGTCCCATTCTTGCAAACGCGTCCAGGAGAATTCTTCCCTTGTGGTCAGTAACACTCGACCCCCATACCGAGGATTTCGCGTTAAAATCTCCCATGACTATGGCCCGGTCGCTCCAGCTTCTTCGTGCAGCCTCAAGTTCGTCCAAAGCTGTGGAAAATGTATCGCCATTATGCCGCGGGGTGTAGTAGCAGCTGGCAATAACTACTCCGTCTATTTCCGCAGCCACAAATCCATTTCCAGCAATGGTACGATCCTGCTTATGCAACCTGCGATTGAATTTGGTTACCCAGATTGCAGCCCTGCCCGATGCATCGGTAATCCAATCTGTACGCGCCTTATAGGGTTCGGAGATGGCAATCGCATCCACCCTTAACTCCTCCGCTGTCTTTATCAGGAGATCCTGCGCGAGCCTACAGTGATTTAAGTTAATTTGTAATAACCGCATAATCAGCTCGATGGTCCCTTTACCCTGTTCCTCCGCAGGGCCTCCTGGTACTGGGGGCACCTAAAAGCACCCTACACGTGCCGCCTTTCTTCCCAAGGAACACCCTTGTCGCGGCAGATGACACATGCTGGACTGTTCGTGCACTCGTTCATTCTGTGATCCTTCTCACCGCATTTCCTGCAGGTAATTCCTGCATCCTCACTTATAGGGCATCCGACGCTAATGTGCCCAAATGCGTGGCATCTAAAGCACCTGGTAACTTTTGGCACAAGACTAACCCCTGGCCATCGTATAACCAATCCGAGCCTTGGCGGTGTTTATTATTTTTGTTGCTATTGTAGCCGGCGCGACCAAGACCGCGATCTGCGTACCCCAGTAAGTCGTCCGCAATACCTTGAAGCGGACCCCATCCCTATCAGTCAATCTATAGGTATCGCAAAACCGTCTAAAACCTCATGTGACTCGCAAATAGGCCAAGGTTACGGATTTCCACCCTCAATTCTCGGTATCATCGCGCTGACCTTGTATTCCTCGCCAAGACCACTCCGAATTGCATCCATACTCTTGCACGCACTGCCTGGTTTAACGAACTTCACAATGAGGTCCCCTTTCCTGGACTTCCTAACAGACTTAATATCTTCAAGCCCCGCTTTAGCCTTCTTGGTGATATCTTTAAAAACTTCAGCGTACGTTTTATTACCAGATGTGACGCAGATCGCCTCAGTTCTAGAGCCCGCATGTCTTCTAGGCTGGGTCGGGGACGTGATTCGATTCGGGTACCCCGTTTCTCGTCAGCCTTATTCTTTCCTATATTTCCCACTGCTTCCACATTTCTTATCCCTGGAACCGCCAACCTTGATCCTTGGGGCGTTGTCACCGCACCCTCTTTCTTTTTCCTGCCTTTAACCTGAATCCAATCCATCCCTTCACTCCCATCCGATTCATCCGGTCCCTCACCGGCTTCAAACCCCTCCATTCCTTCTACAATCGTCGTTCCGATGGCGGGAAACTCACCTTTATTTTCACCTCTTCTTCTTACTCTTCTAACCTCACCCATTACCTCATTTTCCACAGCGGGCGAACGATTTTTTCTCTTATTTGCCGCGCTGGGTGTATTGATTTCTCCCATACTCCTAGTATTGTACATACTGATTATTCCTCCAATTCTTTATCCCTTTCTTTCATTTTCTCCATCTCGGTCCTTATTTTCTTTTCTCTATCTATCTCAGCCTCTTTGATCCTCTCAATTCCAGTTCCCTGGCCTTGTCTTTTTCTCTCCAACTTATCCATTTCTTCCCTCATTCCTTCGAGCTCCTCGAGTGTCCTGATTTCCCTAGCCCTGTTGTCTTTAAGGTACCTCTTTAGTGTCTTAAGCTCGTTATATACACTACAGATGGTGTCCCTGGCATCAAGGCTAATGTGCTTCTCCGTGGTCAGATATTTACCCACACGTTTGACACACCGATACACGTTCACGACCGTTTTCTTCAACTCTTTATCCTCATGACTGTCGTGCGTCGAGTCATCAACATCGGAATCAAGGTCGGTCTCCGTATCATAAACAAGCCTTGGAGTTTGCTTACTCTGCCCGGTACTCGCTGTCTTGCGGACTGGTGACCTTGCCACCCTACTCCTTGCCACAAACGGATCCATAAGGCCCTTCAGAGGCGCACCTTTCTTAGCCCTATTCGAAGGAGTCCTAAATACTTCATTAACGTCAGTCAAGTCACAGGACTCCACCAACGCTATAACCTTATCCTTGTTCTCATCCTTCCTCAAGTCCATTGATCCTCGCCTGTTGTATCCCGCGTCCTCAGTTTTTCTTTCACCCAGTAGTCGCATCCCACGCACCGGCCCGCACGCCAACACTTCAGGCCGGGACCTGGGGCTCTGAGTACCCTGGTCCGGTAACATCCTCTTTTGTCTTGTCCATATCCATGAAGTTGTACGTGGCCACCATAGACCACTGGGTCGGCCACGTCCAGTGGCATGTGTGAGCATGTGCGTGAAACAGGTAAGTATTATGCGTGTGTGTATGGTAGGAATATGTGCATGTTTATATGAGGTAAGTATTGTATGTGCTAGTGTGTGTGTGCGTGTGCTGGCTGCATTACTCTGACCCCTCACCGTGGACCTGTCCAGCATGGTAGAACCTGCTAGGGGTCATGGACCCCCGCCGGCATAGCTCCAGAGATCAACAGGGCACTCAAGCTCCCCCACCCCGACAAGGTAGCATCCACGGGGGAGAGACCTAACCCAGCCCTAACCCAGTCCTTTTTTTTTTTTTTTTTTTTTTTTTTTTACGTGGGGAAATCCTCATGGACACCCCGGCCTCCTAATGGCTGCGACGTCTTAATGGCGGCGACGGCGCCTGTCCCCCACCTCCTCACGCGCCCTTTAGGCATCCTCAGTGGCGGCCATGACCTCTACACAAAACAAGGCCATGGCCGCCCCGGCCTCCTCGCTGCCGACCATCGCACGAATAACGGCCGGCAGCGAGAGGTCGGGCCCGACAACTCCAACAAGGACACCGCGCTGCGCAGCCCACGCTCGGCAAAACTCCAACGTGTGCTGCGCGGTGTCCTCCCTTCCCTCGCAATGACGGCACGCAGCCGTTGCCTCCCGCCCTATTCGATGCAGATACTGACCAAAGCATCCGTGCCCGGTCAGCACCTGTGTCAGGCGGTAGGTGGGCGTACCCCAGCTACGGTCCACCCAGGCATAAAACACTGGGCGGACCGCCGCAGCGACGCGATCGTCCCGCTGGTCTGGCTTGGATAACCAGACCAGCCACCGACATGTCCCCCTCAGGGGCTGTGTCCGGCAATCGTCGGCCGCAGTACGGGGCGTAGCGACCCCGAGGTACCTGAAGCTAATCACAACGTAAGCCTCCTGTTGGTCGTCACGACGACCCATTCACAATTCCTTTTTTGGTTTTGTGAATGATACGTGACGGCAGGAGAAGCGGGGGCCTTGGCTTAACCGCCTGGGCCAAGAGTATTGCGACTCTATAAAATCGCCCTCCAAACTTAAGCTATGGTGCGCGGCGATGGGATGCATGGTTGGGGGAGAAGGCCCAATCCCAAGCGACCACCTCCGGGCACCTGCCGAACCCCCGGAGTATTAGGCTTACCCGGGTAAGGCGGCTCTGCCCGGGTGGACCTTTATTTCCGACCAACGCGTGGGAATTATATGGATTCACATATTAAAACGGGGATGGGACGGGTTGTTTCGGTTGGGGAGGACGAAGACGGTGCTGGGGCTGGAGTGACGGTGCTCGCGCCTCACTCAGCGCCTGGCCAGGCTTCGTGGAAGGTGGAGCCACGAGGAGACACATAGGCTCCAAGAGGAAGCGGACGGGGCAGGCCGTCGACGGATTGGACCGGGCGATGAACCCGGCCGTGATGGTGAGTTGCCTCAGGAACGAGGTAACCGAGGAGATATCCGAGAGGATCTCCTCGTCCCTGCGGCGGGTGGAGAAGGTGGCCGCGGCCTGCTCCTTGAAGGGGCGGAAGACCCTCGGGGCAGACCCCCTTAGGGAAGCGGCCCAGAGGATGAGGGAGGCGGCGCAGGAGATGTGTGGGCGAAATGCCCGGCTGCAGCTCCAGGTGGAGGAGGAGTGACGGGGGAGGATGAGAGCAGAGGCGCGCTGTAACAGCGCAGCCCTCCCTCCTATCCTCCCTCCTCCTCCACCTCCACCACCACGATCCACGGTCGCGGAAAATAAGCGGAGTGCGGCGGCGGTGTTGCGTGGCCCTTCCACCCACACTCCGCACGTGCAGAGTTCCCCATCCTTCTCAGAGGACGAACTTCTGAGTAGGATCGGGAACATGATAGATAGTAAGCTGGCCGCCTTCTGGGAGGAGCTCCTCCACGGAGGTGCGGTCAGCAACAAGAAGGCGGTGCCTCCCCGACCAAAGTCGGTTCAGGCGGGGAAGGCAAAGGTGGGGGGAGGGAAGGCTCCACTCACGGTGGCAGTTCCGGTGCCGCGGGTCGCGGCCCCCCAGGGAGGTAGTGTACCCGCGGCCCCGGTGCGCGCGTCCTCCGCGGCACCATCCCAGGGGGGGGGGGTGTCGTGGAGCGAGGTGGTAGGGCGGGAGGCGAAGAGGGCGGCGAGGAAGGCCTCGCAGCCGCGACCTGCTACCTCGCCGCCCGCGGCCAAGGGAAAGGCCGCGAAGGTGCGACCAGGGCGCCCCCCTAAAACGGCAGCAGCTATGCTGACCGTTCCTCAGGGGGGCGACCTGACACTCGCGGGGGCGATGCGGCTCGCCAGGGATAATGTATCCCTGGAGGAGCTCGGCATCACTTCCGTGAGGGCGAAGAGGGCCGTGACCGGGGGTCTCCTGCTGTACATCCCTGGTCCAGAGGGCGGCGAGAAGGCGGACCGACTCGCCCAGAGGCTCCAGGAGCAGCTGGGCGAGCGGGGTGTCCGAGTCGCCCGGCCCACGAAGCGCACAGAGATGCGCATATGTGGGCTGGATGACTCGGTCTCCGCGCAGGAGGTGTCCCGTGCCCTAGCGAGTGCGGGTGATTGCCCCGAGGGAGATGTGCGGATCGGAGAAATTCGCAGGTCTCCTTCCGGCCTGGGGTCGGTGTGGGCCCGGTGTCCCCTCTCCGCCGCCCGAAAGGTGGCGGAATCCGGGAGGGTATTGGTGGGGTGATGTCATGACATGATGTCCCAAGTCCTCGCTGAGTGGGGGGTTGGCCTGGCGGTAGCCGCCGCGCCTTACCGCGTGCCGGATCACCCACATTGGGAGGGCGACGCGGACGGTTTGGTGGCGACGGTATGGGGAGGTGGCGACGGGTCCCCGCCGTTCTCCAGTCTGGAGCGCGGTCGGGGTTTCGTCGCCGTGGACTGGGGGGGAGTCGCCGTAGTGGGGTGCTACATCTCGCCCCGCAGCGGTCACGACGCGTTCGAGCTGTACTTGGCCGAGGTCGCGGCATGCGTGCAGCGCTGCGCGGCCCGGCCGGTGCTAGTCCTGGGGGACTTTAACGCCAAGTCGGTGGCTTGGGGATCCCCTAGGACCACCGTTCGCGGCGGGATCCTGGGCGACTGGGCGGCGGGGCTCGACCTTCGGTTACTAAACCGGGGGTCGGAGCACACGTGCGTGCGGCGATATGGGGGGTCTATCGTGGATGTTGGATTTGCGACCCCCAACGCCGTGCGCATGGTGTCGGGTTGGCAGGTGGCCCCGGAGGCAGAGACACTCTCCGATCACCGGTATATCCGGATGGAGGTCTCTGCCGCCGGGGCTGCGTCCCGGCACCGCCGCCCGGATGGCACCCCACCGCGCCGCTGGGCGCTTCGGCGCCTGGACAAGAACGCCCTGATGGCAGCTGCCCTCGCTACAACTTGGCCGCAGGTGGCGGCCGAGTTGCCAAGCTTGGAGGAGGAGGCTGCCCGGCTCGGTACTAGTCGCAAACATTTGCGACGCGTCGATGCCCCGGGCCGGGCGAGCTTCTCCTCGCCGGGCGGTGTACTGGTGGTCGGCCGCGATCGCGGAATTGCGGGTCGCGAGTGTCCGCGCCCGACGCCAGTACGCCCGCGCGCGCCGTCGTCTACGACCGGACGATGGCGTGACGCGAGCGAGGGCAGATGACCTGTATGAGGCATACCGGATGGCGCGGGTTACCCTTCAGGTCGCCATCAAACGGGCCAAGACCCGGGCATGGAAGGATCTCCTCCAGACCCTCGATGACGATCCTTGGGGGCGCCCGTACAGGGTGGTGCTGAAGAAGCTCCGCCCGTGGGCGCCCCCCGTCACCGAGGGTCTTGACCCCGGCTGCTGGAGGACGTGGTCAATACTCTGTGCTCAATTTGGGTGAGGGGACCACGTCCTCCGGCGGTGGCGGCAGTCCCACGGGAGTGGGCGGCGGAAGTGGGGTTGACGCCGGGGGAGCTGGCCGCGGCCATCAGACGGCTCGGGGCGCGTAACACGGCCCCGGGTCCGGATGGTGTGCCCGGCCGGGTTTGGGTCTTGACCCAGGGCGTCCTTGGGGCTGACCTCAGGCGGTTGTTCGACCGATGCCTGAGGGACGGGCGATTCTCCCCCAGTTGGAAGGTGGCGAGGATGGTCCTCCTCCGGAAGGAGTGGTCGGCCCGCGGAGTCTCCCTCCGCATACCGGCCCATCTGTCTCCTCGACGAGGTGGGCAAGCTCTTCGAGCGAGTGATTACTGCCCGCCTCGTCGAGCACCTGGCGCGGGGTGCCCCCGGCCTGGCCGACTGTCAGTACGGTTTCCGGGAGGGTCGATCGACCATCGACGCGATAGGTCGTGTCAGGGCCCTCTCGGAGTCGGCCGTCTCCCGGGGAGGGGTGGCTTTAACACCCTGCCCTGGGAGGAGATAAGGAGGGGGCTCGAATATCATCGGGTCCCCCCTTGTCTCGGGGCGGTCATCGGGGATTATCTCCGCGGCAGGTGGATCGAGAATCCGAGCCGGGATGGGCATATGCAGAGGGAGGTGTACTGCGGTGTTCCGCAGGGGTCGGTCCTCGGGCCACTCCTGTGGAACATCGCGTACGACGCAGTGTTGCGGGCCGACCTCCCCGACGGCGTCAGCGCAGTGTGTTATGCAGATGGCACACTGGTGCTGGCCGTCGGGGCGCACTGGGGGAGGGCCAAGCGTCTCGCGGAGGAGGGGGCGCAACGCGTCGTCGACCGGATCAGAGGGATGGGGATGACGGTGGCGGTCCATAAGACCGAGGTGATAGCGTTCCATTCACCTCGGCAGGATCCGCCACCCCTCTGATCCGCGTGGGTGAGGCTAATATCGAGGTGAAGCCCCAGATGAGGTATCTGGGGCTGATCCTCGATAGCCACTGGCGCTTCGAGGAGCATTTCCGCTGCCTGGTCCCCCGGCTGGAGAGGATGGTCGGATTTGGGCCGGATTCTGCCCAACCTGGGGGGCCCGGCGGGCCGAGTTCGCCGCCTCTATGTGGCAATGGTTCAGTCGGTGGTCCTATACGGGGCCACCGTCTGGGCGGACGACCTGGCGGCCTCCCGGCGCGGCATGACTATGCTGCGTCGGGTGCAGAGGCGGATGGCTCTAAGGGTCGTCCGCGGGTACCGGACCGTGTCACATGAGGCGGCGACGGTTCTTGCGGGATGCCGCCCATGGATATCCTCGCGCGGTCGCACGCGATGATGTATCGTCACCGCGTCGACCGTCGCGCGGGGGTGGGGGCGGTCCTGGGTGTGCAGGAACCTGCTTGGGGCGAGTTGAAGCGCCAGGCCCGGCAGTCCGTGGTGCACGCGTGGCAAGAGCGGTTGGCTCTGCCTACCGCGGGGCACCGGACAGTCGGGGCTGTTCGGCCACTCCTATGTGAGTGGCTGGACAGAGGCCATGGAAGCCTCACCAACCGGATAGCACAGGTGTTTTTGGGGCATGGCAGCTTCGGGTGATACCTGTGCCGGATAGGGAAGGAGCCGACGGCGCGTTGCTGCCATTGTGACGCTGAGCAGGACACGGCGGAACATAACCTCGAGGTATGCGCTGCATGGGAGGGTGAACGCCGTGTCCTGATCGGCGTCATCGGGCGGGATGTCTCGCTGCCGGGCATGGTGCGCGCCATGCTCGGCAGCGAGGAGAATTGGAGGGCGGTGGCCTCCTTCTGCGAAAACGTAATGTTGCAGAAGGAGCCCGCGGGAAGGGAGCGCGAGCGTCAGCGGCGTGCTGAGGCTCGCGCTCGTTTGGTGGCGAGAGAGCGTCGCCTGGGCGTCAGGCGACGCGGGCGGCCCCCTCGGCGTGGCGCATGACCCAGGCTGGGGGGCGGGTCCTGATAGGAGCCCCCTCCCGCCAGGCGGGGTAGGGTCGGACCGGATGGGGTGGCAGTGCCTCCTGTCCGGCTCCGGCGCACGGAGCGGCACCCTCGGTGGCCTGGTGCGGCCATGAGCTGCCGGCCTCCGAGGGGTAGAAAACGGGTCGCGGCGGTTGCGAGTTGGGGCTCGCAGCCGCCACTAGACGCGGCCCCGGGACGGATGGCGGCAGGACGATGTGGCCTCGTCCGGCCGCTATGAGACAGGGCGATTACCGGTGGGACCGTTAGTCCCCCCGCGGGTGGGCGCAAAGCGCGGGCACGGGGAGGATACCGGAAGTATACTTCCAGCGATTCCCGGTATCCTCCCAAATCGTGCGGAAGGGTCACCGTGGGGTTTTTAGTGGGCAGGTCCCGCGCCCGGTATAATGGGCGCGGGGAATCCCACACACCCCTCCCGCCTCTCCCCAAAGAGGTGGGAGGGAGTCTTTCGGAAGATTTTCCCACGAAAAAAAAAAAAAAAAAAAGCTCTTCGAGCGGGTGATTGCTGCCCGCCTCGTCGAGCACCTGGCGCGGGTGCCCCGGCACGGCCGACTGCCAGTACGGTTTCCGGAGGGTCGATCGACCATCGACGCGATAGGTCGTGTCAGGCCCCTCTCGGAGTCGGCCGTCTCCCGGGGAGGGGTGGCTTTAACACCCTGCCCTGGGAGGAGATAAGGAGGGGGCTCGAATATGCCCCGCCGATTCGCCATCAAGCCGCCGGCCCATATTGGCGCGCCATAAAGCGCCATGGACCGGACGACTCCCAAATACAGCCGCCGTGCCGCCATGTTGGGCCCCCCCAGATTAGGCATTATGCGGCATAACGCGGCCGCTGCCCTCTCGATACGGGGGCCCAACCCTTCCAAATGATGCCCGAAACGCCAGTAGCTGTCCAGGGTGAGGCCGAGATACTTCATCCGACGCCCCACACCGACTTGGGCTCCGCCCACCCGTAGAGAAGCCTGGCGCGGCACCCCGCGACCACTGACGTTGCACAGCCAGATGGCCTCGGTCTTTTGGGGTGCCACGCGTAACCCCAGGCGCTCTACTTCGGCGACGACTCGTGCCGTCCCATCCTCCGCGAGGGCCACGGCCCCCCTCCACGTATCCCCGCCGGCTATCACGAGGGTGTCGTCGGCATAGCATACCAACGACACGCCGAGGGGGAGGTCAGCCCGCAGCACCGCGTCGTAGGCCAAGTTCCACAGGAGCGGACCGAGGACCGACCCCTGTGGAACGCCGCGGTGCACCGCTCTCTGCTCCATCCCGTTCCGACCCGGGTATTGGACTATCCTGTCCCGCAGGTAGTCCCCGATCAGTCGGCATAGATAGGCGGGCACTCGGTGATACTGGATTGCCCGGCCTATCGCCCCCCAGGAGACCGTATTAAAGGCGTTGGCAATGTCCAACGAGACTGCCAACGCCACGCCCCCCCGGGAGATTACCGATTCCGCCAGGGTCCTCACGGTCGATACGGCGTCGACCGTGGAGCTGCCCCGGCGGAAGCCGAACTGTCGGTCGGCCAGATCGGGGCCGACGCGGGACAGGTGCCCCTCGAGACGCGCCGCTATGACGCGCTCAAGGAGCTTTCCAGCCTCGTCCAATAGGCATGTGGGTCGGAACGCGGATGGAGAGTCCGCGGGCTTCCGTGGTTTATGGAGGAGGACCAACCTCGCCACCTTCCATACGGGGAACTGGACGGTCCGCAGGCAAGCGTCAAAGACACGCACCAGGCCGGCACCCAGGACGCCCACCGCTATAGCCCAGGCCTTGCCAGGTATGCCGTCCGGTCCTGGCGCCGTTTTCTTGGATGCCATTCTCCGGACGGCCCTGGCTAGCTCCTCCTCGGAGACCCCCAGGTCGTCGGACCACCAAAACTGGCGGCCCGGCTGTGGCTCGGGGGGATACTCGAACGCCTCTAAACCGACCGGGAAGAGGACGCTGATCGTTTCCCCGAGCAATTGGGGGTCGAGGCTCTCTGTAGTCGGGGGCGCCCATGATCGCAGCTTCCCTGCAACCATGTGATACGGGCGCCCCCATGGATTTGCATCCAGAGAGCCGAGGAGCTCCGTCCATGCCTGGGCATTCGCGGTTGCGATGGCCCGGCGGAGGGTTCTGCGCGCCAGAGAAAATTCCAGCGCAAACCCACCACCTCTGCCTCCGTTGCACCGCGCCGTCTTCTGGCGCGGGTGTACCGGCGTCGGGCGAGGACGCACCGAGTGCGTAGGTACTGTATCTCGCCCGACCACCAGTACACAGACCCCGGCGGCTCGGGGCGGTGGCCCGGGGCATGACTGCGTCACACAACGACGTCATGGTCTCCCGGAACCAACGCGCCCCAGCAGAAGGATTGCCGAGGGTCCGGCGTGGCATCTCCTGCCACGCCACAACGGAGGCTGCCATGCCAAGAGCGTCCGGGTCCAGCCTCTTGACGGACCAGCGTGGCGCCGGGTGTGCTTCCCTGTGGGGTCCATTTGCACTGGAGGGTGGGGATACGCTGAACGTAATATAGAGGTGGTCGCTTAACGTGGCCACCTCCTCCGCAACCCTCCAGTCGGACACACGGCGCGCAACGACGGGTCTCGCCAACGATATGTCGACGATCGACTCGCCCCGTGCGTGCACGCACGTGCTCACTGCCCCCTCGTTCAACACTACGAGGCCGTGACCCGCTGCCCATAAGAGCATCGCGTCGCCCTTCACGGTCGTCCTGGGGCAACTCCACGCTGCAGCGTGGGCGCTGAAATCTCCCAGGACGAGTACCCCACGGGCGAGGTGTGGGGAGATACATCTCCCCACCCCATCGAGGTATGCCTCAAATTCGTTGAGGCCCATAACGGGCGACGCGTAAGACCCGGCAACCACCAGTTCCCCCCACTTCACCGCCACAAATCCGCGGCCCCTCCCGACGACGGAGCACGGCCGTGTGCCGTGCCCGTACTCCCAAGTGATCGCCGAGACCCCACCGAAATCCCCCACCCAGCATGGGTGCTTGGGGACCCGATAGGGCTCGGCGATCACAGCCAGTCCAATGTTCCACTGCCGGAGGGTTTGGAGCATGAGATCCTGAGCCCCCAGGCAGTGGTTCAAATTGGCCTGGAGGAGGCGTTGAGACATTAACTGGTCTCAGCCGCAGCCTCCCCCAGGCCTCCCCTTCCTGATTTCTGGGGGTTTTCGCCCCCCGGATCCTTGCCGCCGTACGAAGCCATCACACCCTCATCAGGTTCTCTGGCGCGCACGGTGTTTGGGCTGCCTTTAATAGTGGGGGCTTTGCAGAACCCCCACCAGAGAGCACACCCTCTAATTTCGTGGAGGTGGAGGGCGCCGAGTCGCAAGGCGCCACATCCACCTCCATCATCTCCGCCACCGGCTGGGTTGCAGGTGCGCCCCCCACTACCTTCTCTGCCGCCGCGATAGAGGCTGGGGCTGGGACAACTCCCGACACCTCAGCTGGGGACGGCTGGGAACAAGCCGCCCCCTGAACCTCAGTCGCGACGGACTGCGGCGCCGGCCTACTATTGGCCGGAAGCGCGGATGGGGGCACACCCACCCGATTCCCCTTTTTCCCTTTCCGTTTTGGGGTACGGCAAGCCGCTCCACCCATACGGTGATCCGCCGGCCGCCCGGTGCCCACGCAAAGGGGGCATTTTGGGGCGGCCGTGCACTCCCTTTCTGTGTGGGAGCCTTCCCCGCAGCGGTAGCAGAGACCGCTGCGATCTACGGTGCTGGTGCACCGCTGCCGAACATGACCTATTTCCAGGCAGCGGTGGCACTGCAGCGGCCTCGTGGGGAGCACCACCACCCGGGCGTCGAGGAAGCTGACCACTATTCGGCCGGACTTCGCGAGTTTGGTTGCGGCGCGAAGGGGACAGCGAGCCCAGGCAGTGAACATGCCCGAGCTGTCCCGCCGGAGGTCACCAACGTTGACCTCCGTGGCGCCGCACCCCGGTGGTGGCAAGGGCCTCCCTAACCGCACCCTGGGTGGCTGCCTCCGACAGGCCGGACACCCTCAACTCGGCCTGCTTCTGGGGGCAAGCCACCCGGACACCCTCAACCTGGAGGGCCCCATCAAGACGCGCCCTCAGGGCGGTCGCCTTCTCCCTCCCCTGTTCACCGGGGATCGCTAAAAGGAGCGCCCCGGTGACCGCCCTTGTGGGCCGCAACTCGGTGATCCCGAGATCTTTGCAAAGCTCGGGCATCACCCTATTGAGGAGGGGCCCAAATCTCCTTCCCGCCCAGTCGCGGCGGTCACCGAGACTGCTGCACTTTTCGGCAGCCTCGGTAACTTGACCGTCGTAGGCTGGGCACCGCCGTCTTTTTGCTGCCAGCTGCAGTACTGGCGGCTGGCCGGCTCTGCGGAGGATTTAACTCCCGTGGATGGGGGTGCGGCAGGACCCCCTCCCTTTCTACCCCATTTTTTCCGCGCCCGCTTCACCACCTCCGCCCATGTGCCCTGCCCATCGTTGGCGGGGGCAGGGGCGGACTTTGGCGCGGCGTCCTTAGCAGGCTGAGCAGACTTGCCGCTGTCCGCCTTGGGGGGTGGTGGAGGGGGTGCAGGTGCAGCCGTCGCTGGCACCTTTGATTTCGGGGCGCATGTTTTCAGCACATCCGCCCCTCTAGCCGCTGGCGTGCCATGTTGCACCTTGCCAGCACCTTTCTTGCCCTGATTTGGATTCGGGGGTGCCGCGGGCACTTTCACGGGGGCAGACGCGGCCCCGGGTATCGCCACCGCGGCCCCTTCGATGTGCCCTTGAGCATATCTGGCCCTCTCGTCGTACCAGTCGGGGCCGCCCCCACGGATGTAAGAGGGGGCATCGGGCGTTTCCCCAGTGGCGGGCGGGACAGAACCCGCCACACCGCGTCCAACCGGGAATCGACCCGGTCTTCCACGGCCGATAAATGCCCTGCCATCTCGGAAACCCTTTTCACCACTTCGGTCATCATGACGACTAAAGGGCTTCCGGACTCGGGGCACTCCTCCTCTGTCGGGACGGTCCGAACTGCAGACGACGGTACCGGGAACGCCGTCTCGATCTCCATACCGGAGTCCCCCGCGGCGAAAGTGGACGGAAGAAGATCCTCCCGCCGCGGTCGTGGGGCACAGGGCAGTTCATGGTCCGGCGGCGTCTCGCCGGCCACCTCCTCTCCCGCTCTTAGCAGCCTCCGCTGCTCCTGCTTGTACCTCAGGCGGCCCACTTCCCGCCTGAGATGCTCCCACTCCCTGTCCTTAACCCAGACGGTCTCGGACAGGCTCGTGGCTGTGTTGTCGGCACCCTCCAACCTCTTCTCCAGGGCCTTGGCCCTTCTTCTCCCATTCGCCTTGGCGAATGATTACCTCCCGGCCGGCCTATTCGGATTTTCAGCGCGGTCAGCTCTGCCATGAAGCTCTTCGGCGCTGACGATTGCCACCCGGGCAGCCAGGCGGAGCCCACGAATGTCCGTCGTCTTGAGGTGGCTTGCGGTGTCTGCCACCCTGACGACGGACTCCAGCTGCTCCTTGAGCCGACCCAGGAGCTCGTCCAACTTCATGACCTCCGATATATTGCGGAGGGCTGCCTGCTTCGGTAGGTTCTTCATCCCAGGACCCAACTTCGCTTGGGTCCACGAAAATACCCTGGGTCTCCCAGCCCCTGGGCGACTCCTCTCCCTCTTACCGGGCCCAATATCTTCCTCGCTAGACTCGAAGCTCTCAGTTTCATCGTCGACGCAAGGATTGGGCACCCATTCTTTGCCTTCCTGGGAGTCGTTGTCGAGAAGGGTGACGATTTCCCCGACGCACGACATTGCCACCACACCACTTAGGGCCGCGTCGCCCACCAAAGGCCGCGGGCCTTCGGCATCATGTTTCTTGTGTGGAGGGGAGTCCCTCCCAGGACTACGCCACTCGGCGTCATTTAGCCGCTGCAGGCTAACTACGGGGACGGGGCTGACCCTAAGGAGGTCAACTTCACCTCCAAGGTGGGTCCCCAGCTGGGGATTAACCACCTCCACACTCCTGACCGTGGGTTTAACCCCACCAAGAAGTGGTCCATCCATTTCTTTTGTCCATGCTGACATTGCCGTCTACCGTTACGCTTGCCAGTCCGTTTTCACAATTTGCTGTCCGGTTCTTTTTTGTTTGTGATAAATCTTCAATAATTGTTCACACGAGTGGTCGGAAGGAGTGGTCACCCCAGGCAGAGCCGCCTTGCCTGGGGAAGCCTTATACTCCGGAGGCTCGGCAGGTGAACCCGGAGGTGGTCGCTCGGGATTGGGCCTTCTCCCCCAACCATGCATCCCATCGCCGCGCACCATAGCTTAGGATTAGAGGGCGATTTTATAGAGTCGCCATACTCGCGGCCCGGGCGGTTAAGCCAAGGCCCCCGTTCCTCCTGCCGTCACGTACCATTCACAAAACCGAAGAAAGAATTGTGAATGGGTCGTTGCGACGACCAACAGGAGTCTTACGGTGTGATAAGCATCAGTGTGACGATTGCCGGTCACAGCCCCTGAGGGAAGACCTAACCAGACCTAACCCAGACCTTATTTTTTTTTTTTAGGCGGAGGAGAAATCTGACATAAGACAATCCGCGCCTGGCCCGGGGTAGTGTCGGATTCCTACCGACAAAAAGTCCTCCGCCGCACTGTCCCCGGGGCGGCATTGTTTAACACATTACTTCGCTCCCGGGGCAGTGGCCGCCCGATGTTGCGCGGCGGCAGCGACACCCTCCTCCTCCCGGAGGAGCCACCCCGCAGGTGACCCCTCCGGGGTATCTTCCTGCAGGCTGTAGCCTACATGGGGGGGGGTACCAATCACCCCCACCCTCTTCGTCACCACTACCCTAACCCGCAGGTTGAGGGTACGTGTCCCAAAACCCCCGCAGAGGCTCGCAGTGTAAGGGGTAGCAAATCTTGGGCTCGCATGCCCTGTTCAGCCAATTGGCCTCGTCACACATTAAGCTAAATAAACTACGCAGACATATAACAAGACAAAGACAAGACATGATATGTCCATGTCGCATACCTGCTTTTTTTTTTTTTCCTCCGTGGGGAAAATCTTCGAAAGACTCCCTCCTACCACTTTGGGGAGAGGCGGGAGGGGTGTGTGGGATTCCCCGCGCCCATTATAACGGACGCGGGACCTACCCACTAAAAACCCCACGGTGACTCTCCCGCACGATTTGGGAGGATACCGGGAATCGCTCGAAGCATACTTCCGGTATCCTCCCCGTGCCTGCGCTCTGCGCCCACCCACGGGGGACAAACGGCCCCCCCGGCAATCGCCCTGCCTCATAGCGGCAGGACGAGGCCACTTCGTCCTGCCGCCATCCGTCCCGGGGCCGCGTCTAGTGGCGGCCGCGAGCCCCAAATCGCAACCGCCCGCGACCCCGTTTCTACCCTTCGGCGGCCGACAGCTAATGGCCGCTCCAGGCCACCGAGGGTGCCGCTCCGTGCGCCGGACCCGGACAGGAGGCAATGCCACCCCATCCGATCCGACCCTACGCCGCCTGGCGGGAGGGGGGCTCCTATCAGGACCCCCCTCCCAGCCTGGGTCATGCGCCACGCCGAGGGGGCCGCCCGCGTCGCCTGACGCCCAGGCGACGCTCTCTCGCCACCAAACGAGCACGAGCCTCAGCACCCCGCTGCTGCTCGCGCTCCCTTCCCGCGGTCTCCTTCTGCAACATTACGATTTCGCAGAAGGAGGCCACGGCCCTCCAATTCTCCTCGCTGCCGAGCATGGCGCGCACCATGCCCGGCAGCGAGACATCCCGCCCGATGACGCCGATCAGGACACGGCGCTCACCCTCCCATGCAGCGCATACCTCTAGGGTATGTTCCGCCGTGTCCTGCTCAATGTCACAATGGCAGCAACGCGCCGTCGGCTCCTTCCTATCCGGCACAGGTATCACCCGAAGCTGCCATGCCCCGAAAACACCTGTGCTATCCAGTTGGTGAGGCTTCCATGGCCTCTGTCCAGCCACTCACATAGGAGTGGCCGCACAGCCCCGACTGTCCGGTGCCCCGCGGTAGGCAGAGCCAACCGCTCTTGCCACGCGTGCACTACGGACTGCCGGGCCTGGCGCTTCGACTCGCCCCAAGCAGGTTCCTGCACACCCGGGCCCGCCCCCACCCCCGCGCGACGGTCGTCGCGGTGACGATACATCATCGCGTGCGATCGCGCGAGGAGATCCATGGGCGGCATCCCCGCAAGAACCGTCGCCGCCTCATATGACACGGTCCGGTACACGCGCACGACCATTAGGAGCCATCCGCCTTCTGCACCCGACGCAGCATAGTCATGCCGCGCCGGGAGGCCGCCACACGGGGCCCCGTATAGGACCACCGACTGAACCATAGCCACATAGAGGCGGCGATCTCGGCCAGCCGGACCCCCCAGGTTGGGCAGAATCCGGCCCAAAGAACCGAACATCCTCTCCAGCCGGGGGACCAGGCAGCGGAAATGCTCCTCGAAGCGCCAGTGTCTATCGAGGATCAGCCCCAGATACCTCATCTGGTGCTTCACCTCGATATTAGCCTCACCCACGCGGATCAGAGGGGGTGGCGGATCCTGCCGAGGTGAATGGAACGCTATCACCTCGGTCTTATGGACCGCCACCGTCATCCCCATCCCTCTCATCCGGTCGACGACGCGTTGCGCCCCCTCCTCCGCGAGACGCTTGGCCTTCCCCCAGTGCGCCCCGACGGCCAACACCAGTGTGCCATCTGCATAACACACGACGCTGACGCCGTCGGGGAGGTCGGCCCGCAACACTGCGTCGTACGCGATGTTCCACAGGAGTGGCCCGAGGACCGACCCCTACGGAACCCCGCAGTACACCTCCCTCCGCATATGCCCATCCCGGCTCGGATAATCGATCCACCTGCCGCGGAGTCGCATACCTGCTTGCTCCACCTTCTGCCTCGAATTGCCGTGGTCCATGTTACCCACGGTAATATACTCCTTCGTCTGGTCCCTGACGACACCCCCCCAATACCTATGGGCCCCTTACACTCATACCCCATACCGTGTGTCCCCAACTCCGGGACACCGGTGTGTATGCGGTGTATATTACTCGCCTAACAGTTGAGGTCCGACCAGTGTCCCATATTTATCGTGCACACTTTTGCACGTGTGTGCAAGTGTTAAGATAATTGTTAGGGGGAGTAGGTTTGAAAAAACCTCGCCCAACGGTGGTCCGGATTGTGAGGGAAGGAACGTCGTGAAAAGAATACAGATTTTTAATTTAATTTTCGCTTAGTCGAATGACTCGACTAAGCCTTTTATTTTGAAACGTTTTTGACAACAGAGATTATGTAATTATTGTCTGCCCGGCCAGACGCCGCTGCAGCTAATCCTGTTTGGTAAACTCCTGTAACAGAAAAGAGACACGAATAGGCGTTAAATACCTGTGAACGTGAGTCACGCTGTGTGTCTTACTTTCTTCCGCGCTCGTCTGGTCTGTGCTTGTCGCGCCCAGGAGCGGGGATCTCAGCCGCCGCGATGCGCAGCTAAGCTTAGTGGATCTGTATGTGTGAGCGTTCCCGTTAAATCGGGAATCGCTTGCTTATTATTGTCGTGTACGAGATTTCTGCTCGTCCTAATTTCACGACTGCAATTTAAGACTTTGATGTATGACTGTCGCAGGAAAAAGGTGATCGGAGGGGAGGTTGTAAGGCTCCAACCTTTCAGCCGGTCCCCGGCCCTTCACCGCCTTCGTAAGTGCGTACGGCACTGTGTGGTGCAGGCTTGTCAACGGCGCCCTTAGGTCGACTTACGGTTGGGCCTGAGACCACGTTGCTTTGTCGGATGCTCCGTCCTACGCACAGGGACCGTACCTCCTGGAGATGTTTAGACGTGTCCTAGCTTTCGCCGATAGCTGGGGTTTAAAAAAGTGTCCCGCTTCGACTGGAAGACGGCAAATCCACCCAGGGTATTATTCACTCCTGTATGGTGGGTTCGAAGCCGTTTCTGACAGCCAATTGGAGGAAGGAGTTTGTACCTCGATCTTCTAGTGCACGATGATTCCACTCAGGGTTTCTTCCCACACCTGGATTATGGAGTCGTGCACTAAGAAAAGTGCGAAGAACCTCGCACCCATAAATTGGGATGAGCTTAGCCCTCTATCCCTGGGGAAACGATTGAGTCCACTCAGGGTTGCTTCCCACACCTGTTTATGGATCGATTCCCCGGAAGCACTCGAATTACTTCGAGCCTATTCCGAATTAATTAAGTCTGCTTACAGAGCTCGGTCGTGTACCGACTGGCTCGATACTATAACTCGCAAATAATTCCTTTGCCTCTCCGAGGGTAGTCGAAGAATTCGACTCGGGTCGGATAGCTCGAATTATTTGTATATTCGACTGCTGAGCGTGTTCGTATATCGGAAGTGCTCGTGGCAGTGGTTTGATAACGAGTGACGGACGAGCACGAGCTGCCAAAGTGAGCGCGTGAGGGGGAGAGTCTTCCGTCACGCGGCGCTGTCGCCGTGTCTCTCGTCCGTCTCTGTCTATTATATAGTTTTCGTACCTTCTCTAAACTCGGGCGTTTAAACCGCTTGTTTCAAAATTGAACGTTAATTAATCGTTCACGTGACTTTGCAGAAAACCTCGAGAACCGTGTTTTTCTGTGCTCTAACATTTTGAATAGCGGACGCGTCGACCTAGAATCTTCCTGGTCGGTCGCGTAACCGAAAACAAACCGGGTAACGAATTGTTTCGGATTTAAATTAACTATCGCATTTTAATCGATATTTAAAAATAATAAAATAAAAATAAAATAAAAAAAAATAAATGAAATAAAATAAAATAAAAAGAACACTCTGGGGTAGCAAAGCAAAGTAAAAGTGAAGTGAAAATGTAAAGTAAAGTGAATATTAAACTATAGTATAAAGTATGTAATATATAGTTATAAGAGTGTGTGAGTATAACCGAAATATAATCAAAATACTTAGATAGAGCAAGATTATTTACTTTAGATAGAGTACCATAAAATAAAATAAAATAAAATTAAAATAAAGTAAGAAAGAAGTGAGAATAAAATAAAATAAATATAAAATAAAATAAAATAAAATAAAATTTAAAATTAAAATGATTATTAAAATTATCTCAGTCTTACTAGCCTAGAACCGCTGCTGCAAGCAGTTAACTAACCACAGCAACATATGTTGTGAATATCTGTGTCTGTACTGCGACTGTAATAAACCTTAGCCGGCGTAATAGTGTAGGTAAAAGGTATGATAAAATGTATGATATATATTATGATATGATATAATACCTAGACTGATGTATGTGTGTGTAGATGCTAACTAACCGCGGATATGACTAAAAGTGATGTGAGTATGGTAAAAGCAAACTAAACTCTTGAGAGAATGGATTTAAATAGGTAGAGTATTAAAAGAAAAGTGTGAAAAATAGGGGATAGAGAATGAAGGTGTATGTGGAAGGTAAAATAGATAGATAGATAAATGGATAAAATAGATAGATTGTTTAAATATGTTGAAAACTGTTTAAATTCGCGTTCGTCCGTGAAATATTATTTCTCGGCCGCGAGTCCCGTATCCGTTTGTGTACGTGACATTCCGGAAGGTTAGGCTGTCGCCGAGTTCGTTCGGCGTACAGACAGTTTAAAACCGCGGCCGTTTACGTGTTTTGTACGCTGACCTCACGCGAAGATTCGCTTCAAACGCCATTTAAACGGCATAGTGACGTCAGCATCGAGAGAGAGAACCGTATCGTTAATTGAAAAGAGATCGACAATACGATTCGACAGCGCCACGGCGCGACGATGAGGCGCGACCGAGTCTTCGTCTGTCGATGCTCGACGATTTTGGAAATTATTCACGAGTCGACTGCCAACGGGAGCGGATCTAGACGATCTCACTCCGCAAAGTACGCGCTCCGCCGAGCAAGCAAAAAGCTTCTCGGCAAGAAATAATTAATTTTGGACTCTGTAAAGAATTCTCCTCGTTGCTGCGATTTGAGATTTCAAAAAAAGAACAATCCCTTTAAGCGAAGGAAGTGGTCTAGTGAACGCAGCGCGTGACGTGACCGCGGACGCGAGAAGTTGATTGTACGTTGCAGTCGTTGCCGCGACCGCGACGTAAGGGACTCAGGGTGCACGCACCTAGAATCCCTTTAAAGCTATACGGCTTTGGAGCCTCCCAAAGGTCTTACCGATAGTTCGGTACCGCCTCGTGGAGAGCTCTCCGTGCAAAGGTCACTGCGAACCCTCTCCGGAAAACCCCGTTGGTGTACGAGTCGACCGTACACCCACCGGCGGAGTTCGGGTTCAAAGCGCCTCCACTCTTCACGCCGCCTACCACATACGGTCCCCGTAGAAACGGTCGCCGGGTAGGCTTTATAGTGAGGGTGGACCTGCTTGGGATTTCCTACTGTAAATTCGTTTACTGCACAGTCCCCGAAATAATCGGTCGCTGTGTAGTAGTTATAAAGCGTTCTAGGAAATTCCCTTGCACGACGTACCTACGTCGATCTGCGCGGTGAGCGTGCTCACGGGATCCACACACTTGGAGCTTTACGACCTCCATTTGGTGACCCGTCCGTGGCGACACAGAGCCTCCGACAGTTACGAGTCAATTCTCCGCTGTTCAGGACGAAAGTCTCTGTCGATCTCTTTAATTAATAACGATTCGCGAGCAACAATAAAATACAGTCCACTTGATTACGCTTAACGATACCTGATCTTCCCCCTCCAAGCGCGACGATAGTCGCAAGGAGAGCGAGGCGAACAGCTGACGAGCGTGTTTACGATACGTGCAATCACGTATTTAATTCTGGTCGATCCTTAGTTACAGGAATCAAGGGCCAGGACCACAGCCAGGGCAACCCGGCCCGACAATAAAAAATTGTTTACTTTTCATAATTTTGAATTTTTTTTATTTTTGTATTTTTCTATTTTTTTTATTACTTTCATAAAATAAAAGGCTTGTCGCTGCGCGACAAGCGAAAAATCTAAATAAATTGTGTCAACTTGACTTTCCCTGAACTTTCCCTCATCGGACCCAGTTAGGACCCTTAGATTCTAACATAGATAGATAGATATGCGATGTGGTAGTATAACTCCAGTCCCATAGGATATGTGATGACATTTTATATGTATATGCAAAATATAAGATAATAGCATTGTAGCTACTATATACGCTAAAATGTAAGATGTAATAAGTGAAATTTTGAAATTTTGCTTAAGTGATATCATATATCATATCATATCACATCTGTATATTAACGGTTAGAGTAAAATAAAATAAAATAAAATAGAATAGACTAGAATAGGATAGACTATATGCGATAATATATTAACTGGCTAAATAAATAAATGAATAAATGAATATGTAGCATAAAATGTGGAATAAAGTCGCCGTAATATTGAAGTAAGGTAGAGTAAAATTGTTAGAGCACTCCAGGGGCTCCTAACTGTGTGGTTTCGGACGAGGAGAAGATAGGGTAGAGAAATTGTTAAAAGTTGTCAAATATCGTTTTTATTACAAAAATAAACCAAAAACTATTATTTTTACAAAAATATTATTACAAATTAGGGGGAAAAAACGGATAAATAAAGATAACTGGACCCAGGCTACCGTTTCGGCCTGGTCCGCCTCTCTTCTCCATCTTCCTTACTGCGTCGGAGGTTTTCTGTAACAGAAATTCCGGCAAATATGAATATTTTGCGGACAAGTCACCGATTACGCGCTCGTCAGCTGATTGTCTCGCGCTCCAGCGACAGTCTGGTGTGCTTGGAGGGAGAGCTAACTGGCAATTCAGCGCAATAGCTAGTGGACTGTATTATTTTGCTTTGGTCGGTGATAGTCGTTTTTACGATATCACCGACGCGCATAACCGGGTAGACGAGGTTTTCCTCTGATCTACCGGGTTCGCTTCGCAATGCCACGGACGGGAAACCAAATGGAGGTTGTAAGGCTCCAAATGGCTATATCCCGCGAGCACGCTCACCGTGCGGGTGAAGTTCGAACGCGACCCACGCAAAGAAGACGTCTCGTCCAGGTACGGGTACCTCGTCGGCGGCTCCTCCAGGAACGGCCTGCGGCCTACCCACGCAGCTGCCTCGACAGCGATTCCTTTCCATGAAGGAATCGCCCGGCAGCCGCCGTGGTCCCTCGTCGGCGGTTCCCTTCACGAGGAACCGGCCTGCGGCTCGCCGAATTAGGACGACGTCGCTTTGCAATTCCGAACCACCCTACGGTCACAGCCCAGTGTGGTCGACTCCACATCTGGTAGTGGGTGTAGCGGTGGAAGGCCAGTGCTTCGAACCCCTTTGCTCCAGTGGTCGCTTGTGCTCTACCTTGTCACCTCACGACTGGTTCACTGGAGCGGGTTCTCTAAAGCCCGGTGCACGGTGAGCACCGCGAAGTGATACCAATATCTGGGTATCCAACTTCCGGTTGCTCGTACGCCGTATAAGCTCACACGGGTCGACGAAACCACAACTCCACCGGTCGGTGCACTCTATGTGGTACACCAGACGGGCGATTCGAGTGGGTTCCTCGATCCCTTCGAACGGCGAACCACCACCAGGCGATAACCAGTATGTCGGTATCTCCGTTACAGTGGCTCAAACCGTATTCAATAGGAAGAGACTTTTCCTGAATAAATCAATGTCCGCAAACTTGATTCGATTACGAGGAGAGAGAACGTCTCATTCTCCTCGGAGCTTCGTACGAAAATGGGAGAGGTCGTCACTGGATCTGCTCCTGATCGCCGACGGCTCACGAATGATCGCAGAGTCGCGTAGCGACGCATCGCGCAGCTGGGCCCGGGCGGCTACGCGCCGCATAGCCACGACGCGGCGCTGCCGCGTTTCGGCTGTCGATCTCGCTTCAATAAATCGATTCTTCTCTCTCTCTCTCTGCGCTAACAACACGATTTCTGGAATTTGTTCTCAGAATCGAGAATTCCAGTGAAGCTAGCTAGCAAAAACACGAAAATGGCCGCGGTATACTAATCTAACGAAGAAAAATTCTCCGTCAGCAGAACCTTCTAGAATTACGCGAATTCATTATAGATACGGGCATCGCGGGCGAGTTTTTACGTCTCGGAGTCACACGATATTTAAACAAATAAAATAACTTAAGATGAAATAAAGTAAAATAAGTAGATAAAATAAAATAAGATAATAATATAAAATAACTAAAATAGAAAAGACTAGAAAGGATAGACTATATGCGATAGTGTATAAACTGGATAAATAAGTAAATGAATATGTAGCATAAAATGTGGGATAAAGTCGACGTAAAATCGAGATAAAGTAGAGTCAAATTAAATAACGTAAAATGAAATAAGGTAAGATAAGTAGATAAAAATAAAATAAAATAATAATGTTGTTAGAATGTGGAGGGCTCAAACACTGATTTGAGAACCTCGTCTAACGGGGGTCCGGATCACGAGGGAATAGGAGGATGGAAAAGTAATTGTCATACGTTATATACAATTTCACGTCGTCGAAAGAGTTCGATGACGTCGTTTATTGTGGACCTGTCTTAATTAAATTATACGCGACAAAAACCTCGTCTGTCTGACCGGCGTCTGGCGTGTGCTCGCGTCACGCTGTTCTGAAACAAAAGAGACGGAACGAGATGTAAATATACGGTAACGTTTGTCACTCTCTCCGTCTCGTTTTAATGTTCACGCGCTCCTGGTTGTACTTGTCGCACTCAGGAGCGGGAAACTCAGCCGCCGCGTTACGCAGCTAAGCTAGTGGACTGTATATGTTCGTGTGCGTTCACCTTTAAACCGGGAAACAGCTGATTGCAGTTTTGGGGAAGACGAGATTCAACCTAGTTTCTTTCCCGACTGCAGGTTTCGACTATCGTAGGAGAGGGTAACGGATGGAGGTTGTAAGGCTGCAACCGTAAACGCTCCTCGGCCCTTTTTACCACCTTATTGCGTGCGTACGGGCACGGTGTGATGCAGGTGTGCCAACAGCGCCCTTGGGTCGACTTACGATTGGGCCTGACACCACGTAGCTTAATGAATTATCGTCCTACGCAGAGTGACCGTACTAGACTGGCGATCTTTGGAGGTATTCTGCTGTTCGTCGTAAGCTGGGAGTTAAAGTTGTCCCACATTTCGACTAGAAGGTGGTAAATCCACGCAGGGTATTTTATACACCCATGGACTGTGGGTTCCGAACCGTTTGATATTCAAGAGAGGTACGAGAATCAATCTCGATACCTTAAACACGACCTCTGGTTGCAGCGATACGTATTTTCTTTTACTTTTTATTTTTCAGACCAAGGTGGGTCGTAGCCACTGCTGAATACTTCGGACACGACCTCTGATTACAGCGATACGTGTCTGTATTCAGGCTGAGGTGGATCGTACCCACTGCTGAATTCGAAATCTCGGATTATAACCTGCGAGATCTTTACAGTCTTTGGATCAGGTCGTGATCCGACCTAATCTGTTTAATTGGTAAACGGCTTACGGAAGTTCAAGGGATGGGATTGTTTTACAACCCGTTCCGTATTGAACGTCCTGCGAAGGTTCACGGGATGGGGTTGTTTTTCAACCCGTTCCGTATTGAACGTCCTGCGGAGGTTCACGGGATGGGGTTGTTTTCAACCCGTTCCGTATTGACCGTCCTACGGAGGTTCACGGGATGGGGTTGTTTTCAACCCGTTCCGTATTGGAACGTCCTGTGCAAGTTCACGGTATAGAATTGTTTTCCAATCCGTTCCGTATTGAACTTGTTGTTCCCGTTTACGGCTCCTTTAAATAGTAAACGGGTTGTGGAAGTTCACGGTATAGGATTGTTTTACAATCCTTTCCATATTTGAACTTCCTGTCCACGTTTACGACTCTTTTAAATAGTAAACGGGTTGTGGAAGTTCACGGTATAGGATTGTTTTACAATCCGTTCCGTATTTGAACTTCCTGTCCACGTTTACGACTCTTTGATTTTAAATTGTAAACGGGTTTTGCGGAAGTATTGACGGTACCGGATGGATTCCCAATCCGTTCTCGTACTGCACTTCCAACCCACGTTTACAATTTCGTCGAAAGTTCGAGTGACTCAAAACTATTCGAACGTCTTGGAAATTACGGGGGAGCGGGATCGTATGCCCATCTGCTCACTTTTTTTTTTTTTTTTTTTTTTTTCCGTGGGGAAAATCTTCGAAAGACTCCCTCCCACCTCCTTGGGGAAAGGCGGGAGGGGTGTGTGGGATTCCCCGCGCCCATTATACCGGGCGCGGGACCTACCCACTAAAAACCCCACGGTGACCCTTCCGCACGATTTGGGAGGATACCGGGAATCGCTCGAAGTATACTTCCGGTATCCTCCCCGTGCCCGCGCTTTGCGCCCACCCACGGGGGGACAAACGGTCCCCCCGGTAATCGCCCTGTCTCATAGCGGCAGGACGAGGTCACATCGTCCTGCCGCCATCCGTCCCGGGGCCGCGTCTAGTGGCGGCTGCGAGCCCCAACTCGCAACCGCCGCGACCCCTTTTCTATCCCTCGGAGGCCGGCAGCTCATGGCCGCACCAGGCCACCGAGGGTGCCGCTCCGTGCGCCGGACCCGGACAGGAGGCACTGCCACCCCATCCGGTCCGACCCTACGCCGCCTGGCGGGAGGGGGGTCCTGATAGGAGCCCCCTCCCAGCCTGGGTCATGCGCCACGCCGAGGGGGCCGCCCGCGTCGCCTGACGCCCAGGCGACGCTCTCTCGCCACCAAACGAGCGCGAGCTTCAGCACGCCGCTGACGCTCGCGCTCCCTTCCCGCGGTCTCCTTCTGCAACATTACGATTTCGCAGAAGGAGGCCACGGCCCTCCACCTCTCCTCGCTGGCGAGCATGGCGCGCACCATGCCCGGCAGCGAGACATCCCGCCCGATGACGCCGATCAGGACACGGCGTTCACCCTCCCATGCAGCGCATACCTCGAGGGTATGTTCCACCGTGTCCTGCTCAGCGTCACAATGGCAGCAACGCGCCGTCGGCTCCTTCCCTATCCGGCACAGGTATCTCCCGAAGCTGAAATGCCCCGAGAACACCTGTGCCATCCTGTAAGTCCCATCTGCTCACTTCCGGTTCCAAGTTAAGAGTGACGATCTAGCCCGGCTAGTCAAATTCGGAGCGCTGTAGACGAATTTGAATTCGTCTTTGTCCAACTTATTATTGTCGTACCTTCTCTTTATACACGCGCCGAAACGTTAGCTCGAAATCACGCGTAGTTTCGTCGATCGCGTGATGTTTCGAAGAAATCCGTATGTGACAGTTTTTATAATTCCTGTCTTGTTTTCGCGTAGAGGACACGAGAGTCGAACAGTCTCGAGTCGGTTACATACGCAGAAAACAATACCGGGTGACGAATAATATTCTACTATTCTTATATGCTTCGAATTAACGCGATATTTAAACAAATGTAAAATAAATAAAATAGAATAGGCTAGAATAGGATAGACTATATGCGATAATGTATAAACTGGCTAAATAAATAATTGAATGTGTAGCATAAAATGTGGAAAAACGTCGCCGTGAAATCGAGATAAGGTAGAGTAAAATGTAATAACGTAAAATAAAATAAAGTAAAATAAGTAGCTAATATAAAGTATAATAATAAAATAATAAATAAAATAGAATAGACTAGAATAGGATAGACTATATGCGATAATAAACTGGCTAAATAAATAAATGAATATTGTTTAAATATCGTCTGAGTCCGAGACGTAAAAACTCGGCCGCGATGCCCGTATTTATCATGAATTCGCGTAATTCTGGAAGGTTCTGCTGACGGAGAAATTTTTCTTCGTCAGTTCAGTATACCGCGGCCATTTACGTGTTTTTGCTAGCCAGCTTCACTGGAATTCTGGATTCGGAGAATAAATTCCAGAAATCGTGTTGTTAGCGCCGAGAGAGAGAGAAGAATCGATTTATCGGATCGAGATCGACAGCCGAGACGCGGCAGCGCCGCGTCGTGGCTATGCGGCGCGTAGCCGCCCGGGCCCAGCAGCGCGATGCGTCGCTACGCGACTGCGCTTGCGCGGCGGAGCCCAGCCGTGGCCGTCGATGCTTGCAGATCGTTACGGATCATTCGTGAGCCGTCGGCGATCAGGAGCAGATCCTGTGACGATCTCTCCCATTTTCGTACGAAGCTCCGAGGAGAATGAGACGATCTCTCTACTCGTAATCGGATCAAGTTTGCGGACATTTATTTATTCAGGAAAATCTCGTCATAGCGACTTTAGATTTTCCCTAATAAAAAGGACAATCTGCCTGTCGTTGCAGCGATCGCAGTACACGCCGCGCGTGACACGATCGTAGACGCAGGATTGTGATTGAACGTTGCAGTTCGTTGCCGCGACTGCGACGTTAGGGATTCGGTGTTAATCACTTTGAGTCTCTTCCTATTGAATACGGTTTGAGCCACTGTAACGGAGATACCGACATACTGGTTATCTCCTGGTGGTGGTTCGCCGTTCGAAGGATCGAGGAACCCACTGAATCGCCCGTTAGGTGTACCACATAGAGTGCACCGACCGGTGGAGTTGTGGTTTCATCGACCCGTGTGAGCTATACGGCGTAGGAGCAACCGGAAGTTGGATACCCAGATATTGGTATCACTTCGCGGTGCTCACCGTGCACCGGCTTCAGAGAACCCGCTCCAGTGAACCAGTCGTGAGGTGACAAGGTTGAGCATAAGCGACCACTGGAGCACAGGGGTTCGAAGCGGCCTTCCACCGCTACACCCACTACCAGATGTGGAGTCGACCACACTGGGCTGTGACCGTAGGGTGGTTAGGAATTGCAAAGGACGTCGTCCTAATTCGGCGAGCCGCAGGCCAGCTCCTCGTGAAGGGAACCGCCGACGAGGGGCCACGACAGGCTGCCGGGCGATTCTTTCAAGGAAAGGAATCGCTGTCTAGGCAGCTGCGTGGGTTGGCCGCAGGCCGTTCCTGAGGAGCCGCCGACGAGGTACCCGTACCTGAACGAGACGTCTTCTTGCGTGGGTCGCGTTCGAACTTCACCCGCACGGTGAGCGTGCTCGCGGGATATAGCCATTTGGAGCCTTACAACCTCCATTTGGTTTCCCGTCCGTGGCATTGCGAAGCGAACCCGGCAGATCAGAGGAAAACCTCGTCTACCCGGTTGTGCGCGTCGGTGATATCGTAAAACGACTATCACCGACCAAAGCAAAATAATACAGTCCACTAGCTATTGCGCTGGAATTGCCAGTTAGCTCTCCTCCAAGCACACCAGACTGTCGCTGGAGCGCGAGAAAAGCAGCTGACGAGCGCGTAATCGTTGACTTGTCCGCAAAATAATTATACTTCTTGTATAATTTTTGTTACAGAAGACCTTAGGAGGAAAGGAAAAGAGGACGCGGCCGAAGGGTCTGAGCCGGCGTACCTTTAAATTCTTTTTCCGTTAAGTTTTTTGTAATTTTGTAATTTTGGTTTATATTTTTTGTAATAAAAACGATATTTGAAAACTTGTACCAATTCTCTCTACCCTATCTTCTCCCTCGTCCGGAACCACCAAGTTAGAGCCCCTGAGTGCTCTAACAAATATGTAGCATAAAATGTGGGATAAAGTCGACGTAAAATCGAGATAAAGTAGAGTAAAATAAAATAACGTAAAATGGAATAAAGTAAGATATGTAGATAAAAATAAAATAAAATAATAATAGTATGAAATAAATAAAATAGAATAGACTAGAATAGGATATACTATATGCGATAATGTATGAACTGGCTAAATAAATAAATGAATGTGTAGCATAAAATGCGGAGAAAAGTCGCCGTAAAACGAAATAAAGTAGAGTAAAGATAAAATAACATAACATAGAATAAAGTAAAAGTAGAGTAGGTAGATAAAATAAAATGAAATAATAATATAAAAATAAATGAAAAAATAGAATAGACTAGAATAGGATAGACTATATGCGATAATGTATAAACTGGCTATATAAATAAATGAATGTGTAGTATAAAATGTGGAATAAAGTCGCGGTTTTATCGAAGTAAATTAGAGAAAAATAAGATAAATAAAAATAAAGTAAATTGAGGTAACTAAACAAAAAAAATAATAATAAAATAAAAAAAAGAAAAATAAAATAAAATAAGGTAAATAAAAATATATCATAATATAATAGACCAGATATGGTAACTGGCCCCTCCGCCAGATAATATCATCGGCAGCGAAGTTTCGCTGCACGTCTAATCTCTCTTGCAGGTATATTACCGGTAGCGGTAGTACCCTACGTCGTCGCCACTGTCCACCGCCGACGTGTTCCTTAGTACCCTGCCCCGCCGTCGGTATCATACCCTGCCTGTACCTCTACCGCGGGTAATTTACCTACCTGATTATTTCCCGGTGCTGCCCTCGCCGCACCTTACCAGCCGATAGTATCCCTGGAAGGTCCATTCGCTTATCAGCCAGGGTAACTCCCCGGCAATCGGTGTCGCTTCCTCCTGTGATAATCACTCACCTTTGTTGGCCAGGCCGTCCGCCAGTCTACTTGCCGGCGGGCCCTCTCCTTATTAACATAAACCTACCTGACGTGCGACTTTCCCCACAGATGTCCGTGGGATGCACTTACACGATAATCGGGACATAACGTAAATGGGATAAAGTAAAGTAAAGAAAGTAAAGTAAAGTAAACTAATATAGTAATGTCAGTAAAATAAAATAAAATAAAATAAAATAGAATAAAATAAACTGAAATAAATAGTAAATGTCCTAAAATGACATAAAGTAAAATAAAATACAATAAAGTAGAATAAAATAAGATAAAATAAAATAGAATTACTATTCTACTATAATACTGTCTTAGTTACTGTAAATACTGTAAATACTATACTATACTATAAAGTAGTAAACTAGGCAGGGGGAGGGAGGGGAGTGGGCCAGGTGGTGCTTGGAGGAGGTGAGGGAAAGGGAAAGGGAAGGGGGGGTGGAACTGTCGGCATGGGAGAGAGAAAGGATGGAGTACAGAAGGGAGAGAGGGGTATGGGAAGGGGGAAGGGGCGAGAGGGGTCGGAGGGTTGGGGGAGGAAGATGGTAGGAGGCAGGAAGAGGAGAGAAGAGCCAGGATAAGGCAGGCCAGGTACAATAAGTGGTACGGGGAGATCGTAGTGGAAGAGGTGCCGAAGTATTTGAGGGCAGGGTGGGGAGCGGAGAGGTACGGGAGGATAAAGAGGTATAGGCTGGGGAACGAGATGAGGGGGGGGAGATATTGGGAAGAGGAGGAAGAGATGAGATGTAGGATGTGCGGGGGGGGGGGGAAGAAGAGACGTGGGAGCACGTCTTGGATCGATGTGTTGGGGATGAGGCAGAGGAAAGGGGGGTTGGGGAAAAGATAAGGGAAATTTTGGACGAAGAAGGGAAAGGGGAGGGATGGATGAAGAGGCTGGAGGAAAAGAGGAGAGAGAGAGAGGAGGAAAGGGGGGAGAGAGTTTAGGAAGGAGGGAGGTAGAATTGGAGTAAGAGAGAGGAGGAGATGGGGGAGTGAGTTGAGGAAGGTTGGAGGTAGATTAGGAGGTAGGAGTGAAAGAAGGAATGGAGTGAAAGGAGGGAAAGGGAAGTCGAAGGCGAAGGAGGCGGGCGTGGAAATGCGGAGGCGTAGTTTTAAGGTAATGTTAAGGTAGTTTTAAGGATAGAAAATAGAAAGCGAAACGAGGCAAAGAGAGGCGAAGCGAGCGTATGCGTGGTGAGGAGAGGCGAGGCGAGAGTAGCGAGCGGGCAAGGCATGTAGGTTAAGGCTAGGTTAAGAGTAGGTTAAGCGGCGGGAAGGAGAGGGGAGGATGGGGTGAAGATAGAGAATAAGATAGTGTAAGGAGGAATTGTAAGGGAAAGGAGAGGAGATATGTAACCCTAAGGGGAACATTAAATACATACTACTACTACTACTATAAAGTAGTAAAATAAAATAAAATAAGCTAAAATAAAATGGAATAATATATAAAATAAAATAAAATACAATATGATACAGTCGGATCAATAGTAATGTAGACTGAGATAAATAATGATATAATGAATGATTGAAAAGACCAAACCTATACCAGAAGAAATCGTACTGCCTGTGTAGGTGATTATATAATAATAATAATAATATAATATATAAATGAATAAATGGGTAAGTAAAATAAATGGGTAGGTAAGTAAGTAAGTCAGTAAATGAATGCATGATGGGAGTGCATGATGGGAAATTTATAGCATAATGCATGTGTAGTACAGTATAGTAACAGTGTGAAAGCATATGTGCATAGATGAATGGATATATGTATATATATAATATAATAAGTAAAAACAGTAAGACCATAAATCAAAAATACATAAATATATAGGTAAGTGAGTGTATAACAATACATGAAAATAAAAATAAATATATATGTATATAGAGTGGAGTAGAACTTAGAATAAATAAATAAAATAAATAAATAAAATAAAGTAACATAAAATAAGATAAAATAGAGTAATAAATAAATAAATAGGTAATGAATAAATTAATAAATGAATAAATAAAATAAATAAATAAATAAATAAATGAATGTAGATGTATAACACACTTATAGATGTATAAAAACACTTATTTCCTGGGCCCTGACGGGAAAAGCCTCGTCGTGTCCACACAATTGTCACTAACCCCACAGTGTCAGCCACGGACCTCCGGGCGGCAAAGCTACCAAGGGGGCGGCAGAGGGGAGGAAAACCCTTCGCCGAGCCCTGTCGATTTCTCGCTCTAAGCCCTCCTTTCCCTTAATAACCTCATTTGTATAGCTAGGGGGATTCTAACCCCGGGGGCATTGCGGGGGGGGTGGGGCGTGGGGAAGTGAGGGCGCGCGGGGGAGTGCGGCGCGGAGAACTCTGGGCGCGGGGCCTGTGGGGAGTGGAAAATTGGATGCGCGCACACGAGCCGCGGAGTGGGGGATGTCGCAATCGTGGAGGGGATTAGTCCAGGCCGAGCCGCTGCGGAGACATCACCACCAGACCTGGCCCGCCGTCGGGAGATTTTTAAGAGGGGGGAATGATCCCCGAAAACTTTTCATACCGAACCGAGGGAGGGGATGAAACCCCAAAATTTTTTTCTATACCCACAGGCATTTTTTTTGTCTTTTCGGCGTTCTCGGTACGTTTGATGAGATCTAAAAAAGAATTACATAATGTTCTCCTAAGAAAATATTTACAGCTAGCGAAAAAAAAACAACACATCATTCGGCTCGTAAATCTATTCTTTCTATTTATTATTCTAGTACTCATATTGTTAAAATAGGTGTGAGTTGTCGCTCTCACCCTTTAACGTTGAGTCCGAATTACGAGGGAGTGGGAATGTGTGGGAAAAGTGAATCGGTACACTGTAAATTTCTTTCGCCTAGTCTGGTAGACTAGGCCTGTTTAAATATCGCGTTAATTCGATGCGTATAAGAATAGTAAAATATTATTCGTCACCCGGTATTGCTTTCTGCGTATGTAACCAACTCGAGACGGTTCGACTCTCGTGTCCGCTACGCGAAAACAAGACAGGTTATAAAAACTGTCACATACGGATTTCTTCGAAACATCACGCGATCCACGAAATTACGCGTGATTTCGAGCTAACGTTTCGGCGCGTGTATAAAGAGAAGGTACGACAATAATAAGTTGGACAAAGACGAATTCAGTTCGTCTACAGCGCCGCTAGTCGGAGATTCGCCCTCCGAATTCGACTAACCGTGCTGGATCGTCACTCTGAATTTGGAATCGGTAGAGAGCACATGGGCATACGAACCCGCTCCCCTTAAATTCCAAAACGGCCGACTAGTTCCGAGCTCCTCGAACTATCGGAGAAATTACCAACGTGGTACGGAAGTTAACACGAAAACGGATAGGCAATCCATCCGCAACGTCTTAACTTCCACACACGTTAATTTATTTCAATTAAAATTAGAGTCGGAAGCGAAGAAGGTCTCGACGAAAACGGATAGGGAACCCATCCGGTGCCGTCGATACCTCCATAATCGCTTACCTATTAAAAAGATCAGATCGGAATACGACCTGATTAATTAATTTATTGACTGTAGAATCTCGCAGGTTAAAATCCGAGATTTCGTATTCAGCAGTGGCTACGACCCACCTTAGTCTGAAAAAAATCCAAAAGTAAAAGAGAACACGGATCGCTGCAATCAGAGGTCCTGTTTAAGTTATCTAGGTTGACTCTCGTACCTCTATTATCTCTCAAACGGTTCGTAAAACACAATCCAGTGGTGTATAAAATACCCTGTGTGGATTTACCACCTTCTGGTCGAAGTGTGGGACAACTTTCACTTCCAGCTTACGACGAACAGCAGAATACCTCCAAAGATCGCCAGTCTAGTACGGTCACTGTGCGTAGGACGTTAATTCATCAAGCTACGTGGTGTCAGGCCCAATCGTAAGTCGACCCAAGGGCGCCGTTGGCACACCTGCATCACACCGTGCCCGTACGCACGCCATAAGGTGGTAAAAAAGGGCCGAGGAGCGGGTACGGTTGCAGCCTTACAACCTCCACCCGTTACCCTCTCCTACGACAGTCAAAACCTGCAGTCGAGGAAGAAACGAGGTTGAATCTCGTCTTCCCAAAACTGCAATACGAAGTTCCCTTTAAATTAAGAATTTAAAGGGAACGCACAACATATACAGTCCACTAGCTTAGCCGCGTAACGCGACAGCTGAGTTTCCCGCTCCTGAGCGCGACGAGCATAATCAGGAGCGCGTGTATAATAAAACGAGACGAGCGTGACTCACGTTGCCGAATATTTACACATCGTTCCGTCTCTTTTCGTTTCAGAACAGCGTGACACGAGCAGCCGCCAGACGACGGCCAGGCGGATCACGCGTCGATAAATACCGACAAACGGCTGTATTTTTCAAGGGCCAAAAATTACAACATAAAAGACGTCGTCGAGTTTTCGACGACGTGAAAATCCATATAACGTGTGATAATTACTTTTCCATCCTCCTATTCCCTCGTGATCCGGACCCCCGTTAGACGAGGTTCTCAAATTAGTGTTTGAGCCCTCCACATTCTAACAAGGCCGTTTATTTAAAAATGTTTGAAATTTAATAAAAAAACAAAATTAAATAAAACAAAAATGCAGAAATTTATATTTTTAAAAATCGCCAGGAAAAACCGAGCCCGTTAGTGGGCTCGTAAAAAACCTGGCCGTGGTCTTTGGCCACTACGGCTCTCGTCTCGGACGTCTACAACAACAGAGACCGAAATTCGGCTGTAAATACTTGACAACGCTCGTCGCGTTGTCTGACTCGCGTCAATCCACACGCTCCTGTCTCTGTTTATGATAAAGAGGAGCGGGATTCCTTCACAGCGATACGCAACTGTGTTAGTGGACTGTATACTTAAACGTTTCTCGTGTGATCGAGAAACGTTCGACTGCTGTTCTGGAAACATATAATAGCAGATGGGGAAGACAAGATTTGAGCCTCGAACTTCCCACTGCTGCTGGCTTGAATTTTGGCTGGAGGTGACAACAGTTGCAGGTTGTAAGGCTCCAAAAATTGTCCACTCCGTGATTCAGCGTCGTTTCCTGGTCCGTAAGGGACCCGTGTGATGCAAACCCATAACCCCCCTAGAAGCGTCAGAACGTTAACGTGCTTAAACCAAGGTGCCCTTTTGAAAGTCGCTCTACACCGAGTGTCCGTACACACTGGTGATGAGTGACCGACGTTCGAGCTAATCGAGTTCAGCCGAGAGCACCCAGGGAATACGCCAAATGAGGCCCCTATGGGGGTGGTTTTTTTTTTTTTTTTTTTTTTTTCGTGGGGAAAATCTTCGAAAGACTCCCTCCCACCTCTTTGGGGAGAGGCGGGAGGGGTGTGTGGGATTCCCCGAACCCATTATACCGGGCGCGGGACCTACCCACTAAAAACCCCACGGTGACCCTTCTGCACGATTTGGGAGGATACCGGGAATCGCTGGAAGTATACTTCCGGTATCCTCCCCGGGCCCGCGCTTTGCGCCCACCCGCGGGGGGACAAACGGCCCCCCCGGTAATCGCCCTGTCTCATAGCGGCAGGACGAGGTCACATCGTCCTGCCGCCATCCGTCCCGGGGCCGCGTCTGGTGGCGGCTGCGAGCCCCAACTCGCAACCGCCGCGACCCCTTTTCTACCCCTCGGATGCCGGCAGCTCATGGCCGCACCAGGCCACCGAGGGTGCCGCTCCGTGCGCCGGAGCCGGACAGGAGGCACTGCCACCCCATCCGGTCCGACCCTACCCCGCCTGGCAGGAGGGGGCTCCTATCAGGACCCCCCCCCCAGCCAGGGTCAAGCGCCACGCCGAGGGGGCCGCCCGCGTCGCCTGACGCCAAGGCGACGCCCTCTCGCCACCAAACGAGCGCGAGCCTCAGCACGCCGCTGACGCTCGCGCTCCCTTCCCGCGGTCTCCTTCTGCAACATTACGTTTTCGCAGAAGGAGGCCACCGCCCTCCACTTCTCCTCGCTGCCGAGCATGGCGCGCACCAAGCCCGGCAGCGAGACATCCCGCCCGATGACGCCGATCAGGACACGGCGGTCACCCGCCCCAGCAGCGCATACCTCGGGGGTATGTTCCGCCGTGTCCTGCTCAGCGTCACAATGGCAGCAACGCGCCGTCGGCTCCTTCCCTATCCGGCACAGGTATCTCCTGAAGCTGCCATGCCCCGAGAATACCTGTGCCATCCTGTAAGTGTTGCTTCCATGGCCTCTGTCCAGCCACTCACATAGGAGTGGCCGAACAGCCCCGACTGTCCGGTGCCCCGCGGGAGGCAGAGCCAACCGCTCTTGCCACGCGTGCACCACGGACTGCCGGGCCTGGCGCTTCAACTCGCCCCAAGCTGGTTCCTGCACACCCGGGACCGCCCCCACCCCCGCGCGACGGTCGACGCGGTGACGATACATCATCGCGTGCGACCGTGCGAGGAGATCCATGGGCGGCATCCCCGCAAGAACCGTCGCCGCCTCATGTGACACGGTCCGGTACCCGCGGACGACCCTTAGAGCCATCCGCCTCTGCACCCGACGCAGCATAGTCATGCCGCGCCGGGAGGCCGCCAGGTCGTCCGCCCAGACGGGGGCCCCGTATAGGACCACCGGCTGAACCATTGCCACATAGAGGCGGCGAACTCGGCCCGCCGGGCCCCCCAGGTTGGGCAGAATCCGGCCCAAAGCCCCGACCATCCTCTCCAGCCGGGGGACCAGGCAGCGGAAATGCTCCTCGAAGCGCCAGATGAGATACCTCATCTGGGGCTTCACCTCGATATTAGCCTCACCCACGCGGATCAGAGGGGGTGGCGGATCCTGCCGAGGTGAATGAAACGCTATCACCTCGGTCTTATGGACTGCCACTGTCATCCCCCATCCCTCTGATCCGGTCGACGACGCGTTGCGCCCCTCCTCCGCGAGACGTTTCTGGCCCTCCCCAGTGCGCTGACGGCCAGCACCAGTGTGTCATCTGCATAACACACGGCGCTGACGCCGTCGGGAAGGTCGGCCCGCAACACTGCGTCGTACGCGATGTTCCACAGGAGTGGCCCGAGGACTGACCCCTGCGGAACACCATAGTACACCTGCCTCCGCATATGCCCATCCCGGCTCGGATACTCCATCCACCTGCCGCGGAGATAATCCCCGATGACCTCCCCGAGACAAGGGGGGACCCGATGATATTCGAGCATCCTCCTTATCTCCTAACAGGGCAGGGTGTTAAAGGCGTTGGCAATATCCAAGGATATTGCCAAAGCCACACCTCCCCTGGAGACGGTCGACTCCGAGAGGGCCCTGACACGACCTATCGCGTCGATGGTCGATCGACCCTCCCGGAAACCGTACTGGCAGTCGGCCAGGCCGGGGGCACCCCGCGCCAGGTGCTCGACGAGGCGGGCAGCAATCACTCGCTCGAAGAGCTTGCCCACCTCGTCGAGGAGACCGATGGGCCGGTATGCGGAGGGAGGTTCCGCGGGCCGTCCCTCCTTCCGGAGGAGGACCATCCTCGCCACCTTCCAACTGGGGTAATCGCCCGTCCCTCAGGCATCGGTCGAACAACCGCCTGAGGTCAGCCCCAAGGACGCCCTGGGTCAAGACCCAAACCCGGCCGGGCACACCATCCGGACCCGGGGCCGTGTTACGCGCCCCGAGCCGTCTGATGGCCGCGGCCAGCTCCCCCTGAGTGACCCCCAGTTCGGTCGCCCACTCCCTTGGGACTGCCGCCTCCGCCGTCAAGACCCTCGGTGACGGGGGGCGCCCACGGGCGGAGCTTCTTCAGCACCACTCTGTACGGGCGCCCCCAAGGATCGTCATCGAGGGTCTGGAGGAGATCCTTCCATGCCTGGGCCTTGGCCCGTTTGATGGCGACCAGAGCAACCCGCGCCATCCGGTATGCCTCATACAGGTCATCTGCCCTCGCTCGCGCCACGCCATCGTCCGGTCGTAGACGACGGCGCGCGCGGGCGTACTGGCGTCTGGCGCGGACACTCGCGACCCGCAATTCCGCGATCGCGGTCGACCACCAGTACACCGCCCGGCGAGGAGAAGCTCACCCCGACCCGGGACATCGACGCATCGCAAATGGTTGCGACTAGTACCCCGAGCCGGGCAGCCTCCTCCTCCATGCTTGGCAACTCGGCCGCCACCTGCGGCCAGAGTTGCAGCGAGGGCAGCTGCCATCAGGGCGTCCTTGTCCAGGCGCCGAAGCGCCCAGCGGCGCGGTGGGGTGCCATCCGGGCGGCGGTGCCGGGACGCAGCCCCGGCGGCAGAGACCTCCATCCGGATATATCGGTGATCGGAGAGTGTCTCTGCCTCCGGGGCCACCTGCCAACCCGACACCATGCGCACGGCGTTGGGGATCGCGAAGCCAACATCCACGATAGACCCCCCATTACGCCGCACGCACGTGCGCTCCGACCCCCGGTGCAGTAACCGAAGGTCGAGCCCCGCCGCCCAGTCGCCCAGGATCCCGCCGCGAACGGTGGTCCTAGGGATCCCCAAGCCACCGACTTGGCGTTAAAGTCCCCCAGGACTAGCACCGGCCGGGCCGCGCAGCGCTGCACGCATGCCGCGACCTCGGCCAAGTACAGCTCGAACGCGGCGTGACCGCTGCGGGGCGAGATGTAGCACCCCACTACGGCGACTCCCCCCCAGTCCACGGTGACGAAACCCCGACCGCGCTCCAGAATGGAGAACGGCGGGGACCCGTCACCACCTCCCCATACCGTCGCCACCAAACCGTCCGCGTCGCCCACCCAATGTGGGTGATCCGGCACGCGGTACGGCTCGGCGGCGACCGCCAGGCCAACCCCCACTCCGCGAGGACTTGGGACATCATGTCCTGTGCCGCGCGGCGGTGGTTGAGATTGGCCTGGAGGTGGCGGGGGGGCGCCGTTTTTTAACGGCCGTCCCAGCCTCCTCCCGGCTGCCCGTCCCTGTGGCACCGTCCAGCTCCATGGTGGACGCTGCCAGCAACCGCGGTGCTTGACCCGGGTGGGCCCCTTCTTCCCTTCCGGGAGGAGAGCACTTTTGCTCCCCACCCTGTGATCAGCTGGCCTCCCCATGTCCGCACATAGCGGGCAGTGTGGTGCCGCCGAGCACTGGCTCGCGCGGTGGTCATTCGCCCCGCAGCGGTAACACTGACCGCTGCGGTCCACCGGCGAGGTGCACCACTGCCTCACGTGCCCCAGCTCGAGGCAGCGGTGACACTGGAGTGGCCGCGGCGCGAGTATCTCCACTCGCGCCGAAACCCACCCCACCAATACCCTCCCGGATTCCGCCACCTTTCGGGCGGCGTAGAGGGGACACCGGGCCCACACCGACCCCAGGCCGGAAGGAGACCTGCGGATTTCTCCGACCCGCACGTCTCCCTCGGGGCAATCACCCGCCCTCGCTAGGGCACAGGACACCTCCTGCGCGGTGACCGAGTCGTAAAACCCACATATGCGCATCTCTGTGCGCTTCGTGGGCCGGACGACTCGGACACCCCGCTCGCCCAGCTGCTCCTGGAGCCTCTGGGCGAGTCGGTCCGCCTTCTCGCCGCCCTCTGGACCAGGGATCTCCAGCAGGAAACCCCCGGTCACGGCCCTCTTCGCCCTCACGGAAGCGATGCCGAGCTCCTCCAGGGATATATTATCCCTGGCGAGCTGCATCGCCCCCGCGAGTGTCAGGTCGCCCCCCTGAGGAACGGTAAAAGTCACTGCTGCCGTTTTAGGGGGGCGCCCTGGTCGCACCTTCGCGGCCTTTCCCCTGGCCGCGGGCGGCGAGGTAGCAGGTCGCGGCTGCGAGGCCTTCCTCGCCGCCCTCTTTGCCTTCCGCCCTACCACCTCGCTCCACGACACCCCTCCTTGGGATGGTACCGCCGAGGACGCGCGCACCGGGGCCGCGGGTAAACTACCCCCCTCGGGAGACGCGGCCCGCGGCACCGTAACGGCCACGGTGGGTGGAGCCTTCCCTCCACCCACCTTCGCCTTCCCTGCCCGAACCGACCTCGGTCGGGGAGGCACCGCCTTCCCGCCGACCACACCTCCGTAGAGGAGCTCCTCCCGGAAGGCGGCCAGCTTGCCGTCGATCATGTTCCCGATCCTCCTCAGAAGTTCGTCCTCTGAGGCGAATGGGGAACTCTGCGCGGGCGTAGTGCGGGTGGAAGGTCCCCGCAACACCGCCGCCGCACTCAGCTTTTTTTCCACGACCGTGGGTCGTGGTGGTGGAAGAGTGGAGGAGGAGGGAGGATAGGAGGGAGGGCTGCGCTGTTCCAGCGCGCCTCTGCCCTCATCCTCCCCCGTCGCTCCTCCTCCACCTGGAGCTGTAGCCGGGCATTTCGCCCGCTCAACTCCTGCGCCGCCTCCCCCATATTTTGCGCTTTTCTGCCCCTTTATAGAGCAGGCTGCGGCATTTATTCCTTCGACCCGCCTCAGGGACGAGGAGATCCTCTCGGATATCTCCTCGGTTACCTCGTCCCTGAGACAGCTCAACATCACAACCGGGCTCATCGCCTTGCCCACTCCGTCGACGGCCCGCCCCGTCCGCTTCCTCTTGGAGCCTATGTGGCTCCTCGTGGAGGAGAAGGACGAGACTGACGCAGGCTCGTCGTCCTCCTCCACCTTCCACGAAGCCAGGCCAGGCGCTGAGTGAGCCGCGAGCACCGTCACTCCAGCCCCAGCACCGTCTTTGTCCTCCCCAACCGAAACAACCCGTCCCATCCCCGTTTTAATTTGTGAATCCATATAATTCCCACGCGTAGGTCGGAAATAAAGGTCCACCCGGGCAGAGCCGCCTTACCCGGGTAAGCCTAATACTCCGGGGGCTCGGCAGGTGCCCCGGAGGTGGTCGCTTGGGATTGGGCCTTCTCCCCCAACCATGCAACCCATAGCCGCCCACCAAAGCTTAACATTGGAGCGCGATTATATAGAGTCGCCATACTCTTGGCCCAGGCGGTTAAGCCAAAAACAGCTACTCCTGCCGTCACGTATCATTCACAAAACCAAAAAGGAATTGTGAATGGGTCGTCGTGACGACCAACAGGAAGGCTTACGGTGTGATTAGCTTCAGGTACCTCGGGGTCGCAACGCCCCGTACTGCGGCCGACGATTGCCGGACACAGCCCCTGAGGGGCCTATGGGGGTGGTACTCAAACTGAAATTTCGATCCTCGGAAACTACAATCCCACTCAGGGTATACGCCAAAAGGCCCCTATCAGAGTGTTTGAATCGCACAAACATTCAAGGAAAACCGAGAAGTTTTTCTCGGTTCTCGTTGCACGACAGCTGATTACACCGGTACGTGCCTTCCACACAACGGTGGCGACAATCGAACACTATTTAAGTGTTACGATGATTGTTATCAGCCACCGGTTGTTAATGTGTGAAATCGCTTATGCTTGAAAACAATTGACGCAACGGTGGCGATAATCGAACACTATTGAAGTGCACACACGATTATGATGAGCCACCGGTTGTTCACTGTAAATTGTTTCGATGCTGTGCATGATTCCAGAACGGTTCTGTTCACACAACGACCACTAAACTCACGAAACCGTGAGGTCCTAAATCCGACTGGGTTAATTCTCGAATTTACCACAGTCTTAATTTCCTTCCGTTTCGGTTCTGCGGTGCAACTATACAATTAAACGTATTTAATTGCGCGTATATCGTGATCGCGGTGTTGGACGAGGTCGGTTTGAACGATGCGAACTCGTCGAGAACCAGATAGCAAGTGATTGTCGAGACAGACCCTCTTGTGCGCGTTCGCTAGAGGGGAGATTGTCTGTCTCGTATTAATCTTGTATCCTCTCTGTTATTTCGGCGTAGTAACACCTGTTCTCATGGAACCGTTACTGGGCCGATCGCGTGACTATGATTGAAGGTAAATTTGGATTTTTTCTACACGGTATTGCTCCCGAAGCAGGTTACGACGCAGAGAAGGCTCTGGAATGTCGCGAACACTGAGGACAACACCGTATAAGAAATGTCCCCTTTTTCTATAGATCACGCGAGAATTTAACCGCCGTTTCTTAATAACGAATTAACGCGTTATTTAAACACATATAAATTCAGATTTTTATAGTTCACTGTGGTTAGGTTTGGTCAAACTCTTGCAAACGCGTTATAGAAAATGGTTAATATCATTACGAAACACAAGAAATAAAGGTTTCATACTGTATACTAAATGCGAAAAATTTACTCGAAAATTTACTCGAAAAATTGCAGCTCCTCTTTCATCCAGAGTCGAGTCTCGCACAACGATGCGTTTTCGCGCTTTGTCAGCGAGTACGTTATCTGCTGCGTGCCTTTCGCCGAGGTCGTTGCTACGCGAATATGCAATATCGTGTTCGCGACACGCTGCGTCCAACGGATTAAAATATAAAATATAAAATATAAATTAAATCGACGGTCCAGCCTTAGATTTAATGTATTAAAAATTGATTATATTTATTTACGCATTTCTCTCTGGCGTTTAGACCACCAGTTGAATATTTTAAATCCATTTTGCATGGCACAATGCTTTATAAATAGAAAGAATAGATTTACGAGCCGAACGATGTGTTGTTTTTTTTCGCTAGCTGTAAATATTTTCTTAGGAGAACATTATGTAATTATTTTTTAGATCTCATCAAACGTACCGAGAACGCCGAAAAGACCATAAAATAATGTCTGTGGGTGTAGAAAAAATTTTCGGGGTCATCCCTCCCACGGTTCGGTATGAAAAGTTTTCCGGGATCATTCCCCCTCTTAAAAAATTTCCGACGGCGGGACAGGTCTGGAGAGGTCTGCGGCGGCTCGGCCTGGACTAATCTGACATCCCCACTCCGCGGCTCGTGTCCGCGCAACCACTCTTCCACTCCCCACAGGCCCCGCCTAAAGTTCTCCGTGCCGCACTCCCCGCGCGCCCTACCTTCCCCTCGCCGCACGCTCCCACATTGCCCCATGGGTGTAGAACAAAATTTGCAGTAATATTCACTGTCACGTGTGATTTTAGCAGCACAAATAAAAATTATGAAAGGTTACCTGTTAAATGTATTCTCCTTGCATGGAATACACCATCATCTTGCACTATTGGAACGTAATAACGCATGGCACTGGTACTACACATTTTCTTTCAGAGCACTATTTGTTCCGTCGAAAATTCAGCGAAGCTACTGAGCGACTGATGGAATCGCGTCCGGGGAGACGGCTTAAATAGAGGTGCAATCCCCACCACATTTTATTCTAAAGCTACCATTTTTTCATAATGCTTTTGTTCAATCTTAACATCGCAGCATATCGCGCGATTGCATGTAACTTGGGCCTCCAAGGATAAAAGTCTGGACACGTGTTGAATGTAATATAATATCTGTGGAAGCGCTGTATAAAATAAATTATAACTAAGTAATCACCAGTGAAACGCACGATGAGATGTTATGTTAAAAAACTTTATACCCGGTCTTCTTCGAAATACTGTTTATTAAAACCGACCATCGCTTTTTTTTTTTTTTTTTTATGAAAAATAATTAAAAAATTCCCCTCCTCTGTCCTACCTGGATGGTGATGATCCCGATGATGATGATGATGCCGGCGATAGCCGTGGTGAGGGTGTGTTGGGGGGGGGGGGGGGTCGGTGATGATGATGGCGAACGGTGCCACGGCCGCCGCGCATCTGTCCATGGAGGCGATGGAGGAGAACGGGGCCGCCGTAGGGGTCGCCGCATGGGTCGCAGTCGCCTAAACGGGATCCACGGCCCACGCAACCGTGCGACCATTTCTGGCCCCATTGGTTGTTGTGGCGGTGGTGGTGGTGGTGGTGAGCCCTAGAGCATACAATCATTGGGATAATATTAACACATTAAGCATTAATCATTCAAAAAACAATACAAAGTATTACATACCGGTGGCGGCGAGGGCCCCGGGGGCGGCGGCGGCTAGGGAGGCAGCGCGGGGGGGGGGCGAGGGAGCCGGTGGGAGCCTCTGTGAATTCTAGAATATAGAAATGATATATTACTTATGATGCGATAATTGTATGAAAATAATATTGTGTACATACCTCAGACCTGCCCCACATATCGAATGCAAATGAGCTCGCTGCATCTCCTGCCTCTTGAACATAAACCTTTATCTTGAAAGATGCATAGCTTTGCAAAGTAGGACGTCTTTGTTCTTCATGTTCTTCGAAATCTTCACCCTCCTTGCACTTATCTTCTTCACTGACCAACCTCTCCCTTATTCACACGCATCTTCTTTCCCCCTCTTCTCTGAACATCTATCAAACACCTATCGTACTACTTCGAACATGCATCGAACCTCTATCATACCACTTTGAACGCGCATCGAACATCTATCATACCACTTTGAACATCTATCGTACCACTTTGATCATGTATCGAATGTGTATCGAACCACTCTGAACATCTATCAAACGTCTATCAAACGTCTATCAAACGTCTATCATACCAATCGGAACATTTATGGTACCACTTTTATGGCATATTGAACCGCTTATAAATATTTTTAATTATAAGTAGATTATTAATCTCGCGTACATCTTGTGCAGTATATTTGGTTGGGTAGGGTGAAAAAACAAAATTTTATATATTAAAAATTGATTACATTTATTTACGCATTTCTCTCTGGCGTTTAGACCACCAGTTGAATATTTTAAATACATTTTGCATGGCACAATGCTTTGCGTGTCTGTCACATCGTAAGGTATTAAGTGCATTTAGCTTTTAGAGATATGGTATCCTCGTAGTCCATGTCCAGTATCTCAATGATCACGCTCGCTCGCGCATTTTCATCGAGGAAATCCGCAAGCCAGTCACGTTTCTGCAGCCCTTTAACATATGCGATATGCGGTGCGTCATCTTCTTCATCGACCGCATCGACAACAGCTTTCGTAATTAGCTGTTTAGCCATACTGTACGGAACGTCTCCATCTTCCCACCGTAGTCCGTGATGTTTTGCCGTCAACCACCGGATGCATGATTTGTCAGATTTCGTAAGAAGATATTGCAGCATCGAACTCCCAAATATATAATGCGAGAGAATTGTTCCTTTTCGTAGGACAGCCACTTCCTTCACAACAAATCTTCCATCAACACTGAACCCTTGCAGGTCAACAAATGTTGGTACGGTCATTATCGGAACAATTTAGAGATCCGTTCACTTCCAAGACAGGCGGGAGAATGCGGACTTTCTCGTAAAGCATCTCGATTTTCATGATGAAAATTTGTACGAATTTGGCACACGAGAGGCAAGTAAGTAGCGTTGGGATTTATCTGATTTTGCGAACCACTTTTGTATGCGGATTGTATTCAACCACCAGTTCATGCATAATGTGACAGTAGGCATTAGTATTTTATGGCACATTCTCTTTTAATTCGAATTCTATTAGCTCGTCCACGGTGCTTTTATTGATCGACTCATTTTGTCGCGAGCAGTCAATCACCACGAGGGGGCCAAATTGTAAAAATTGGGCAACGTTGAATAATGCCTCGTTGCAACTATGTCCGTAATACGATTTACGGAAATGCGTATACATGCTAAACAAGATGGCGTGTCTATTCTTGTCAAAGTCCAAGTTCATGTCATCGTACGGATAAAATTCCGAGTTGATAAACAGTTTTACATTGGTCAATTTCAGGGGTCAAACCGAGTAGCATCTTCGGTCATCACATTCTTTCGAGCAGTCTGTAGAGCAAAGACAACATATCGCGGCTTCTCCAGCTGTGCGGCTGCCTTGACGGCCCACGAATGCTTGGTGGTGCTCTGTAAGAGAGGATACTCGTACAGATCCCACGAGCGAAAACTAATGCTCAGGTTTTGCCCACTTTCCAAAGCATGTAGCAGCGATAGCTTATTAACATCGTTTAGCGTCACATGAGGCATCCGCCATTGCACTTTAAGTAATTCAATTTCTGGTTCCAACGTTGGAGGTCCAATTAGAGAATTGTTATCGTTGCGCGATCGTATTCAAATCAATTCGTGACGCGCATTAATAACCATGCGTTTGTAGTCCTCGCAAAATCCCAGCAAATATTTGAGCGGGACGCAAAGAGGTGAAATGATTTTTCACTACCAACTCATCGCGTCGTTTCAAGCCCCATCCAGCATTCTCCATATTTTGTCTTCATCGGATGTCAGTGATACATAATTTTTAAGCGTGCTGAATTATTCCAACGTTTCTGTTGCGATCAATCTCCACACCATTCAGCTCATATCGAATCTCATCAAATATGAACGCCATGCAATTATTTCCCAACATCACCGTTGAAGCATCATTTGGCTTATGTATCGTCAATTTCCACGTAGAGAGAAACTTTCACACGGCAATGTGTATAAATCTTGCTGTTGTATAGGTATTCTTATCTCATCACTGTGTCCAAACGTTGTGTTAACGTATGGGTTGTATGTGTGAGTCTCGAGCTTAACAATGCGATCATCAAACGTCGGCTTCCTCCAATGCTTAGAATGTCAGCCATTTTCAACTTAAATGCGCACAATGAATCCCAATGATTTCAAAAATGCAATGTTTGCAGCACTGAGCCTCTTCGTTTTAGCGTACTCAGAGCTGTTGTTGTTGTTGTAGACAATTTCGTTTGGAAGAAACGTGTTTCTGGAGTCGTTCAACACAAGCATCTCATTCGTTCGCACCACAGGTATTATCGTCGTCGTCGTCGCACGTGCAGTCTGATGGTAATCTCTTCACCTCGAAAATCCAGCAATCGTCCGTTTTGATCCACAACGCGTATCGTTAGATCCGTAATGATCTTTGCGGTGATTGGAAGGTAAATGATCTGTGCGGGCGTTTCCGATATCTTATATCCGGGCGGGACTCTCGGAGAAAATTCATGTATCGTATGTACACGCTTCCCATTGTTGTACGCGCCAGCGGTCACACTACATTCAATGCGAATAATGTTTACGCTCATGATATTAATCGGGTCGTCCGATTCGTGCCACTGCCCCGGTTCTAATTCCCGATTCGCCGAGAATCCCAATAGCGATCCAATGTTATTGGGTTTCGTAAAGTCTACGGCAAACGAGCAGTACAGCTCGCTTTTCATGGTGTTGTTGTTGGGGCGTAACACTATAGGATACATATCATTGTTACCATCATCATCATCATCGGTACCACCGAGATTTTGAGGATATCGCTCAAGTAATCGCTGCTTCAAATACTTGGCAATGGCGTCTAGTTCGTAGGAGCCGTGGGGAATCGTAATGTATTCGTGGCCAGTGTCGACGCTGTTGTTGTTGTTGGTGTCATAGTTTGTGGTGAAGTAGAATTTATCGTTGCTCGAGTCGATGTTGGGTATTGTATGATACGTTTCAAAGGTTGTTAGACCAAGCTCGTAATCATCGTCGCTCAAATCTATGGGTGGAAAGTAGCTTACAACGAGGGTGCTACTCTTGCCAGTTAGGAGTCAATGTTAACGACATATTCCGAGAAAACTGCTCGACTAGTACTGAATCAGAGTGGCGGGGGACAATCCTTAAATTTGGTGCCAATCGTTTGCAGAAAGCGTAGACATAGTTGTCCACAACTGCTCTGATCATACTCTGATAAGACGTTCGATTGTATTCAATTTTTCACATCATCATAATTATGCATATATTTTGTCTATTGCTTTGTCGGTCGAAGATTGCCAAAGCTGTCGAAGTTTAGATCTAGATGACCTATCTTAGCATAAGCCTCCCCATGAGTCCCCGGTCCCTCGAATTTGTCCAAATTCACGATACCGCTCTCGTTTCGACGTACTCCTCCGGCTGGTAGCGCGTTGCGCATAAAAACACCTCTAAAGAATGGAATACGCATACGTTTTGCCAACTCATTCAATTGCATGTCGGTAGTTACACCCACAGGAATTTTTATCTCTTTCGGCGTTTTTTTGTTTTTTCGTTTCGAGATTCCCTGTCCGCGCTTGTATGGTGTCAGATAGGAGTCCACGACCTTCCCATGGAGCGATTATGACGCCGCATTTCCTGCAGCTGACGTTGCGCTGCCTTATTATCGTTTACCGCCTTGGCGATCTCCCGCCGCTCCGCCAGCTAATGTTACGATAACACCTAGCATGTGGAGAAGTGGTAATATACCACCCCGTTTGGCCACTGGAAGAATCCTCTTTTGCGATGCTTTTCTTACAGTCCTTTTGCGGGGTTTTGTTTTCATCCCCATTCCGATTTTCGTCTTGGCCTTCATAGCTGCCCAAACAGCTGTAGCAGCTCCTCTTTCACCCAGAGTCGAGTCTCGCGCAACGATGCGTCTCCGCGCTTTGTCAGCGAGTATGTTATCTGCTGCGTGCCTTTCGCCGAGGTCGTTGCTACGCGAATATGCAATATCGTGTTCGCGACACGCTGCGTCCAACGGATTGATGCCTCGATCACCTCTAGCCAATCGTTTTGCCAGATGAGTTCCTGGACCACAAAACTGATATCCTGGGATATGTAATTCGATAGGTAGCGCGTTTATCGCTCGATTTAACAAACCACCGCCTTTCTTTACTCTCGTCGGCAACATTCGCTGCAGTTTTTAATCAGCGGTGCTGAACCGTCGATATGCGTTCGCTGCCAAGGGCGATTATAATGTTCCAGACACCGACAATACTGCCGAACCTCAGAATCGGCTTTTATATGCTCAGGAGTCTGTCCCACAACTGGTCAATGTGTCTGCCAAATTCGTGAAGTAGAATAATCTTTGCTATATATATCAGCTGCTCCAGAGGTTATGTCTCGAATGTCGCAATTATCCGGCAGAACGAGAAGCATTTTGAATACTGAGCTGTTTTGCTTCGACGCGGACCTATAAATAGGGACGCATAGTCGCTTCGATGTGTCAAAAATCATTTTCGCGGTTTGCAGCGAGGATGCGATTCGTGCGACAACCTGTGACTATACGCGTGACAAATTTTGATGATAAATCGCAAATGATGTCTCGATAACAAAACGCAGACACGGTAGCATGCTGCCAAACACTATCCGCAGCCTCATTTGCGGCCCATCAAATTGCGGAAAGACCAATGTGCTGGTAAGCTTGTTGGAAAGTCCTCACGGCGTTCGCTTCGAGAACGTGTACGTGTATTCCAAGTCGTTGCAGTAGCCGAAATATCAGTATTTGGAGAATTTATTGGCTCCGATAGATGAAATTGGCTACTTCACGTTTTCAAATAACAGTGACGTCATCCTACCGAGAGAATCGCTTCCTAATTCCATTTTTATCTTTGATGACGTGGCATGCGACAAGCAAGATACGATACGAGAATACTTTGCAATGGGGCGCCATTCGAACGTTGACTGTTTCTATCTCTGTCAGACGTATGACATGATTCCCAAACATCTTATACGTGACAATGCAAATCTGCTGATTCTGTTTAAGCAGAATGGTACCAACTTGAAACATGTGTACAACGATCACGTAAACACTGACATGTCTTACGAGGATTTCTGCGCTTTGTGTCGCAATTGTTGGCAACGGAGTACGGTTTCGTGGTGATAGACAAGGATTGCGCGATGTCAATGGACGTTATAGAAAGGGATTTAACGAGTTTGCGATACCGTGAGGTGGCCCAATCGTCATCGACACGTGTCGGTGGAAAAGCAACGTCTGCGGCACAATGATTGATATCGATAGTCTGGAGATTAAGGATCGCGAGAGAATAGCGAAGAAATTGCAAAAACCAGTGATTCCATTCACCAAGAACATCAGGCTTTGAAGACTCGGCAAGATGGAGGAAGATATCGCGTTGGAAAGATACTTTAAACCTATTGTCGATCCCTTAAAACATATTGTAGAAAATACAACAGCGACAAAAGCTGACACATTACCGCCGGGGAGCACAGCCGTTGAAGAGCAAGGAAACATTAACACCTAAAACGAAAATCCAACCGAAAGTGAACGCATCACATAAGACAAAGAGGAAACCATACGCGTCATCGGAAAATTCATTCGTAACGTCCATACCAATTCAATCGAAGCGGAAACGGCAGGATGTTACATCAGCCGATTCCCCAGTTCCTTCCACAACAATAAATACATTTCCGAACGTACAATCGTTTGCAACTAATATTGACGATGTTTTCGAAACTACTCCCCATGAGTCGTTTGCAACATCTATTATACAGCCAAACCAAACATTCGAGGGACAACAAACATTTCGCAACCATTTCGGTCCGTTGGGGCAAAAATACATGCGTGCCATCCTAAGTGATCGCAGGATACAGCAATGGACTATGTGTACCGCGTATACTTTGGCAATAGTGGAACGATGCTTGGGGACGAGGCTTTCGATATAGACAAGGATGATAATATAATCATAGATGGTGTAAAATACGGAGGAACGTCAGGCCTTTACGAACTGATTTTCAAGAGACTTCCAGACGATGCCATATACACAGATGCCGATAGACAAAAATACAAAAGTATACTACTGACAACAAATGCTCACAGACGTGGTCATAACGCCCAAAAATCCCGTAATGGGTAACAAAGGGATACAAGTATAAACATGTAATTGCACCGCTACTACCCCGTATATCGACCAGTAAGGCAGGAAAGGCCTGCCGGTTCCGCGAGTCATGACGGTAAATGATAACAAGATCGATTACGTGCACTGGGACGATCCCAGCGAGCTGGTGGATCGATTCCGTTTGTTGGAAAGCGTCGCGTCAGGCGGGCAACAACTCGCATGACCATGAAATTCTATCGATTATCGAGGAACTCCGCGTGGTAGGCCTCATTATAAATTAAACCGCGCACCGATGATGTACTGTATGCGTTGAGATGCCAATCAATAAATTTGAGTATCGCTCGAGAAGAGCGGAGCAGCTGGAATGGACTATCACAAATGGAGCGGTTTGCTGAAATTATATGCGAGATAACGCTCTTTGCGTGGCTGGTGCCGACTTTGATGCAAAATCACGCAAGATACGACGCGTAGCTCAGCCGACAGTTGACAGCGATGCCGTTAATAAACTATATGTGGAAAAGAGCATTAAACTTTTTGAGAGAGCAGCATGAAGAATTGGAGAGGAAGCTGGTCATGTTTCAGAGAGATATGTTGACGTTGCAAAACAGCGTTCAAGAGATATCACGCGCATTGAATCCGCAGCGACAATGCGAAGGAAAATCATGCAGAGACAGTTGAACGACCATTTCCTCGAGCCGATGGGAGCACATAATGCACGATGATAATTATCGCATCATTCGTGTCAAAGACATCTCTGCGATCAAACATGCAACCAATATCGAAATCCGAGAGTAATGAAAGCCATAGTCTCAGAAGCGACAACTTGTTGAGGAATTGCATGCTCCAGCTCAGAGCATTTCCGCGGAGACACGTCATAGTGCATGGATACGATGATCTGTGGCAAGCTGACATTGTAGAAATGCGTCCATACTCGCGATTCAACTGAGGTCATCTCTATGCTCACGGTCATCGATGTGCTAAACAAGTATGCATAGGCGGTACCGCTCAAGACTAAAGGTGGTGCTGAGGTGACTAAAGCGTTTGCAAAAGATATTTAGAGATCGACATCCGAAAAATTTGCAAACCGATCAAGGAAAAGAATTTTACAACGTTGATGTGCAGAAACTCATGACAAAGCATGGCATTAATCATTATTCGACGTATTCGGTGATGAAGGCCTCCGTCGTAGAACGTTTCAATCGAACTCTTGAAGAACAATATGTGGAAACTGTTTACGCATCAATGGAACCTATAAATGGGCTGATGCACTACCGCGTCTACTTGCAGAGTATAACGCAGGAAAACATAGAACCATCGGAATGCGTCTGCGATGTCACCACTGCGATCGCCGATAAGCTGCGAGCTACAGTATACAGCAACATAAAGATCGCTGCTCCAGCGAGATTCAAATTGGGCGAGTTTGTGCGCGTGAGCAAATTTAAAACCATCTTCGATAAAGGCTATACACCGAATTGGACAACGGAGGTGTTTAAAATAGCCAAAGTACAGGCAACTAATTCCGCGACGTATCTGCTCCTCGATTCCTTTGGAAAACCTGTTGCCGGATAATTCTACGAACATGAGCTGCAACGCGTCACAGATCCCGATATTGCATCTAGTGGAAAAAGTGTTGCGTAGAAAGGGGATAAGGTGTATGTCATGGTTGGGCTTTGATAAATCACACAATTCTTGGATAAATAAAATAATGTATTGTAAAATAATACATGGTTCAATAAAACCACAATGATGCATATACATATACATGAGTGGCGACTTTTTATTTTACATTAATCCCACTATTTATATGAATGAGTTAATAAATACTAATTTCATTTATACATTTTGCGGACAATTTGTAAACAATTTTATATTATACAATAAATTCCACTATTTATAATAAATACAATAATAATAATTTCTATTTTACAACGGTATATTATAATGTCCCCAGGGCAGAGTGTCGGTCGAATGATATATCGCTTGTCGTCATACGGACTTAGAGCGATTTTGGATTCCAAAATGGTGTACACTTTGTGCAATTTAGACCGTATGCATGGTGATTATCTGCGAACCATTTCGATCTCTTTGCGCAAACACTGCGCGTAGTCGACGAAAGTTATCGTTCTGGCTATGACGTTGGTCTTGACGCCTTTAGCCTCTTCGTATCTTTTTGCCGTCTACGCGAAGTGCATACATTTTCGCTCTAAGACCTATGAATTCAGTCATTATCGCACCGTTATTTTCATCCTTCATCAGCCCCGGAACCTTCTTATTTACGCGTGGCATATTATATGGATTGTCGGTAGGATAATCGCTGTGTCGAATCTATCGATATTGTGCTTCATAGACTCGTAGATATCGTCGCACCGAATGTGATAAATAAGACTGTCAGTGTCGGTGTATAGAATTTTACAATTTTGCCGTGTTTAGGAGACATGTACTCGTGGTGAAATTCATACAAACAAAGTTTTGATATGTCCAGAATTTGCACGCACATACCACGTATATCGGTTTGTTGAATTTCACCTCGAGTTTTCACTCGCAATTCAACAGCTACTAAATTTTCCGAAAAACACTTCTGCTGTGGAAATTCGGTTTCGCGATCATTGCCTCCGCGCCATATCGCCCTTCCCAATGTGTCGTTTTACATCCACATGGTTTCGTACATTTTCCATAGTTTTACCGAATACTGCGTTGTTCATCAATTTGTACAAATTCTTTTCAAAGTCGTTTGTAGCGCGTGTTATAAATAGTGTTTTTAGTTGGATTTAATCGCGAATGCCCGGTGATTGTGCGAATTGAAGCACGCGGTGTATCTTTGTAATACGAAGACCGTGACGCGTGCACTGCTGCAGGTTGCGATAATGGATTATGTAACGCTGCTTATCGTATACCGTCGCGAGTAACTTGTCCTGCCTGCTGCCAGGTGGTTTGGCACGCGTCGGACAGAACGGCAGATCTGCATGAGCATCGTGCAGACGTTGCGGATATTCCAGATCTACCTCGAGAATGTATCCCGTGGGCGAATCGACGCCGATTGAAGATACGTCAAAATTTACAACATCTTCGACCCATTGAAATTTAGCGTATGGTAGAGGCTGACACATTGCCCATCCATACAAATTGTTCACGTCAAAGCTATCAAGTACGATGACTCTTCCGATGCGTCGTAAGATGACATGTACTTGTTATTGGCATGTGCGTATCTTCCGGAACATTGACTTAAGCCCCCGCGTATACCGCGTTCGGATAAAACATGACCATATCGATGTCTGTGAGCAATTCAGATATAATTTTGGTATGTTTTTGCATTGCATCCGCATGAAACCAGGTAGAGTATAGTAATGCGCTGAATCTAATCCGTAGCTCTTGATACAACTTTCGCGAAAATTTTCAAAATATCTGTCAATAACAAGACATCAGTTTTCAAATACAAATCGCTGTATTCGCCCAAGGTTCTAATCTCGAGAAACGCTGCCAGACTGTCTCGGCGTGTGCGTAATCGGTCTCTGATACAGTCTCAACGAACTGTAGAATGACTCGCGCGGTGATAATCCCGTTCGTTAAAAACTTCAGTGGATAATGTTCAAATTGGGATCGCAAAATGTTTAATTGATCTGTGCTAAGAAAAGATGCTAATTTAAACACTGGTATTTAGAAATTTGTATGAATCGATGAATCGTAATTTAATATAATTTTGCGAGTCTGATTCATCCGTATCTTCAATATGTTTTGTGAAAGAAATATATTTTTCTTTAGTTATAGGTAATACATCAATGTGACCTTCGAAAGCGGTAGCTATTTCCTCGATAATGAAATGCGAATCATAGCCGGATAAATTATGGAAAACTATGGGGATGTAAAACACATTTTTATAATTTAAATTGCACTCCGAATGTGCTGGGCCTCTGAACCGTCCGGACAGATGGCAATGATCGCGAACTCGTACATCGCTAGCCTTGAATGGTTCTTCGCATATATGACAATGTGATGCTTTGCGTATTGTCGTCAACTGTTCGGGAGTTAAATCCAGCATGGGAACATTACTGGTAAGAATAGGTTTGGCAAAGTTTGCAAAATTTTTAAGTTCGTCGACGAACCATGAAACACAATCTGTGTCGCGGCGACATCGATACATCGACAGTGATGTATCATATGAACAATTTTTTTTTTTTTTTTTTTTTCTTTCGTGGGGAAAATCTTCGAAAGACTCCCTCCCACCTCTTTGGGGAGAGGCGGGAGGGGTGTGTGGGATTCCCCGCGCCCATTATAACGGGCGCGGGACCTACCCACTAACAACCCCACGGTGACCCTTCCGCACGATTTGGGAGGATACCGGGAATCGCTCGAAGTATACTTCCGGTATCCTCCCGGGCCCGCGCCGTGCGCCCAGCCGCGGGGGACAAACGGTCCCCGGTAATCGCCCTGTCTCATAGCGGCAGGACGAGGTCACATCGTCCTGCCGCCATCCGTCACGGGGCCGCGTCTAGTGGCGGCTGCGAGCCCCAACTCGCAACCGCCGCGACCCCTTTTCTACCCCTCGGAGGCCGGCAGCTCATGGCCGCACCAGGCCACCGAGGGTGCCGCTCCGTGCGCCGGACCCGGACAGGAGGCACTGCCACCCCATCCGGTACGACCCTACGCCGCCTGGCGGGAGGGGGCTCCTATCAGGACCCTCCCAGCCTGGGTCATGCGCCACGCCGAGGGGGCCGCCCGCGTCGCCTTACGCCCAGGCGACGCTCTCTCGCCACCAAACGAGCGCGAGCCTCAGCGCGCCGCTGACGCTCGCGCTCCCTTCCCGCGGTCTCCTTCTGCAACATTACGATTTCGCAGAAGGAGGCCACGGCCCTCCACTTCTCCTCGCTGGCGAGCAAGGCGCGCACCAAGCCCCGCAGCGAGACATCCCCCCCCATGACGCCGATCAGGACCCGGCGTTCACCCGCCCCAGCAGCGCATACCGCGCGGGTATGGTCCGCCGTGTCCTGCTCATCATATGAACCATGCATATAAGATGCAATGCTGTGGACATTGTGGTGGTGATATGTATGTAATGTATTATCACCCGCTTGGTTGTCCAACGTTTTGGGATGATGCACTCCAGCTCTGCCTAGACCACGAACGGGAGCCGCTCCTTCCTATCGTGGTTGCTGACATTGAGCAGATTGTCGCCTTCGCTGGGCAGCAGAATGGCGCAGTTGTTTATCTGGCCGCAGTCCAGCGAATGCACCTCAACTTCTCGGTAGATCCGAATTAGTGCATGCATCTGTAAACCCCAAAAAATTTATTTAATTTCACATATATTTCAACATTTTTAAACATTTCATAAATTTTTTTATACATACCGATCGCAGATGAATTTCTTGGCTTTGTGCCTGCTCAGCTGCATGCCCACCAGCCTGGACAAGTCCTTAATCCATGCAAAGTGCCCTACATCGCCGTGCTCTTGATTCGGCGTGTAAAAGCAAGTTACATGTCTATCCCTCTTCTGGCTGGTGAGGTGCAGCAGGAAGACTGTTGGGCCCTTCTGCATCTTCTCCTCGAAGCTGTAGACATTGACGGAGATTTCTTTCAGCCGTTCAAACTTCCCAATATACCCCAGAGACATTGGGAACTCAATGCCCTGGAGATTTAGGATCGATGTATATTGCGGGTATGAACCTGGACGTTCAGGATATTTTTTGCTGGATGTAGAGCTGCGACAACTGCCCACGCGAAACATGTGTTGTCTGAGGATTGTATGCTTATTGTTGCCCTCTTCAGCATGATTTCTCGCGGCAACTTGAAGTGACACCCCGCGCGGAGTGGATTATACTTATTGACATTGATGGTCAGATTCATGATTCTCGCCAATGCCCATCCGCTGTCGCGTTCCTGGAACTCTTCCAGCGATGCCAGGGTGGGTTCGACGAAGCATCGCTGGTACCACTCCTGCAGATCGGATGTGTGGAAGAGTTCACAGGTTTCGGGTGTTGATGCTTTTACAAGCATGCTTGTCACCTGCCACAAATTCGCCGTTGAACACCGTGTTCACTTTGAGGTTTCGATGTTTCCTCAAAGTGTCCCGAACATGCTCCAGCACAATGGTCTCCGCATCCTGGAGGAAGTTGCGCGGTTCGATATAATTCGAATTTAGGATGACACCTGTTAATACGCGAGTATCGAACGCAGTGTGTATTTCACGCCACAAAAGTCCCGTACTCGAATGTCCGGCACCTTCACGCGCGAAACGTCTGCGCACCAAATGTTTCAATCCTTCGAGTCACGCGATTCGAGCAACCAACGATTGTCGAACACCAATCGATAATCGCGAGCGTTTCACGCGGCTGTGTTCTTCCAAAGATTCGATATACTCGTTGCACCGTTCTTCCCACGCGAGGTACTCTTCCTGCGAAATCAATCGTTCGGATTGATCCAACAATTGGCGTTCTACTTGTGCGAATTGTTCCATGATTGTAAATGGAATGTAAATGTAAATGTAAATGTAAATGTAATATCCTTTTTTTCCAATGCAACACGTTGTAACTATTTGAGGCCTTGTGCAGTTTAAAGCGTGCTTTTATACCAGCACAGCGATTTGGTATCTCTGCCTAACTCTTTCGGTGTCTCTCCCTCCCTCAAATGCATTGCATGCCAACATGGTTCTATGCAGTTTCTGCTGATATCGCATAATTCTTTCCATGATTCACTCGTATGACGAATTAGTGCGCAAGATCGTTCAACACAGTTTCTGCTGATTCCACATAATTCTAAGATTCAGCGCTTCCACAGATATTATATTACATTCAACACGTGTCGAGACTTTTATCCTTGGAGGCCCAAGTTACATGCAATCGCGCGATATGCTGCGATGTTAAGATTGAACAAAAGCATTATGAAAAAAAAAAATGGTAGCTTTAGAATAAAATGTGGTGGGGATTGCACCTATATTTAAGCCGTCTCCCCGGACGCTATTCCATCAATCGCTCAGTAGCTTCGCTGAATTTTCGACGGAACAAATAGTGCTCTGAAAGAAAATGTGTAGTACCAGTGCCATGCGTTATTACGTTCCAATCGTGCAAGATGATGGTGTATCTCCATGCAAGGAGAATACATTTAACAGGTAACCTTTCATAATTTCTTATTTATTTATTTATGTTTTCATGAAAAAGGTAATTTTCATGATTATGCTTTTAGGCCGCGCCAACCATCGCGTGTCATGGTCAGAAGATACGCATTAACATCCTCGGGCAGCAAATATTTGGAAATTGGAATCAGAGTAGGTCCTATAGCCGATGTAGAAATTCTTCTCGGCGATAATCGTGGGAATCATCTCATAATACCATGGCATATATGGAACACACTATTCGACAGCTGTACAACCATCGAGGAACGTGCACAATTGCCCGGATCATCATTGATGCGGATTGATGAATTAACGGTGGAATTTTGTCACATGTATGATTCACCGATTGTAAAGATGACAATGGATACTAAGTCGCTGTATTTCAAACCGAATACAGTAACATTTTCATTTAATCTTGAGCCGTGTGTAAGCTATGTGTATCCGAGGCTCTATCAAAATGCAGAAGAAGTGAGGACCAAATTTAAATCTTTTGTTAACTTGCTGCAACAAAAAGCGATGCTGTCTCGAAACATTAGATATACGTTGTGCTGCTAAAATCATACGCGACAGTGAATATTACTGCAAGGATTATCTTGTAGATTGTGAACTGTTAGGATGCGCCATCAATGATATTGTAGTTGATGCTCGCATAAAAAAAAAAATGTAACAATATAGTATCATTTAAAACATATATTATTTCTCCAATTTTATTTACCCGTCTTCCACCTTCTCTCCTCGCATAATTCTAAGATTCGACGTTTCAAAGGTATTATATTTCATTCGTACGTTCTTCATGCCGCCAATGATGTCATCTCATGCAGCTACCCCAGAGGATGAGGGACGTTAGGTAGGAAGGATCGTATATATATTTAAATCGGAGCGTAACAGAGTTCACACAAGTCGGGTGCAATGGAAATGTTGAAACGCGCGAGTCTCACGTTGAGCAGGGACTGTAGGAGTTTGTGTACCGCTACACAATGTAGTTATTTTATGGAGAGGTGTGACAGTGTGCTGGAAGATGTCGAAGTGTATGAGTGTTTAGAAGGTGTAAGCGACAGTAATAAACGTCGGGCACAAATTATCGCGATACATCTTAATGTATTAAAATTAGAGGCATATTCGAAACTGTCAGAGCTGGAGGAGATTGAGGAGTAGGAGGTGGGAGAGGCGTGTGCACCCACATATGCACGTACGCACATCGGGAACAACAATGTGACGCGGTAAGTATATTTCGCGAAGAAAATATGGAGATGCTCAAGAACGCATTCGTGGCGTTATCTCTCTAATAACTTATATCGTAGTATTTGGGAGGATTCATTAATGTTACATCGGTTATTACGGGTTCTAGGACTCACCGCCTTCACCTCCCTCACCATCGCCCACCCAGTACGCCATCGCCACCTCGTACGCCGTCGCCATCACCTTCGCCACAGCTGCCGCCGTCGCCAGTGGAGGGCGAATTATATCAATATTTTATCATTTAAAACATATTTAACCCTTTTAGTACCGAACGACGATATATCGTCGTTCGCTATACTTGCGAAAAGTGCCAACGACGATATATCGTTGCGTATATTAAAAAATTTCAAACCGTACTGGAAAAATTATCTTCGATTGCAGGGGTCAATTACAATCATTTTTGGTAAATACACATATCTCCGAATTCCTACCCACTTTCGAGAAAAAAATTCTAGTAGGTACCGAAATTTTAGATGAATTTAAAATATTTAAAATCACACTAAAAAAATTATATTTAGTTACAGGGTCAATTACAATCATTTTTATCATTACACATACCCCCGAAATCCTACGCATTTTGGAGAAAAAAATTTCTTACCGAAGTTCTGATTAGGTTCCTAGATTTTTCGAAAAAAAAATTTCAAATCGTTCTGGAAAAATTATTTTCGGTTGTAGAGTCAATCACAATCATTTTTGGTGAATAGACATACCCTCGAAATTCTGCGCGTTTTCGAGAAAAAATTCAGTACGGGCTCCACTTTAAACGTTAATAACTTTTTAACAAAGCCTCATCATATTTTGAATTGAATATTTATTAAAAAATCATTGAAAATCAAATACTTATACTTTATGCTACGTGACCTACATACATAAAACTGTGATCAAACAACGATTATTCTTATGCGTAAATATTGCTTGTAGAAGAGAAACTTGTTTCTATGTTTTTTATCATATTTTATAATTATGTTATTTATACGATTTGCAATAAATATTGAAATGCAATTGCCATTACTTTATTCTTTCTTTATTTCGTAATATGCTGCTTTTTGAATTTTGTAAATATCATTCTTAGTTTGGTTTTTACGAGCTATTTCTCTAACCATAACAAATTCGTCAAATTGGCTCGGTATTCTTCGCATAGGCACCCGTTTTTCGCTCGGTACTAAAAGGGTTAATTTTTTCTTAAAAAAAAAAAAAAAAATGTAACAATATATTCTCATTTAAAACATATATTATTTCTCCAATTTTATTTACCCGTCTTCCACATTCTCTCCTCGCATAATTCTAAGGCTGGACCGTCGATTTAATTTATATTTTATATTTTATATTTTAATCCGTTGGACGCAGCGTGTCGCGAACACGATATTGCATATTCGCGTAGCAACGACTTCGGCGAAAGGCTCGCAGCAGATAACGTACTCGCTGACAAAGCGCGAAAACGCATCGCTGCGCGAGACTCGACTCTGGATGAAAGAGGAGCTGCAATTTTCGAGTAAATTTTTTTTTTTTCGCTAGCTGTAAATATTTTCTTAGGAGAACATTATGTAATTCTTTTTAGATCTCATCAAACGTACCGAGAACGCCGAAAAAGACAATAAAAATGCCTGTGGGTGTAGAAAAAAAAATTTTCAGGGTCATCCCCTCCCTCTGTTCGGTAATGAAAAGTTTTCGGGGGAAAAAGGAGGGGTCTGGAGAGGTCCCCTCAGGGGCTGTGTCCTGCAATCGTCGGCCGCAGTACGGGGCGTAGCGACCCCGAGGTACCTGAAGCTAATCACACCGTAAGCCTCCTGTTGGTCGTCACAACGATCCACTCACAATTCCTTTTTTGGTTTTGTGAATGGTACGTGACGGCTGGAGAAGCAGGGGCCTTGGCTTAACCGCCTGGGCCAAGAGTATGGCGACTCTATAAAATCGCCCTCAATCCTAAGCTATGGTGCGCGCGGCGATGGGATGCATGGTTGGGGAGAAGGCCCAATCCCAAGCGACCACCTCCGGGGCACCTGTCGAACCCAGGAGTATTAGGCTTACCCGGGTAAGGCGGCTCTGCCCGGTGGACCTTTATTTCCGGCCAACGCGTGGGAATTATATGGATTCACATATTAAAACGGGGATGGGACGGGTTGTTTCGGTTGGGGAGGACGAAGACGGTGCTGGGGCTGGAGTGACGGTGCTCGCGCCTCACTCAGCGCCTGGCCAGGCTTCGTGGAAGGTGGAGCCACGAGGAGCCACATAGGCTCCAAGAGGAAGCGGACGGGGCAGGCCGTCGACGGATTGGACCGGGCGATGAACCCGGCCGTGATGGTGAGTTGCCTCAGGAACGAGGTAACCGAGGAGATATCCGAGACGATCTCCTCGTCCCTGAGGCGGGTCGAGAAGGTTGCCGCAGCCTGCTCTCTAAAGGGGCAGAAAAGCAGCGTGGCTGAGGCCCTGCGGGAGGCTGCGCAAAATATGGGGAGGCGGCGCAGGAGTTGTTCGGGCGAAATGCCCGGCTGCAGCTCAAGATGGAGGAGGAGCGACGGGGGAGGATGAGGGCAAAGGCGCGCTGGAACAGGCTCCACTAGACGCGGCCACGGGACGGATGGCGGCAGGACGATGTGGCCTCGTCATGCCGCTATGAGACAGGGCGACTACCGGGGGGACCGTTTGTCCCCCCGCGGGTGGGCGCAAAGCGGGGAGGATACCGGAAGTATGCTTCGAGCGATTCCCGGTATCCTCCCAAATCGTGCGGAAGAGTCACCGTGGGGTTTTTAGTGGGTAGGTCCCACGCCCGTTATAAAAGTAATGGGCGCGGGGAATCTCACACACCCCTCCCGCCTCTCCCCAAAGAGGTGGGAGGGAGTCTTTCGAAGATTTTACCCACGACAAAAAAAAAAAAAAGTTCTGGAGAGGTCTCCGCGGCGGCTCGGCCTGGACTAATCCCCTCCACGATTGCGACATCCCCCACTCCGCGGCTCGTGTGCGCGCAACCAATCTTCCACTCCCCACAGGCCCCGCGCCCAGAGTTCTCCGCTCCGCACTCCCCCGCGCGCCCTCACATCCCCTCGCCCTACGCTCCCCTCATTACCCCATGAGTTAGAATCCCCATAGCTATACTACTTACCTCCGTCACATAGGTTTGGACTGCTTCCCATTCCTCGTTTCCCTCCAACATTTTCCACCCCATCTCGCCGACCGTGACCCTCCCCACCTTGAGAGCCACTGCCAGCTCCTCCTTCTATTCTCCCAGTTTTTGCACACACATAGAGTGTGTTCCGCCGTATCTACCGCCCCACAGCCGTACCAACACATACCACAGGCAGCCTTACCGATCCGATGTCTAAACTCGTTAAAACACCCGTGACCGGTAAGCGCCTGGGTGAGGTGGTACGTGAGGCTCATGCCTCCTGCCTACCCACTCACGTATGCTGGGGATCCACCCATAGGTGGTCTTATCCCTGCATCTGTCTTCCCACTGCATCTGCCATGCATGCAGGGTGCCCTCGCGGATTCTCTCTCTTTCCACCTCTAAGTCCACGCCGGTCTCCTTCCACTTTCCGGGGCGTACAGCTCCGCCCTCTCCTTAATGGTTAGTACTATGGGTGGAACCCCCGCCAGCACATTTAGGGCGTCCAGGGACACGGTTCGGTATGCCTTGACCACCCGGGACAGCCCGACCCTCTGGGCCCTTCTCAGTTTCGTTCGATTTACCTCGACCTCGATTGCCGCCGCCCATATGGGAGAGGCGTAGAGGAGGATAGACTCCAGCACCCGATAGTAAAACATACTCTTTCTCTGGCCGGGTCCCCAGTTATTGGGCATGATACGAGCCAGAGCCGCCATAACTCGTACTGCCCGTGAAGCCACACGTTCCACGTGTTCGCGGAAACTGTGTCTCCTATCGTAGGTGACCCCCAGGTAACGTATCTGGGTGCTGAGTCCCACCTCCACCCCCGCGACCCGGATTTTAAAGTCTCCGATTCGTTTCTTGTTCAAGGAGAACATCTCTGTCTTGGAGCGTGCCACCTCAAGGTCGTGTGACGTCAACCACTCCATAACTACGCTTATGGAGTGGTTGACACGCTCCTCGAGTGCCCCTGCCGTTCCCGCCGTCGCGGCCAAGGCGATGCCGTCGGCGTACCCCACTACACGGCATCCCGGAGCCAGAACTCACCTTAGAACCCCGTCGTACGCCAGGTTCCAAAGGGTGGGGCCCCAGACCGAACCCTGTGGTACCCCCATCTCGGCCTTGATGTACCTAGGCCCATCCTCCGTGGGGTACCACACCTTTCGGTCCCGGAAATACCCCACCAAGATCCTGATGAGGTACAACGGGATTCCACGCGCCATTCCTGCCTCCAGGATGTGCCTCCACCTCAGAAAGTTGAAGGCATTCTTGACGTCGAGGGCGACCAGGACGCAGAACCTGCGTTTGTCCCTCGCCTCTCTGGCCACCCCCAACACCACAACGAGGGCCTGAGCCGTGTTTCGCCCTTTTCGGAAGCCGTATTGGTCGTCCGAGAACCCGTCCGGTCAATGGCGGCCATCAGCCTACCCCTGAGGACCGACTCGAAAGTTTTCGAACAGACACTCAGGAGACAGAGGGGTCGATAAGCAGAGGGGACGCTGGGTCCCTCCCTGCTTCCTTATCAACACCAACCTCTGCTCCCTCATTCTGGCGGGCAGGGGGCGTATCCCTCAACAGACAGCTGTTGAAGAGACACGCCACCCTGTCGGCCCTCTTTCGGGTGAGGACCGCCACCACCTTCCCAGGGACGTTGTCCCTACCCGGGGCACGGTCCGTCTTGAGCCTCGAACAGGCCTCAACGACCTCCTCCGGCTCCACCGGCTCAAAATCACCCAATGATGCCTCCCACCCCGGGTCGAAGCTCCGGGTGAGGGTTCCCAGTGGCCCTGGATAACAACGCCTCGACAACCGCCCTGGCCCTTTCCGCCGACAGCACTGGCGGGTCCGACCAGGGCTTGACGATTTTCATCACGGCCTTGTAGGGTTTCCCCACACGTCACCCACGACCTGTCCACACAAGCTCTTCCAGGCGGCTATCTGGCTTTTAATGATAGCCCTTCTGAGGGCCTTCCTGGCCACCCTGTAGTTATCGCGGAGGACCCCGGTCCATGGCCTGTCTGGCTTTAAGGCCCGCTGGTAGGCCCTATGTTTTCTATTGGCCTCCCTCCGATGCTCCGCAATTTCCGGGGTCCACCACGCCTTCGATCTTCGCACTACAGGGGTTTGCCTGCGGGGGTCCATGCTGGCCGAGCACGCCCTCTCGCAGGCATCCAGGAAGGCCTCCATCTCCCCCTCGTTCCAGAAGGGTGCCTGGAGGCCTGCCGTGAACCGGTCGAAGGCCTCGAGGAGCCTGTCTTCGTTCATAGTGTTTACCCTCCAAGACACACCGTTGTCGCGGGGGCCGTGTTTGGGGCCCTCCCCCCTACGGTGTGCAGCAGGTACCGATGGTCTGACGCGGAGTAGGTATCGACCACCTCACTCCTCGTCACACCGTGCAAGGTCACCGGGTCGCACGCCAAGATATCAATCTTCGACGTGCGCCCGTTTCTCCCTCCAGAGGTCATGACCGGGATGTCCTAACCCAGTCCTTTTTTTTTTTTTTTTTTTTTTTTTTTAACGTGGAGAAATCCTCATGGACACCCCGGCCTCCTAGGGGAGAGACCGGGGTAGTGCCGGACTTTTACCGGCTAAAACCCCACGGTGACCGCCTGCGCCCTTTATCTTGGGGAAGTCACGGGAACCAAACTAGCGATACCACCGCGACTACCCCCGTTGGCGCAACTGCTTATTACAGGCCCTTCCCGGGGGAGGATATATAATCCTTGTTTAAATATCGATTAAAATGCGATAGTTAATTGAAATCCGAAATAATTCGTTACCCGGTTTGTTTTCGGTTACGCGACCGACCAGGAAGATTCTAGGTCGACGCGTCCGCTATTCGAAACATTAGAGGACAGAAAAACACGGTTCTCGAGGTTTTCTGTAAAGTCACGCGAACGATAAAGTAACGTTCGAGTTCGAACAAGCCAAGTTCAACGCCCAGACATAGAGAAGGTACGACAATTAGAAATTAAACAAAGACAGACGAGAGACGCCACGCAGCGCCACGCGACGAAGGATTCCCCCTCTCACGCGCACACTTTTGGCAGCTCATGTTCGTCCGTCACTTGCTATCGAGCCACTGAACGGAGCATATCGATAAGCGAGCACGCTATCGAGAAGTTTTAAAAAATCTCCGAATCGGTCGAGTTATTCGACCCCTCGTTGAGAAGCTTCTCCAAAAATTAGCCTGCTTTGTCGCGAGTTCCTAGATCAACGATCTAGCTCAGTGCGACACAACATAAACATAAAATTAAAGCGTCGAGTTATTCGAGCTTCCAAGGGCTAGACGGCTCCACAGGCCAGGGCTTACTGAAAATCCCTGGGTGGACCCACCGTCTCCCCACGGATCGAGTCATAAACTCGATCCTTCCTGGTTTTTCGAACGGTTACGAACCCACAGACCAAGGGTAGAAATAAAATACCCTTGAGTGGATTCGCCGTCTTCTAGCCGAAGCGCGGGACATCTAGGATCTCCCAGCTTACGGCAAAATTATCAGATCACGTCCCAAAATCGCTCGCCTGGTACGGCCGCAGTGCGTAGGACGTCGATTCTCAAGAACGTGGTATCCGGAGCAACTGTAAGTCGCCTAAGGGCGCCGTTGTCAAACCGGTACCGCACCGTGCCCGTACGCACATAACCAGACGGTGAAGGGCCGAGGATAAGGGCGACGGTTGGAATCTTACAACCTCCTCTGATCGCCCCTCCTACGACAACCAAGAGTTGCAGGCTTGAAAGATAGCGGAATTAGAATCTTGCATAAAGAAACAATAAGCGAGCGATTCCCGATTTAAAGGGAACGCTCTCACACATACAGTCCACTAATCTAGCCGCGTATCGCGGCGACTGAGATTCCCGCTCCTGGGTGCGACAAGCACAAACCAGGCGCGAGCGCGAAAGAGAAAGACATCCGACGTGAGTCACGTTGTCAGGTATTTAACGCCTATTCTTGTCTCTTTCTGTTACCGATCATCGAAGCTAGACAGCCGGTAACGCGTCTAGACCGGCAGACGGGTTTTTGTCTCACATAAGACGAGTTAATAAACGACGTAGTCGTATTCATCGGCTACGTGAAAATTAAAACCCACTTGTATTCTTTTCCCCGACGTTCCTTCCCTCGAGATCCGGACCACCGTTAGGTGAGGATTTCAAACCTACTCCCTAACAATCCTCCACCCCCAATGGGGGCAATTAACTGATTGCCCCCCGGCGAAGCCACGCGGTCCCCGCGACGTCGCCCTCACTCGTGCCGTTGCTACTAGCCGCGAACGGGCCCCCACCCGATCGCGGCCACGGCTGCGAGGCCGGCTAACTCTGCCGCCCCCGCAAGATGGAGCCCCTGCCGCGGTGATTGGCCGGGTGCGGGGGGAATGAGGGAAAAATGCCGCTCACCCCACACCGCAAACCACATCACCGACCCCTTCGCGCTCCCCCTACCACGGGGAGCAGTGGGGGGCTTAATGGCGGCGACGCCGCCTGCCCCCCACCTCCTCACGCGCCATTTCGGCGTCCTCCTTCGCGGCCATGACCTGTTCACAATACAAGGCCATGGCCGCCCACGCCTCCTCACTGCCGACCATCGCACGAATGACGGCCGGCAGCGTCAGGTCCGCCCCAATCACATCAACGAGGACACCGCGCTGCGCAGGACTCCCGCCCTATTCGATGCAGGTACCGACCGAAACATCCGTGCCCGGTCAGTACCTGTGTCAGGCGGTAGGTGGGCGTACCCCAGCTCCGGTCCACATAGGCATAAAACACTGGGCGGACCGCCGCAGCGACGCGATCGTCCCGCTGGTCTGGCTTGCATAACCAGACCAGCCACCGACTATAGACGCGTCGCCGCGCCTGGCTTCGGGCCGTGGCGGCTTCCTCGCCGTTCTGGTCCACGCCCCGCTGACGAAGGGCGCAGAGGCTTTGATACACCTCTGCGTCCATTTTCGCCAGCAGGTGAAACGGCGCGGAACCCGCCAGCAAGGTGGCGGCTGTGTAGGAGATCGTGCGGTATCCTCGCACGACCCTGATGGCGACCAACCTCTGCAACCGGCGGAGCACGAATGTGCCCCGCCGATTCGCCATCAAGCCGCCGGCCCATATTGGCGCGCCATAAAGCGCCATGGACCGGACGACTCCCAAATACAGCCGCCGTGCCGCCATGTTGGGCCCCCCGAGATTAGGCATTATGCGGCCTAACGCGGCCGCTGCCCCTCGATACGGGGCCCAACCCTTCCAAATGATTCCCGAAACGCCAGTAGCTGTCCAGGGTGAGGCCGAGATACTTCATCCGACGCCCCACCCCGACTTGGGCTCCGCCCACCCGTAGAGACGCCTGGCGCGGCACCCCGCGACCACTGACGTTGCACAGCCAGATGGCCTCGGTCTTTTGGGGTGCCACGCGTAACCCCAGGCGCTCTACTTCGGCGACGACTCGTGCCGTCCCATCCTCCGCGAGGGCCACGTTCCTCCTCCACGTATCCCCGCCGGCTATCACGAGGGTGTCGTCGGCATAGCATACCAACGACACGCCGGCGGGAAGATCAGCCCGCAGCACCGCGTCGTAGGCTATGTTCCACAGGAGCGGCCCAAGGACCGACCCCTGTGGAACGCCGCGGTACACCGCTCTCTCCTCCATCCCGTTCCGACCCGGGTATGGGACTATCCTGTCCCGCAGGTAGTGCCCGATCAGTCGGCATAGATAGGCAGGCACTCGGTGATACTGGAGTGCCCGGCCTATCGCCCCCCAGGAGACCGTATTAAAGGCGTTGGCAATGTCCAACGAGACTGCCAACGCCACACCCCCCCGGGAGATTACCGATTCCGCCAGGGTCCTCACGGTCGATATGTCGTCGACCGTGGAGCGGCCCCGGCGGAAGCCGAACTGTCGGTCGGCCAGATCGGGGCCGACGCGGGAACCTAACCCAGACCTAACCCAGTCCTAACCCAGTCCTAACAAAGACCTTTTTTTTTTTTTTTTTTTTAAACCCACCACTGACCCCCACACCGCAGGGCGGAACTGCTTGCCGCATTACTTCGCCCCGCGGAGGTCACCAGGGAAGTCCCGGTGACAAATGGGCACACAAATGCCCACCGTCGGGAGAAGCCCGATACATTAGAAGATAGATACATTAGAGTATACATGACGTAAACAAGGTAAAACATATCATAATTAAGCATTAAAAAATAAATAACAAGGGTGCAGTTAAATCATAATAGTAAGTAATAATAAATGACTTAATTAAGTACAATATAAATGAATAAATTAGCAAGTAGCGGCAACGATCTATTGAAGCAAGTATGCCAGCATACGCTATGTTAAGTGCCAGATAAAACTATTGTCATAGATATGATAGGTATAATAAAAGAGTACTGTGATAAAAGGTATCGGTCAATGAAGTAAAAGCATGATATGTAAAACAGGATAAATGAATAAATAAATAAATAAATAATTAAATAGATAACTAAATAGAATAAATAGTACGTAAATAAATAAATAACTAGAATAAATAAATAGTTCCATCAGTAAAATAATATGAGGTACATGAATAAATAAATAAGTTAATAGGTAAAAAATAAATTACGCCTACCAAGGCCGCATCTCTACCTAGTCTCTAACGCGCCCATATCTTTGGTTCCTATCCATCTCCCTTTCTAATCTGCCTTTTTCCGTCAAAATTCCTGTTACAAAGGAATATATCACATTCCATTGTTCGGGGCCTTGGATCATTTTAGCACCAAGATCCTCGATATTAAATACACCATCGATATGAAGCGCTTCACGCTGCCTCTCCCGCTGTTCTGTCCATTCCTACATTTGTATAACAGTGTGTTCCACCGTATCCGGAACTTCACACCCGTACCAACATAAATCCGTCTGTGACTTCCCTATCCTCTTTCAGTATGTAGCAAATGACCCATGCCCAGTAAAAGCTTGCGTGATGTGGTATGTTACCTACCCTCCTGATCTTCCTAGCCATGCTTTGATGTTAGGTATCCAACGGTGTGTGACCTTCTGACTTGTCTCCCGATCCCAGATTGCTTGCCATTCAGCAACCACCTCCTCACGAACCCTTTTCCTCTCAGCTACAATGGTTGCCCGAAGATCCTGATGACCATCTCCTAATATTTCCCTAGTCTCTTCTTCCGCTTGCAATACTTGCACCCGTTCGTTAATTTTTAACATAATGGGATGACCCCGCGATCACCGGAAGCACAACACGAGCTACTGTGCGGTACGCCTTGATAACCCGCATGAGGCCTACACTCTGCGCACTTTGCAGCTTTTTCTTATTTGCCTCTACATTGGCCCATCGTGCCCATATCGGGGCTGCATATAGCAGTATGGATTCAAGTACATAGTAGTACAACAAACTTGTCTTGTGTCCTGCTCCTCCAGTGTTAGGCAGTATACGCGCAAGTGCGGACATGACCTTGATAACCTTATAAGTAACTTATTCCAAGTGTTTCCTAAAGGTCTTACTGTTGTCAAAAAGTCAGCCCTAGATATTTGACTTCGTTCCCAGGTCTAATCACTTTCTGCCGTACCTTTATTTCAAACTCGTGACTATGTCTTTTCCTATTTAAAAATATCATTTCCGTCTTTTCCGCAGCTATGTTAAGCTTATTCATCTCAAACCATTGTAATATTTTACTTATACTAATTGTTTAAAGATTGCATAATGCCGAGCGATGATCCTCGGCCGCAATTACCGTTAATCCTGTTAACGTACAATAAGCAAGAGATTATCTCTAATTGGATTTGTATAGCGAACGGTGATTGAAAAACGCGTTTATTATGAGTTTTTCTGGCATCGGTAACGGCTCATTACCTTTCGATTCGAGGGTGCTAACGGTGTTAGTGACGTCAGTACCGTGAGAGAGTAGTGCGCCAATAATGTGACATGGAGAGACGGCCGAAATTCAGACAGCGCCACGGAACGACCAATAAAAGTACCGCGGCGACGTCTTCGGCTGTCAATCCGTATCATTCTTACGGCGACTTCTGAACGAGACGCATCGGCTCCCGATCCTATTCGATCAGAAGTTAATCGCGATTTAAGAGGGAAAATCCTCTTGCGAGGAAGCCGAAAAGACTGCTATTTAAAAGGGTGTAGCGAGCCTTGCTCGAAAAGGTCGGAAAATTCATTCCCACCTTGCTTGGAAAACACGATTCGCATCCCGATTCGTGCAAGTTCACCTGAATCTCGTTGGAGTTTAATCAATTTAAATTTACTACAGATTTTGGAGGGCTCGAGAATACACCAATAGGGTGTTCGACCCCTCCTGTGCGGAATTTAACGGTCGATTCCAACGTATAAACGTTTGAATTATATAGAAGTCGGCGGTACCGTCCATACTTCTGTGTGATTGCCCTTCGGCTTAGGAGACACCAAAAGGAGGCACCTACGTGGTGTACCTCCTGGTGGGCTCACTGTAGTCAGGTCGGCGTCCATTTCGGACTTGTGATTTTCGGTCTTCGCCTCCTTATTTCTACAGATCCCGCCGGTGTAACGTTTAGAGGAGCACCAGTGCGGAGAGGTAACGGAGTCGTGGGTCAGGCCCCGCGTATTTCAAAATACTGCAACGTATCACGTCGAGTAGTGCATTCGTGCAGTGAACAACGTGTTGTCGGGCTTCGCAGTGCAACTCTCGGCCAATAAGTCATCTGTTGGAACGTGTTAAGAGAAGCCGCAGATGGACGGTCGTGCAGTGCACTGCAGTGCGACTCGACGCACAGACTCAGTGTGCATACTCACGGGAACAGTGCATTAGGAGCCTTACAACCTCCTCTTGCATCCCTGTCCACTGTCGGCGAAGAAAAGAAGTTTAATTCTTTTCCTAGCCAAAATACAGTCCACTTTTATAATTCGTAATTTACGACAAGTTTACAATTCTCCGCTCCGGTACGTTCGAATTACGAAGCCAGGAGCGCGAGGAAACGAGCGCGACGAAGATACGTATAACGTGTACGTGTGTCTAACACATAGTCGTGTTTTTCTGTTCATAGGAATCTTGGCCTACCTCAAGCTGGCGAGAGGAACGACCTGGCCTCGCGAAACGGCCAGAAACGAGGCCAAAGATTAATACATATTGTTCAGTCTCGTTATTTTTATTATAATTGTTCATTGGTTTTTCTTTTTGTTTTTCCGTTATTTTTGTAATAAAAGGTCGTTCTTAAAGGCCGACGAAAAGAAAACCATTTGTGTCCGATTCACTTCCCCGATAAAACTCCCACACCTCTATCCGGACTCATACGTTAAAAGTATATCAAGCTTTTTAACACTAATATCTATTCTCTTTTTCAGGTCTTCTTCATCATGGAAAGCAGCCACCAGCGCCAGGTCATCAGCAAACCCATAACTCTCACAGCCTCTAGGTAACTCTATTGTAAGTACCCCATCATAGGCAATGTTCCATAATATGGGGCCTATAATGGAGCCTTGCGGAACTCCCATACACGTGCTCCTACAAGCTCATCTACCCTCAGCTCTATACAAGATTCTTCTATTAATCAGGTAATTAACCACAATTTCCACAAGGTAAGGTGGAAATTTTCTTCTTCTAATTTCTTTAACTATAAGCTGGAACGGTATAGTGTTAAAAGCATTTTTGACACCAAACGTAATTAATAAACAATGTTTCTGCTTCTTTTTGGCCTCTTCCGCAACCTTCATTACACCTTGTAATGCCTGCAGGGTACTACGCCCTTTGCGAAACCCGAATTGCCTAGGAGATAGTGCCGTGGTTTCTAAAGCTTTCAGAATTCTCTTTTTAGTACACTTTCGTATAATTTAGCCCAATGGCTACTCAGGCATAGCGGCCTGTACGCCGAAGCGGTTGCGGATCCCTACCCTCCTTATATAGGAGAACCAGACGCTGATCTTTCCACCTATTTGGAACATAACCCTGTAGCACACATCCATTGATGAGGCTTACGACTAGCTTCGTCCTATGCTCCACCGTTAACTTGACCACGATACCGGGGATCATGTCGTAGCCCGGTGCCTTATTACACTTAAACGCCTTAGCTAATTCTCTAATCTCGCTTTCAGTGGTGAATTCCACGCCCGCCCAAGCATAACGTGCGACGTTGACGCGCCTTTCAATATCACACGGCCCGCGCGGAAAAAGTTCATCTAAAATATCCGTTATCCTGTCGCTAGAGAGTTCCGGCGGCTCTTTCCTTGCTTTAACTATATTCATGACAGCCTTATAGGGTCTGCCCCAGACATCGTTGTCAACTGTACCACATAATTCGCACCATGCACTAATTTTACTTCTAATTATTTTCAAGTTCAGCGCCTTCCTGTTGGCCTTGTAATTGTCCACCAGCTGTGCCGCATTCGGTAGGCCCTCTTCAGTGCCCGCTGAAATCTCCTACGACTCGCATTGGTAAGTGCCCTTAGCTCAGATATTTCTCTCGTCCACCAAATTTTGGACGGCCTGTGGAACGGTGTGGGTCTCCTGACCTCCATACTTGCTTCACAAGACGCTTCAAGGGCATCGAGGACCCTTTCCACCTCCACGTGGTTAAGGGGTCGTCCTACGTCCACGCCCAGCGTCTCATCATCGAGCTTCCGCAACATTTCGTCCACCTCCAGGGTATTGGACTTCCAACCCCGAACTTCGGGAGGTCGTCTGGTAGTATTACCTGTAAATATGTGTAATACATATAAATTGTCCGAAGCCGTGTACTCCTGCAGGACGTCGCTGGTAGTATGCTGGCCTATCGAGGATCTATCACATGCTAGGAAGTCGATCTTGGAGTACCTATTTCCTTTCTCAAAAGTATACTCGCCGTTACTGTTTATGGCAAGCAGTCCCATTCGGAAAAAAGAGTCCAGTAGGATTGTTCCTTTGGGATCATTAGTATTAGAACCCCATGCGGGAGACTTCGCGTTAAAATCCCCCATGATTTTTGTCTTTCTTTTCCAGGTTCTTCGTGCCGCCTCCAAATCATCGATAGCAGCAGCAAAAGTATCCCTGGTATATTGAGGCGTGAAGTAGCAGCTTGCAACGGTCTCATCGTTTATTTGAACCGCCACAAAACCGTTTCCCTTATCAACCTTGTCTTGTTTAAACTTAATATTATTAAATTTAGTGGCCCATATAGCGGCCCTTCCTGAGGTATCAGCCACCCACTCCGGTCTTAGACTATACGGCTCAGCAATCGCTACCACATCTACCCGCAGCTCTTCAGCGGCCCGCATCAGCAGATCCTGCGCCAGCCTGCAGTGGTTTAGCTTTATCTGCAATAGACGCATAATTCAATTTATATTTGGTTAACCCTTTTCCTCCACAGGGCCTCCTGATACTGTTGGCATCGGTAGGAGCCCGCCACGTGTCTTCTTCTTTCCACCGATAGCCCTTTCTCGCAGCAAAGGATGCACGATGGGGGGTTGACTCATTCACCCATAATATGTCCCGCCTTTCCGCACCTTCTGCATAAAGCCCCTTCGCTGCAGGCCTTAGGACACTCAGCACTAATATGCCCAAAGGCATGGCATTGGAAACATCGAAGGGTTTTAGGGACTATTTTAACCCTTACTAATGTGTACCCAATTTTAACTCTGTCGTGTTTTTCTATTTTAGGTGTCAGCGCCACTGGAACTTCCAGCACTGCCATCTGGGATCCCCAGTACGTTGTCCGGACGACCTTTACCCGTACCCCGCTACCTTCCGTCACCCCGTACGAGTCACAGAACCCTTCCCTGATTTCTTGCGCATTGACTATGGGGTCCAGATCTCTTAATAGCACCTCCAGTTTGGGAACCATCGCCCTTACCTTAAAATCCTCGCCGAGCCCACTGCGTATGGCATCCACCCCTTTGCAGCGCAGCCAGGCTTGGAATACTCCACTATAAATTCCGCTTTCCTAGATCTCCTCACCGTTTTAATATCGCTTAAGCACGATCTCGCGTTTTTGTAATTTCCTTAAAGACTTCAGCAAAGGTTCGCTCCCCAGCCGAAACACAGATAGCCTCAGTCGTAGGACCCTTATGCCTAAACCCCCACGTAATTCACCAGTATTTGGCCTGGACTGGGCCTCTCTCCCCCTTTGATCCCTTATCCCCCCACCTCTTCCCGGTGCATTCTGCCCCAGTGGTATTTTTTCCATCCCTTCTTTCCTTCCTTTTCCTTTCCCCACAAGGATCCACTCGCTACCCCCACTCCTATCCGGCTCTCCATCAGTCGCCTTAGTTTCCTTATCCCTCAGCACCTCAACCCCCATTCTGTCCCTTGCTTTCACAACTTCCATCCTCGGGTCCTCTACCTGGTCCTCCCTCATTACCACACACTCCTTTCCTTCTGACTCTCCTAGCCACGTCTCTATCTTCCGTTTCAGTCGTGGGTGACCGGATTTTCCGCTTCGTATTTGACGTGTTATTCTCCTCGTTAATTCTATTTTTCCATGAACTAATCATCACTCTAAGCTCCTCCAACTCCCTTTCCCTGGACTTATCCTTTTCCTTCATCATCTCCAACTCCCCCAATAATTCCCTTACTCTCTCCTTCTCTCTATCCCTATTCTTTTCCAATTCCTGCTCTCTTTCCTTTTCTCTCTCCCTCATTTTCATCATCTCTTCCCTCATCCTCTTCAGCTCCTCCAGGGTCCTGATTTCCCGCACCCTGTTATCCTTGAGATACTTTTTCAACTGTTTAAGTTCATCGTACACCGCGTAGATCGTGTTCTTGGCGTCGAGGCTGATATGTTTCTCCGAGGACATGTATTTTCCAACCCTGTTGACACCTTGGTACACACTCGCCATTGTCTTAATAAGTTGCTTATCCTCTCCGCTCTCCTGCGTTGAACCCTCAACTTCCGACTCTATTTCCGTCTCCTCTTCTAACCCTATCGACAACATACACTGTCCAGGGCTCCCCACTCTCCCTAACGGGGACCTTGCCACTCTACTTCTAGCTACAAATGGGTCCATAGTACCCGCCCGTCGTACACATCTAGTTGCTCTATTAGTGGGCGTCGCGAACACCTCACTCTCGTCCGTCAGGTCCACCGCTTCCTCGGCCGACCTGTCCTTGTCCCTATCCTTGTTTTTCCCAAGTCCATTGTCCATCGCCTGTTGTGCCCCTTGGAGTCCGTTCCCAGTAACCGTGTTAACCGCACCGGCCTGGGTTCCACCAGGTGCGTTGGGCAGTCGTCGGTTGACGACCCGGTGTGGCCTGCCCGCCCGCCACCACTCGAGCCGGGACCTGGGGCTCCGAGTACCCTGGTCCAGTAACATCTTCATTTACGTTGTCCATGTCCATATTATTAACGTTGGCCACCATAGCCCACTGGGTCGGCCGTCTCCAGTGACGTGTGTGTGCGTGTGCGTGTGTACCTAAGGTAAGTATAGTGTGTATGTATAAGGTAAGATTGTGTGCATGTTTATAAGGCATAAGCACTGTGTGTGTGTGTGTATCAGGTAAGTATTGTGCTGCGTGTGTGAGTGTGTACAGGTAAGTATTGTGTTGTGTTCTATGTTCGCATGTATGCATGTGTGCATGTGTATATGTGCGTCCGTTGTTTGCGCGCATTCCCTTGATTAAGTATATACCACTCTAAGCTGTTGTTTCCTAAGTATGCGCACCGGTGTGTGTGTGTGTGTGCGTGTGTTTGTTGGCTACATTTAGTCTGACCCTTCACCCTGGACCTGTCCGGTATGGTAGAACCTGCCAAGGGTCAAAGACCACCGCCGGCATAGCTCCAGGGATCATTAGGGCACTCAAGCTCCCCCACCACAACAAGGTAACAGCCACGGGGGAGAGTCCTAACCCAGACCTAACCCAGACCTTTTTTTTTTTTTTTTTTTTTTTTTTAACGTGGGGAAATCCTCATGGACACCCCGGCCTCCTAGGGGAGAGACCGGGGTAGTGCCGGACTCCTACCGGCTAAAACCCCACGGTGGCCGCCTGCGCCCTTTATCTGGGGGTAGTCACGGGAACCAAACTAGCGATACCACCGCGACTACCCCCGTTGCCGCAACTGCCTAATACATTCCCTTCCCGGGGGAGGAGATATAATCCTCCTCCCCCAATGGGGGGCAATTAACTGATTGCCCCCCGGCGAAGCCACGCGGTCCCCGCGACGTCGCCCTCACTCGTGCCGTTGCTACTAGCCGCGAACGGGCCCCCACCCGATCGCGACCACGGCTGCGAGGCCGGCTAACTCTGCCGCCCCCGCAAGATGGAACCCCTGCCACGGGCCCCTGGTACGGTGATTGGCTGGGTGCGGGGGGGAATGAGGAGACAAAGTCCCTCACCCCACACCGCAAACCACATCACCGCCCCCTTCACGCTCCCCCTGCTACGGCGAGCGGCGGGGGGCTTAATGGCGTCGACGCCGCCTGCCCCCCACCTCCTCACGCGCCCTTTCGGCGTCCTCCTTGGTGGCCATGACCTCTTCACAAAACAAGGCCATGGCCGCCCACGCCTCCTCGCTGCCGACCATCGCACGAATGACAGCCGGCAGCGAGAGGTCCGCTCCTATCACACCAGTGAGGACACCGCGCTGCGCAGCCCACTCTGGGCAAAACTCCAACGTGTGCTGCGCGATGTCCTCCCTTCACTCGCAATGACGGCACGCAGCCGTCGTCTCCCGCCCTATTCGATGCAGGTACCGACCGAAGCATCCGTGCCCGGTCAGTACCTGTGTCAGGCGGTAGGTGGGCGTACCCCAGCTCCGGTCCACCCAGGCATAAAACACTGGGCGGACCGCCGCAGCGACGCGATCGTCCCGCTGGTCTGGCTTGGATAACCAGACCAGCCACCGACTATGGACGCGTCGCCGCGCCTGGCTTCGGGCCGTGGCGGCTTCCTCGCCGTACGGGTCCACGCCCCGCTGACGACGGGCGCAGAGGCTTTGATACACCTCTGCGTCCATTTTCGCCAGCAGGTGAAACGGTGCGGAACCCGCCAGTAAGGTGGCGGCTGTGTAGGAGATCGTGCGGTATCCTCGCACGACCCTGATGGCGACCAACCTCTGCAACCGGCGGAGCACGAATGTGCCCCGCCGATTCGCCATCAAGCCGCCGGCCCATATTGGCGCGCCATAAAGCGCCATGAACCGGACGACTCCCAAATACAGCCGCCTTTCCGCCATGTTGGGCCCCCCGAGATTAGGCATTATGCGGCCTAACGCGGCCGCTGCCCTCTCGATACGGGGCCCAACCCTTCCAAATGATGCCCGAAACGCCAGTAGCTGTCCAGGGTGAGGCCCAGATACTTCATCCGACGCCCCACCCCGACTTGGGTTCCGCCCACCCGTAGAGACGCCTGGCGCGGCACCCCGCGACCACTGACGTTGCACAGCCAGATGGCCTCGGTCTTTTGGGGTGCCACGCGTAACCCCAGGCGCTCTACTTCGGCGACGACTCGTGCCGTCCCATCCTCCGCGATGGCCACGTTCCTCCTCCACGTATCCCCGCCGGCTATCACGAGGGTGTCGTCGGCATAGCATACCAACGACACGCCGGCGGGAAGATCAGCCCGCAGCACCGCGTCGTAGGCTATGTTCCACAGGAGCGGCCCAAGGACCGACCCTGTGGAACGCCGCGGTGCACCGCTCTCTCCTCCATCCCGCTCCGACCCGGGTATTGGACTATCCTGTCCCGCAGGTAGTTCCCGATCAGTCGGCATAGATAGGCGGGCACTCGGTGATACTGGAGTGCCCGGCCTATCGCCCCCCAGGAGACCGTATTAAAGGCGTTGGCAATGTCCAACGAGACTGCCAACGCCACGCCCCCCCGGGAGATTACCGATTCCGCCAGGGTCCTCACGGTCGATATGGCGTCGACCGTGGAGCGGCCGCGGCGGAAGCCGAACTGTCGGTCGGCCAGATCGGGGCCGACGCGCTCAAGGAGCTTTCCAGCCTAGTCCAATAGGCATATGGGTCGGAACGCGGATGGAGAGTCCGCGGGCTTCCCTGGTTTGTAGAGGAGGACCAACCTCGCCACCTTCCATACGGGGGGGAACTGGCCGGTCCGCAGGCAAGCGTCAAAGACACGCACCAGGCCGGCACCCAGGACGCCCACCGCTATAGCCCAGGCCTTGCCAGGTATGCCGTCCAGTCCTGGCGCCGTTTTCTTGGATGCCATTCTCCGGGCGGCCCTGGCTAGCTCCTCCTCGGAGACCCCCAGGTCGTCGGACCACCAAAACTGGCGGCCCGGCTGTGGCTCGGTTGGATACTCGAACGCCTCTCCCACCTAACTCAGTTTTTTTTTTTGTACGTGGGAAATCCTCATGGCCACCCCGAGGCCCTAAGTAGGGGAGGCCTCGGTTCAGTGCCGGACTCTTACCGGCTAAAACCCCACGGTGACCGTCCTCCGGCGCTGCGGCGAGGGACGGGGAACTCTAGTGAGACATCACAGAGTCCTTCCACCCCTGATTTCTCCGCCACGGACGCCAGGTCACCCGACGCCCGCAGCCCCGGGGCTGCCTTCGGTGCTCGGGCCCCTTGCACCGAGCACCTGCAACCCCTCCCAATCTCCTGACCACCGACGTGGTGGACGGAGGAGAGTGCTGGCGGGCCGCCCCACTTCTGGAGGTCCCACTAGACCTCAAGGGCGTCGGAGGGGTCCAGGAGGCGAAGGATGCCTCGCTCTGGCCCCTCTCCGAGCCCTCCCTCTCCGAGCGGGATGCGCGGTCCGCTCGCGCTCCTGCTCGGCGGCCTCCTTCTGTGACATAACAACTTCACAGAAGGATGCCACCACTTGCCAGGTTTTCTCGCTGGCCACCATCTTTCCCAATATGGTAGCCAGCGAGAGATTTCTTCCCACTTCCTGAACCAGAACACGGCGCTCATCTACCCACGCTGGGCAGACTTCCAGCGTGTGCTGCGCCGTGTCCTGGGGTCCTCCACAATGGTGGCACACCGCCGTCGCCTCCTTCCCGATTCGACACAGGTACTCACCAAAGCAACCATGCCCGGTGAGTATCTGTGTCATCCTGTAGGACAGTTTACCCGGTTTGTCCTGCCACTCTTGCCAATGTGGCAGGACTGCACCAACGGACCGTTGCGTGGCTCCAGCCGGAATCATTTGCTGGAACCACATAAATACAACGGTCCGCTGGGCATGGCGCCTCGTCTCCTCGACCGCTTGTCTCCTTTCCTCTGGCGGTCTCTCAGCCTCCTGGAGCTCCCTGGAGTGACGGTACACTTGCCGGTTTCTCCAAGCGAGGAGCTCCAGGGGCGGAAGACACGCCAGGGTAGTCGCCGCCTCGTGGGAGATGGTGCGATACCCTCTAATGGCCAGCCGACGGGTCCCTCTCTAAAGCCGAATTGGCAGGGGGCCAAGTCGGGTCCTACCGCAGACAGGTGGTTGGTGAGGCGGGCAGCCACAATGCGTTCAAAGAACTTGCCCGCCTCATCCAACAAACACACCGGCCTGTACGCGGAGGGCGTACCTGCGGGCCATCCCGCCTTCTGGAGAAGGACCAGCCGCGCCGCCTTCCAGGGCGAGGGGAATGCCCCTCGGCGGAGGCAACTGCTGAGCAGCCTCCCGAACCGCGGACTTAAGACGCCAAGGGCACGGGCCAAAACCTGGCCGGGCACGCCATCGGGACCCGGAGCAACCCTCCGAGCTCTTATCCGACGCACGGCCCGGCCCATCTCCTCGGGTGTGACCTCCAGCTCCTGGGACAAGATGGTAGGGTCCCAGGGTTCTCGAGGAGGTGGTACCCCGTCCCGGTTAGCACCCGGGAACAAGGTTGATACCACCTCCTCTAACAACTGGAGGTCAAGGGACTCCGTCAGAGGGGGCGCCCATGGACGAAGCTTGTCCATTACAAGCTTGTACGGGCGCCCCCACGGATCCCTATTCAGCTCCCCGAGGAGGTCCATCCATGCCCGTGCCTTAGCGTCTCGGATGGCGCGCTGGAGGGTCCGCCGCTCTGTGGCGAACTCCTCGTAAATGCGCGCCATCTGCTCTGCGGTCAGGCGTCGACGACGTGATCTTCGGGCGCGGGTGTATATTCGGCGGGCGCGCACACACCGAGCGTTGCAGTGCTCGTTGTGCGGCGACCACCAATACTCCGCGCCCTGGCTCCTGGGAGGCCTGGCCCGGGGCACGGCGGCATCACACACCTCCTTGTACTTGCCCCGGAACCACTCGGTCTCCCTCTCAACGTCGTCGACGGGTCCATCCTCTGGTTCGGACCAGGCTGCCACCATCGCGGCTGCCTCCGCCATTGCCCAATCTACCCTCTTCAGGGACCATCGCGGGGGACTGCACCATCCGCTACCAGCCCCCGGCCCAGGGCTCCCTACGCGCCGGGGTGGCTCTCACCGACATGGTAATGTAGAGGTGGTCACTGAGTGTGGCCGCCTCTACGGCCACTCTCCACCCCGACACGAGTCGCAGGGCCGCAGGGGTTGCCCACGTCAAATCGATGATGGACGTTCCCTGCGGCCCCACGAACGTAGCTTCGGAGCCCCGATTCACAAGCCGGAGGTCGTGCTCGGCCGCCCAACCTAGTACCGCCTCGCACCGGCGGTTGGTTCTGGGGCTGCCCCATGCAGCCGCATGGGCATTACAGTCCCCCAGGACCAGTACCGGACGGGGTCGGCATCCTCTAATACAATCGCCCACCCGTCCAGGTACTCCGCATATGCGGCGAGGTCACAGTTGGGCGACACATAGCAGCCCACAACCGCGATGGTCCCCATTGGACCACCAGAAACCAACTCCCCGATGCAGGATGGTAACGGGAGGGAGTCTGGCGGCCACGCCCAGGCCATCGCCACCAAACCGCACAGGCACCCGACCAAATTGGGCTGGTCGGGAACCATATACGGCTCGGCGGCGATGGCCAGGCCTAACCTTTGGGCCCGCAGGGGGTGGACAAATATGTCCTGTGCCCTGCGAGCCCTCGCCAAATTGGCCTGGAGGAGTGTGAACTCTAGGCTTTCACGACCTCCTCCAGGCCATTACCCTCTGTCGGGGAGGTGAAATCCCCCTTCAACTCCGCCGCCGGGAGGGGCCCATCCCACCCGGCAGCTTCATCCACCTCCATAGACGGGAGGGCCAGCGGGCTCCGCCTGCTTGTTTGCTGGGGCCACAGCCCCCAGACCTAACCCAGACCTAACCCAGTCCTAACCCAGACCTAACCCAGACATAACCAAGACCTAACCTAGTCCTATCCCAGACATAACCCAGACCTAACCAGACGTAACCCAGTCCTAACCCAGACCTAACGCAGACCTAACCCAGACCTAACCAGACGTAACCCAGTCCTAACCCAGACCTAACGCAGACCTAACCTGGACCAAACCCAGACTTGGACCTTTTTTTTTTTTTTTTTTGTACGTGGGGAAATCCTCATGGACACCCGCGGGCCCACCCGATGGGCGGGCCGGCGGGTAGTGCCGGACTCTTACAGGCTAAAACCCCACGGTGACCATCCTCAGGCGCTTGGCGAGGGACCGGGAACTCTAGTGAGACATCACAGAGTCCCCCGCCGCGCCGTGCCTTTCAGGCCCTTCCCGGTGAGAGGCACTCCTCCCACCGCATTTCCACTCAACCGCAGGCGCCTGGTCACCATCGCCCGCGGCTCCGTGACATGGGACTAAGCCGCCGGCCGCGGGGCCATGTTGGCCACAGGACACACCCGCAGCCAACTGGCCAACCTGCGGCCTTAGGTTTAACCCGCGGCAAATACCCCATGCCCCAGTCCACTTACACACACATTCACACGAGCAACACACTCATACCGGTGTTTGGTCCGCGGGAGCTTGCTCCAACCTCCGGGATGCTATGCGAGGATGCAGACACCAGCCTTCTTCGGTTGATGACCTCATCCCCGCATCCCATCCCAGCGGCTGCCCGTATCCGCCACCTGGGGACGCGCCACGTAGGGGTTCACCTCCCTGCCGCATGGACAACCAAACGGGTGCGTGGACCCAGACTTGGACCCAAGCCAGTCCTAACCCTGACCTTGACGTATGTTATCAAGGTCATCCTCCAGAGCAACATCCAAGAGGCTTTAGGCGACACTCGTACTAAAGTAAAAAGTCACTAGCATATAATGAGCATTTGATATGTTTATTAGAATATATAACGTACTTATCTATATAAAACCACAGTATCGAATTATATGAAATACAAAAATGAGTTAGGCTTGGGCTAGTTTAGCAGGGCGGGGGTCTGGGGGCGCAGCCCCCCAGTCATGCACCCTCGATGGCCTGTTGCGGACATTAGCTGCCGGCCGCCGAGGGGTAGAAACGGGGTCGCGAGCGGTTGCGAGTTGGGGCTCGCACCCGCCACCACACGCGGCCCCGGGACGGATGGCGGCAGGACGAAGTGGCCTTGTCCTGCCGCTATGAGACAGGGCGATTACCGGGGACCATTTGTCCCCGCGGGGGGGCGCAATGCGCGGGCACGGGAGGATACCGGAAGTATGCTTCGAGCGATTCCCGGTATCCTCCCACATCGTGCGGAAGGGTCACCGTGGGGTTTTTAGTGGGTAGGTCCCGCGCCCGTTATAATGGGCGCGGGGAATCCCACACACCCCTCCCGCCTCTCCCCAAAGAGGTGGGAGGGAGTCTTTCGAAGATTTTACCCACGACAAAAAAAAAAAAAAAAAAAGCCCCCCAGTCATCTAAACGCAATTCCATATGCTTGTTTTTATGCATTCTGGAAATTATATATACTATTAACTGTTTAACAAGACTTTCTTTTTTATATTCACCTAGAAATATTGAAAATATTTTTTGTTTCTCGGAATCGAGCTCGGTGACCTATTAATTTAACGACGGCATCGTGATCCTTGAATTTTTTCCCACAGGATAGCGTGTCGAGTTTTTGCAATACGATGATTTTTGCGTCGGAGCGATGCTGATATTCCACTGCAATTTGAAACTGTCACCGTTGAACGGCGACACAAACAGTCGCTGGTTTATACTAGAGCAGCTACTAAACAAGCAGGAGAAAGTATGCCTGTGAAGGTTCAGGAAATTCCCACTGTCGCAAACAAAACCGCCGCTGGCGGCCATATGCGTGAGAAATAGAAAGTTTTCCGTGCTCGAAATCGCAGACCTGTGCACAACGCGATGCGTCTGTGTGCAGCTTTTCGACGGTAGCACGGAATTGTACGTAGTGAGTCAATATTTCCGCCGTCGGAAAATATTGAACTCGGGCTAGCCCACTTTGACACAGTGCTAACAAGACTAAGAGGGAAAGCAATTATAATAGGCGCGGACGCGAACGCGAAGTCGCATGTATGGCACAGTAGATTCACCGACGAACGCGGGGTTTTACCTGGAGGATTTAGTCAATCGTCATAGCTTGTTAGTGCTGAACGAGGCGGGACATCCCACCACGTTTGAGAACACGCGAGGATCGTCTAACATCGACGTCACTCTCGCGACCTGGGAAGCGATACCGCTCGTACACGGCTGGAAAGTGTACGAGGACGGAACCTCCAGCGATCACAGAATTCTGGAGACACGCCTGAACCTCGGCACGCGAAGAGGACAACAACCGTCGCCCTTACAGCCACGGTACAATACAAAGAAGGCCGACTGGAACAAGCTCCAGAGGACACTCATCCACGAGAAGCGCTCCTTGACAAATGTCGACCTGAACAGTCGACAAGACGTCGAGGCAATGGCGGAAACCATGGAGCGGGTAATATTGACCGCCTGCGAGGCGGCAATGCCCAAGAAGAAATGGCACCAGAAATCTGTACCGTGGTGGACCGAGGAACTCACCAGGATGAAGAGGGCAACGTACAGAGCAAGAAGACTGTACCAGGGGACACACGATCCCCCAACGAGGGAGATACTCAAGCAGGAATATCGACGGTTCAGGAGAGCCTATACAAAGAAGGTGACGAGCGAGAAGAACCGCTCATGGCGCCAGTTCGTCACCAGCCAAGGAAACCAGGACGCCAGCGGTGTCGCAACGAAGACAACCCTGGGAAAACTCAGGAGGGAGGAAGCCACTTCCTCCATCAGGCTGCCGCAAGGGGGTCATACGACCTCCTGGAGATCGACCGCGGAAGCGATGTTAGCGGCGCTCGTCCCGGACGACGACCGTGGAACAGACACCCCGGAACAAACACGGACACGCGAGGAAGCCCGAACCCAGCCAGCAACGGAGGACAGCCCCCCATTCCAGTGGGAAGACCTGAGTGCCGCTGTAACGCGCCTCAGGAAAGGTAAATGTCCGGGACCGGACAGGATCGAGGTGGAAGTTATTCAGAGATCCTGGGGATGTCTCCACGAGGAGCTCCTCAGACTCTCTAACGGATGCCTCGAATGGGGAGTATTCCCAGCTCGTTGGAAGGTGGGTACTATTATTGCAATACCCAAGGGTCCGGACAAGGATAGGAGTAACCCGAAGTCGTTTCGGCCAATTTGCCTCCTCTCAATGGTAGGGAAACTGCTCGAGCGACTGATGGCGAATAGACTCGCGAATATTTTTCTCGATCATGTGCTAACCTCCAATCGACAGTACGGGTTCAAGCCCGGTCGATCGTCGGAGGAAGCGATCATTAAATTTCGTAGCATTCTTAGGGAAAGGGAATTCGCGGAGGCAAAGTACGTGGTCGCTATAGCGTTCGATATTTCGGGCGCTTTCGACAACGTATGGTGGCCAAATGTCCTGTACGAACTCAAGAGAAGGGACTGCCCACGAAACCTTTACAGGCTAGTGGAAACTTACTTCTCGGAGAGGGCAGTGCAGATCGTGGGGAAACAGGAATTAGTCCGGAAACCCGTTACCAGAGGCTGCCCGCAGGGCTCGATATTGGGTCCAAGTTTTTGGAACCTAATTTCCGATGACCTGCTGGCGGTTCTCACATCCGACGAGCTGGAGTGCGAACCGGTTGCCTACGCGAACGACGTCCTTGTCCTGATCTCCGGCAACTCGAGAGAGGAACTGAGAAGGAAGGGCCAGGAGGTCGCGACCGCGATGTTCGAGTGGTGCGGAAGGAGGAAGCTGGAACTCTCAGTCGAAAAGTCGGAGATGCTCCTGGTCAAAGAGATCGCTCGACGCCGAGCGGCCACCGACCATCCGCATCTCTGGCAGAGGGATAAGAATGAAGCCAGCAATTCGGTACTTAGGAGTACACTTTGAGAAAGGACTGCAGGTGAACACTCATATCGAGAAAACCTCGGAGAAATGTAGAACTCTGTTCAACAGCCTCGCGAAGGTGGCCAGAGCGAATTGGGGACTGGGACATCGAGCACTCCGTCTTTTGTACGGGGGGCTCTTTGTACCCATAACCACGTACGCAGCGGCTGGCTGGAGCGACCTGTTGAGCAAAACCGCGAGAAGGATGCTGGCTCGTTCTCAGAGACAGGCCCTCCTTCGCGTCACCAAGGCGTACGGTACGACGTCAACGGAAGCACTGCCGGTGATTGCGGGCGTGCCCCGATCGACCTGGTGATAGAAGAAAGGGCAAGAAGATATTGGATTCGGACGGAAGAAAGAAGAGGACGAAACAACAGCGACGAGGGACAAGAAGGCCGGGACTACGGCGAAGAAAGAAGACGGGCGGCGGAGGAAATGCTGGACGCCTGGCAGGAGCGCTGGCAAGTTTCGACCCTGTGTCGGACGACCTTCGAGTTCTTCGGAGACGTCCGGCAAAGAATCAGGGCCACTTGGATAGAACCGGACCACTATGTCACGCAATTTCTTAGTGGTCACGGTAACTTCAGGTGGAAGCTCAGGACCTTCGCGCTGAGTGAAACTGGAAAGTGCGAATGTGGGGCCGACGAAACGTCCAAACACATACTTCACGACTGTCCGAGGCACGAGGCGGGCAGGGCGGTTTTGAAGACGGCACTGCAGCTTAACGGTTACAGATGGCCGGTCACGGTGGCGGAGATGGTCTCTAAAGACAATTTCCGACATTTCCGTGACTTCGCACGAGTCACGCTCAAGGCTAGGGAGAGACCAGCCTACGAGGGACATCAAATGCAGGACTGAGAAGAATGAAGAAAGAAGATACGAAACAGAAGACGATCGAGAACCTTTATTTTTTTAACAAACGCGCGCGGATACCATCAAGTGCTTCGGAGAACATCAAGAAAGAAGAAGAATGGATACATCAAGAGGAAACAGGACAAGAACTACACAAACATGCACCAACACATACGCTCACCTACATCGACACCAACATTTAAATAAACCTGGATCGCACGCAAAGGATATGGACACCAGCAAAAGAAGAGGATTACACAGCATCGAGGGACACACCCAAGGAGGTAAATCCTGCGATCACCGGTGCAGGCAGACTTCTCGATTGAAGCTGCGGTGGTTGCAGGCAATAATCGGCTCGTGCCATCCTGCTGGAATCGAGCGAAAGCTGGCAGCTCCGCCTCCTCGTGGCCCCCGCTGGTAACGACGCTGCAGGTTGCTTGCAGCCTGGAGAGTCGGCTAAGAGAGCTGCTTCCCGAAAGGGTAGATTCAACTTGTCCAAAGATCCGCAAGGCGAGGACAGGGTATTTCCAGCCCAGAGCACGGTACAACACCTACACCGTGCGCTTCCCTTCGCTTTTGTCGTCGGAAAGTAGATAGAAAACCGCTTCTACCGGGAGTATGCCCAGCCTTCGTGCAGGGTACAGGAATCCCAGGGCCCCATTCAGGGCAAAGCGACAATAGTTGTCGCAAACAAAACAAGAAAGGAAAATGTTACCTGCTCCTTGATTCTTCCTCGGGGAAGTAACGATGGACTGGAAGGAGACAAACACTGCACTAATGAAGAAGTGTGTCCCGCTGGATAACTGTAGCGCTGAAACGGAAGTACATGCAAGAGTTAGGTTAATAAATCTCGAGGTATCAAAATTTTAATTTGGAAAGTGAAATAACATTGGATGAAGTAAATAAAGCGATTAAAAGAGCTAAGAATAAAAAGGCTCCTGGAATAGATAACTTCAACGTTGAGACTATGAAAAAATTATGGGCGGCGAATCCTAATATTTTGATTACAATTTATAATAACTGCCTGAGAAATGGCAAATTTCCAACTAAATGGAAGATGGCGATGCTTAAGATAATTTTGAAGAATAAGGGCAAAGACAGAACAAAACTTAACTCGTATCGGCCCATAGCGTTACTTCCAGTAATAGGAAAAGTTTATGAAAGAATAATTGCAGATCGAATACAACGTGTATATAAGGAAAGGGGGCTAGGGAGCAACAGGCAGTACGGGTTCAGGAAAGGGCTATCGACAGAAGATGCAATTTTACAATTAAGAAGAGCTATAAATTTTACAGATCGGAAATACTGTGTGGCAATTTTTGTCGATATAGAAGGAGCCTTTGACAACCTGTGGTGACCTGCAATCAAAACGAGATTAGTGCTGTCGGAATGTAGTAATAATCTTATGAGAGTCATGAACAATTATTTTAGTAACAGAATCACGAAAATTATAAATAAAGGAGATGAAATAGTACAAAGAATGCAGAAAGGATGTGCGCAAGGATCCATACTTGGGCCTGTGGCCTGGAACTGGTGTTTAGATGCGTTGTTAATAGAAATACAGGATGAGATAAATGAAGAACAAGCGGATGTGATGGCATATGCTGATGATTTGGCATTTGTCTTTAAGAGCGATTCAAGAAGGCAACTAGAAGAGATAGGAAGAAGAGTACTTAAAATTTTAGAAAATTGGTGTGTGTTGCATAAGCTTAAAGTTTCACTGCAGAAGACCACTGCTATGATTATGAAAGGAGAGTTTAATAGCGAAAGAATGCCGGATCTGAAAATTAATGATGAAAAGATTAAGTATAGTGTTGAGGTGAAATATCTGGGATTAATTTTGGATAAAAATTGAAATTTGTAAGTCATGCGAAGTATTTAAGAAATAAGGTAGTAAGTTTTATAGCGTCAATTAGAAGAATTGCAAAGGCAGAATGGGGATTAAATTCTCGTACATTAAAAATTTTATATAAAGCGGTTGCACTGCCTATTATTAGGTATGGTGCAGCCGCTTGGTTTGATAAGGTATCCCATTCGCATGTGAAGAGGCACTTATTGGCAATGCAGCGTGCATTACTTCTGCTGTACACCCGAGCATGTAGAACGACAGCAACAGTAGCGCTCGAGGTAATTTCAGGCATGATGCCACTGGATCTAAGTATAATAAAGCAAGGAGTAATAAATAAAATTCGTCGAAATCAGAGGACAGTATGGAAGGATTATATCTTTCAGGAAAGGCAAAGTGTGCAGGACATTAACATTGAGGAAGAGACTAGGAAAATTTCTGAAGAAGTTACAAAGGAATAGCAAAGCAGATGGGATGCAGAACCCCGGGGAAGAATGACATATGAGTTCATTAAAGATGTTAAGTTTGCGGAAGAGAATCCATGGTTTTGTCCCGGAAGGTATTGTGCGTACGTAATAACTGGATATGGGCCAATAAACAGTTCGTTGTTTAAAAGAGGAGCATCAAATACGACGATGTGTCCGGCGTGTTTGCATGAGGAGGAAACTTTGGATCATATGCTATTCTCGTGCCCGGAGTATGAGGAAATGAGATATACAGGGTTGGCAGATGGTAGACAAAATAAGGCATTGTTGATAAATTCAGAAGAAACATTTAGAAAGCTTACAATTTATGCGAAGGCAATGTTTGAAAAAAGATACAACATACCAAATTAAAGTTGAAGGAAAGTAGAGTGTTACAGGTCCACCTCCACGTGGTTAGGGACGGGCAACGTCAGGAGTCAGGACTGACGGCAAAGTGACCTGAAACAGACAAGAGAGAATAAGTGTACAAATCAAGAGAAATAGATAAATTATTCCTAAAGCACCGACCTGATTCTACATGTTTTGTTAAATACAGAAGCTGAAAAGAAGAGAACATTAAATACTTACCTGGTCTTACCTAAAATAAGAAAAAGCTGAAAAGAAGAGTAACATAAGAAGGAAACGAACAATAAAGGAAGAATGAGGAGAAGGAAGGAAGACGGAGTATAGGAAGAACGAGATAAAAGGAGATATTCAGCAAGGAAAGAACAGTGGTAAGATTAGAAAAGATGAAGAATAGAAGAAAAGAATAATAAAGATTAAGAAAAATGCGGCTATGAGCGAAAGCTCGATTGCCGTAATCAGGTTTAGGAATAAATGAAAAAAAAAAAAAATGTCCCTATCTTTAGCTACCTTGTCGTGGTGGGGGAGCTTGAGTTTCCTTGTGATCTCTGGAGCTATACCGGCGGGGGTCTTTGACCCCTGGCAGGTTCTACCATGCCGGGAAGGTTCACGGTGAAGGGACAGACGAAAGTAGCCAAACCTCAGGGGCTGTAGCCATTCAGCTACAGTACGGGTAGCGAACCCGAGGTGCCTGATGCAATCATACCGTAACCCCCTGTTGGTCGTCGCAACGACCTATTCACAATTCCTCTTTTGGTTTTGTGAATGGTACGCGACGGCAGGTCGGGCCGGGGCCTTGGCTTAACCGCCTGGGCCACGAGGATGGTAACTCTATAACTTACCCTCGAATCCTAAGCTATGGTGCGCGGCGATGGGATGCATGGTTGGGGGAGTGAGCCCAATCCCTAGCGACCAACTCCGAGGTACCTGCCGACCCCTCGGTAGTACTAGGCTTCCCAGGTAGGGCGGCTCTGCCCGGGGTAACATCTTTTCCGAACTTCTCGTGTGAACAAATATGGATGTCTTAATTAATATAAACAAAAAAGCGCAGAGAGGAGTAGAAGAGGAGGTAGAAGAAATGGAGACGGCACCTTCTAGTCGTGGTCATAGCCGATCAAGCTCGATCTCGTCAGTAACTGACGAGGCGAAAGCATTCTGCCCGAGGACTCCAACAAAGAGGAGGAAGTTGGCAATGAAGGAGCTACAAGTTAGCTTAGAAAGAAGCCCCAAGAGCCTAAGAAAGGATGTAGTTCAACAGCGACAGTTGGAGAACTGTACGTTGGAAGAAGTTCGTAAAGAGAGGGTAAGCTTGGAAGCCTACTTATTTAACGATGCAAACAAAGTTAATAAATATGCAATTAAATTTATTCTTGAGAAGTGGGCAAATTTAGAGGGAAAATTGCAGGAGCAAATTTTAGAAGATGAGAAGCTTAAACTTACCCAATAGCATGCTCCTAAAGTACCGTCGTATGCGCAGATGGCGAGCAGTCCCCGATCGCAACTGCAGGGTCTGGTACCTGAAAAAGAAAAAGATTATTAATAAAGAAACTTATGAAGTTGTGATTATTAAATCTGAAAAAGAAGAGGATAGTATGAGTAATGAAGAATTGAAAACGCAGTTGACGAATAAATTGAAAGATGTCCGTAAGCAGTTGAAAGTTAAGTCAGTGTGCCAAATGCGAAGGAAGGGTTTAGTAATGGAGATCAAGGATAAAAAGGATGTGGAGTTAATAAAAAGCACTAAATTGGAAGAAATCGGATTGAAGCTGGAAAAACCTAAAAGATCTTGCCCTCGATTATTATTTATGATGTTGAAAGGGAAAATAAGGTTGATGAGTTAAAGGAAGAGTTTATAACTAAGAATTTTGATTGTGGTGAAAAAGACCTGGAAGAATTACAAGAAAAAGTTTCTTTGCGGTATCAGTTTAAGGCCAAGGAAAACAGGGTCAACTGGGTGGTTCAATTAGCTGGAAAATTCTATAGAAATAATATAATATAAATAAAAATATATCTATAAAATAATCTATAATATAATGAATAAAAATAGAGTTTTCATGATATGGAGAACCTATAATATTAAAGAGTATATTAACATAACTCGATGTTTAAAATGCCACGCATATGGCCATATTGCGAAAGTATGTAATATACAGGACCAATTATGTGAGACGTGTGGAAGTAAGGATCACCTAAAAAGTGAGTGTAGTATGAAGGATACGCCGCGGTGTGTTAATTGTTCTAAATTGAGAAGAAAGGAAGTTTGTCACTCAGTTAGGAGCAAAGAGTGTCCAGAGTATTTAAGAAACTTGGAAATATACTATAATAAAGTAGAATGGACCTAAAAGTAGCTCAAATTAATGCACAGAGATCAGTGGCTGCTGCTGCCAACTTGGAACTGATATTTAAAGAAAATGAAATCGATATTTTATGTATTCAAGAACCTTATACATATAAAGGCGTAGTTATAGGGATATACATCCCCAGGCTTAAGGTTACTACAACCGGCAGTAGAAAATCCATGGGTAGCAGCAGTCATTGAAGAAACAAAAGTGGAGATTTTTCAAATCACATATGGAGAATCGGAACATATAATGAGTTTCCAGGTGAGTACCGGACGAGAGCGTTTTTGCTTTATAAATGTGTATTGTCAAATTTTGTATCCTATTCAGAGCTTTCTCAGTAAGGTAGAAAATATACTAAACAAACTAAATGGTGAAAGAATCATTATTACGATGGATGCCAATGCAAAATCTGACCTGTGGCATTCTGGTGAAGTAGATGAGCGTGGCAGAATTATGGTCGAATTCTTGCTTGCGAACAGAATGTTTGTTTTAAATAGACCAAATAATCCTTCTACATACTTCAGTGTCCACGGTGAATCCAATATTGACGTTACTCTGGTTTCGGAAAATATGCTAAGGAAACAAGATAACTGGAGAGTACTCGCCATCTGCTCGACGAGTGACCATAACATGATAGCTTTTGATATAGGGACAGATATTGAATATCAAAGTGACCTATAGCATTACTGAAGGTTTTAACATTCGTAAAGCTGATTGGGAGAAATTCAGAGACCAAATAGTCGTAAAATCTTTTAAACGTACCTTAGAGGAAATCTGCAGCGGCGCTATTCCAAGAAGGAAAGTTGGAAATCATGCTGTGCCTTGGTGGGATGACGAATTGCGGAACCTAAGGAGAGAAACAAATAGACATAAGCAACAGTTTTTAAGAGCTCGAAGACTTGGATTAGCGGACATTATAGAAGAGTATCCCGAGAAGTATAGAAGAAGTAGGAACAAATATGTTTCTGAAATAAAAAGAAAGAAGAGAGACTCTTGGCAAAACTTTGTAACGACAGAAGGTAATAAGAATCCCTGGGGGATCATATACAAAATAGCCAGAGATAAAATTAGAAGAAGAATGACGGTATGTTCATTGACTCTTCCTAGTGGAGAGATCACAATGAATTGGAAAACGACGATGATAGCTCTGGTGAATAAATGTGTCCCAGGGCACGAAAGACAAGCTGAAACGGACATACAAGGAAACTTAAGAAGATTAAATAGAGCATATAGAAATTATAACATGGAAAGCGACATAAGTATAACTGAAATTGGAGAAGCTTATCTGTTTTGTAACGGAATGTTTGAAAGGCTGGTTCAGCCTTCTCAAAAGACTTGGACGTCGGGGAGGAGCTGGAGACGGACCAGAAAACTCGTGGGCTGGTCGAAGAACGTTACAATTGTCTTGATTGATTGCACAGTAATTCACTGTATTTCACTTGTTGTACAATACTCACAATTAAACAATAAACACTTAAAACAAACGGATTACAAAGTAAAGAATATCCAGTTATTGGCCGTTACTGGTTTAAATTAATAACGGTTGGCGCTTGTGGTAATTACAACGGTTAACGAGTCGGGTTTTTACTGCGACGTACTGCTCGGTTCTCGGAAAAAGAGTGAATTTAAAACGAGCAGCGCGTTATATACCGGGCGCGTGTGTCGTTGTGGCGAAGTTCGGAACAGTGATAGCGATTATCGACCGATATCGTTTCGATCGCGCTTGTGACGCGACAGATGACGCGAGTAATCGCGTACACTATCAAAAGAACAAAAAATAAGAAAGCTCCAGGCATCGATGGGTTTAAAACAGAAATCATCAAGGAAGTCTGGAGTACAAATAAAGAAATTTTTTATAGGCTCTTCAATAATTGTTTTAGAAAAGGCGTATTTCCAAGGGATTGGAAAGTAGCTGATTTGAAAATAATTTTACATAGCAAGTCAAAATAACATAGACTGGTTAGCTCGTATAGGCCCATAGCGTTATTACCCGTTATGGGTATGTTAAAAAGTAATGGATATATACTTTTAACGAATGAGTCCGGATAGAGGTGTGGGAGTATTATAGGGGAAGTGAATCGGACACAAATGATTTTCTTTTCGTCGGTCTTAAAGACCGACCTTTTATTATAAAATAGATAACAGAAAGAAAACAGAAAATCAAATGAATAATTAAAAATCAGAATTAACGAGACAGCTCGATTGAATATCAATTTGGCCTCGTTTCGCCGTTTCGCGATGCTGGGTCGCCGAACTCGCAGGCTTGAGGTAGGCCAAGATTCCTATGAACGGAAAAACACGACTATGTGTTAGACACACGTACACTGCCGCTCATAAGTATGTGGACACTTAACGCGTTCACGAAATTTGTGATATGTAATGTATATTTCGATTATTAAATAATGTTTGTTGCTAAATTCTATTAGATATATGTATGTAATGTATTCTAGTTGTACTAATTTAACAATTTAGTTATGCAATTTACTTATATAAATAAAAGTCTATCCGATGGGTGGAAAGCTGCGTTATATTTCGTTGCGTGCGTACGGTTTGTAAGGCTATTTTCTCGCAGTTTACGATGGCTGCACCACTTGAGTGAGGTCTGTTGCCTTCTTCAGAGTAGCATAAACATTTGGAAATGTAATTCGAAACGAAAGACTGTTAGATAAGAGCACAGCGATCACTCTGGTGATCTGCCTAGATCAGTTCAGTTTAAATACTTGGAAGAGCACGATGGGCACGAAAAGAAGCGAAATAAGCGTTCGAAAATAGTTACTTTATCGAAAGAAGGGTATTCTATAAGGAATATTGCCGAAAAAGTAGGAGTTTCGAAGTCTTGTGTGAGCTACAGCATCAATAGGTTCAGTGTTGCAGGAGTTTGTTCCTCTGTAAAAAGACCTGGAAGACCCAGAAAAACATCTAAGGCAGAAGATCGCCATATTATAACCATAAGTAAAAGAAATAGGAGAGACACAGCCCCCGAAATAACTGCAGAAATTAATAATTATAGGGACGGCACAATTTCGGTTTCGACAGTGAAAAGGCGTCTTAAGGAGGGCGGTCTTAGAGGCTGTGTTGCAGTGAAAAAACCATTCTTAAAAAAACAAAATAAGAAAAAGAGGCTTCAGTGGGCTAAATGCCACAAAAATTGGGCACTGGAAGACTGGGACAAGGTGTTATGGTCTGACGAATCGAAGTTCGAAGTGTTTGGCTCCAAGCGACGTGTTTGTGTGCGCCGAAAAGTTTCTGAAAAACTAAATGACAATTGTGTAGTGCCCACAGTTAAGCATGGGGGTCGTTCTGTGATGGTATGGGGATGCTTTGGGAACAATATGACTGGAGATTTAGCAAAAATAAACGGAATTTTAAGAAAAGAAGGGTATTTGAACATTCTGAGAGAACATGCAATTCCATCTGGACACCGCATAATTGGCCACAATTTTACATTTATGCACGACAATGACCCGAAGCACACTTCTACAATATGTAGAAATTATTTACTGCAATTGCAAGCTGAATGAATTTCCGACCTTTTCGAGCAAGGCTCGCTACACCCTTTAAACAGCAGTCTTTATGGCTTTCTCGCAAGAGGATTTTCCTCTTCAATCGCGATTAACTTCTGATCGAAATATGATCGGGAGCCGATGCGTCTCGGTCAGAAGTCGCCGTAAGAATGATACGGATTGACAGCCGAAGACGTCGCCGCGGTACTCTTACTGGTCGTTCCGTGGCGCTGTCTGATTTTCGGCCGTCTCTCCTTGTCACATTATTGGCGCACTACTCTCTCACAGTACTGACGTCACTAACACCGTTAGCACACTCGAATCGAAAGGTAATGAGCCCGTTACCGATGCCAGAAAAACTAATAATACACACGTTTTTCAATCACCGTTCGCTATACAAATCCAATTAGAGATAATCTCTTGGTTATTGTACGTTAACAGGATTAACGGTAATTGCGGCCGAGGCTAATCGCTCGGCATTATGCAATCTTTAAAGAGGGTAAGATATACGAGAGAATAATTGTCGAACGAATAGGAAAACAATACGGAGAGAAGGGATTGGCAAATCGTAGCCAATTTGGATTTAAATTAACAAACTGTACGGAAGATGCGATTTTAAAATTTAAGCATGCAGTTACTACTGCGCAACGGAAATTAGTGGTGGCGTTGTTTATAAACATAGAGGGTGCCTTCGACAATTTGTGGTGGCCAGCTGTTAAAAGTCGCTTAATTCAGGCCGAAGTCAGCAGTTCCATGCTGAAGGTTATTGATAGCTATTTTAGTGGAAGGAAAGCTAAAGTCAGGTCGAATTTTGATGAAGTAACAAGAAAAATGGAGAAAGGATGCCCGCAAGGGTCGATAATTGGACCTTTAGCATGGAATTGGTGCTCTAATGGATGCTCTACTGAATGAACTAGATGAAAACTGATATATCGGATGTGGAAGTGGTGGCGTATGCCGATGACCTCGTCTTTATAATGAAGGGAGATTCAAGGAGGAGCATTGAAGCTATTGGAAAGAAGGTAATAGAAATGCTGAAAAATTGGTGTGACTTACATAAACTCAAGGTCTCAACGACGAAATCGGCTGCGCTACTAATGAAAGGCAGACTAAGTCGAAGTAGGATGCCAACCCTAAAAATAAGTAATATAAATTTTCGATATTTGGAAAAGATTAAGTATTTGGGGTTAGATATTGACAAAAAATGAACTTTGTTGAACATGTGCGGAAAATGCGTGATAAATTAACTAACTTTATAATGGCTATTAAAAGGCTTGCAAGGGAGCAGTGGGGTTTAAGACCAAGTATAATGTCTGTTTTGTATAAAGCAGTTTTTCTCCCGATAAGTACGTACTGTTCTGCGGCCTGGTATGATAAAGTACAGCATACGCACGTGAGAAGACACTTACAGGCTGCTCAGCGAGCGATGTTATTTGTGATGTCGAAAGCCTGTGCAACAACAGCAACGGTTGCAATGCAAGTAATCTGCGGTGTGAAACCATTGGACCTGGAAATTGTAGAAAGAGGCGTTATAAATCTAGTCAGAAGAAAGAAGCGAGTAAGTTGGAAAAATTATACTTTTGATGAAGGTATGGCGGAAAATTTAAATATGGAAGCAGAAAAAGAACGGCTAAATAGAGAAATCATTACTGAGTGGCAACAAAGATGGACAAACGATACACGAGGTAGAGAGACGTATAATTTTATTAAAGCTGTAAGTTTTGCATCGGAAAATGACTGGTTTAAACCAGGCAGATACCTAGTGTATATAATAACTGGATATGGATCCATTAATGCGTCACTTTATACACGACGTTCCATAGAATCGCCGAATTGTCCAGCGTGTGACGCGGCAAGTGAAGATGTAAACCACATTCTATTCCAATGTGAAGCTTATGCGAATTTACGATACCAATACCTGATTGAAAATCAAGAAAGAAAAGAAAACCTTATCGTAACAAAGCAAAGGTATGAGCAATTCTCTGACTTTATTAATAAAGTCTTTGAAAGAAGAAAATTTTACCTTTCCGCTGGAGATGTAGAACGGGACGTTGAGATCCAATTACCTAGAACCTAAAAGAGAAGACCCAAACCTGAAAATAAAGAAAGAACGTAATCGAAATTATAAGAACACAGAAAAAGGAAGAAAGAAGAGAAGAAGAAAATCTTTGGATAGAAACGAAAGTTATCTTAATGAATAATACTTATCAAAGAAAGTAGAAACGGGTCCGCCTCCTCGTGGCAGGGACGGGCAACGTCTTCGGACGGCTAAGTGACCTGTAAAGAAAAAGATGTTATTTCCCAAGAAAATTATTAGGAGAAGATCGAATGCCAAGATCATAGCGGCAATGAGTTGATGCTCGAGCTGCAAAAGAAGAGAAATAATGAAAAAAAAAAAAAAAAAAAATGTCCCTATCTTTACGGGAGTATGCCCAGCCTTCGCGCAGGGTACAGGAACCCCAGGGCCCCATCTTAAGTGGCGATGATCTTCCCCGATCAGAAGGACGGGGAAATTAGGACGAGCGAAGTGGTCAGGGAGGCCGTCTTCACCCTTGTAAACCCCAGGAAGAGGGGGTTACAGGTGAAGGCCGTAAGGAGAATCCACGGTAATGGGATTGCCGTGGAAACTGCGACCGCCGAGGGATTGAAGGCACTCACGGAGAGTGCCAAACTTAAGGAAGCCGGATTAACGGTGAGGACTCCCGTCGTCAGGAAGCCGAAGATAATCATCTTCGACGTCCCGCGATCAATGACGGAAGAGGAAATCCGGAGATGCCTCCGGAGACAAAACCCGACCGTAGTCGGTGAAGAAGACCAGAAGGAGAGCCGGTTCTGCTTCAGGACCGGACGAAAGGACGGCGACGAGACCAACTGGGTGGTCGAGGTATCCCCGAAGTTGCGGACGAGTATGCTAGAGGCGCATAAGCTGTTCCTGGCCTGGAGCGCTTGCAAGGTGCGAGATTTTCTCGCAGTAAGCAGGTGCTACAAGTGCCAGGCATACGGCCATATAGCGAAGCATTGCCGCCACAAGGAGGACGTATGCGGCCACTGTGCGCATACAGGATACAGCGCGAAGGCGTGTCCAAAGAAGAGCCAGCCTGCAGTCTGCGTGAACTGCAAGCGCGCTGGCAAGAAAGGGGATCATGCCGCTTCCAGCACGGCCTGCCAGGGTACGAGAAAGCAGTCCAGTGGTCTGTAAGTAGAACCAGTTATGTATAATAACTCTACTACAGACGGCCGAGGACTCACGATCCTGCAGCTGAACATGCAGCGATCGAAAGTCGTGCCACACGAGATCAGGCGACAAATGGAGGAAACTAATGCGGACATCCTGCTTATGCAGGAATCGTATAGTTTCAAAAGAGTTATCCCGGGTCTCGGGTCGGGCGCTACGATAATTTTCCGTAACCACGTAGATGAACCGCCGCTGGCGGCCATATGCTTGAGAAATAGAAAGTTTTCCGTGCTCGAAATCGCAGACCTGTGCACAACGCGATGCGTCTGTGCGCAGCTTTCCGACGGTAGCACGGAATTGTACGTAGTGAGTCAATATTTTCCGCCGCCGGAAAATATTGAACTCGGGCTAGCCCACCTCGACACAGTGCTAACAAGACTACGGGGGAAAGCAATTATAATAGGCGCGGACGCGAACGCGAAGTCGCATGTATGGCATAGTAGATTCACCGACGAACGCGGGGTTTTACCTGGAGGATTTAGTCAATCGTCATAGCTTGTTAGTGCTGAACGAGGCGGGACATCCCACCACGTTTGAGAACACGCGAGGATCGTCTAACATCGACGTCACTCTCGCGACCTGGGAAGCGATACCGCTCGTACACGGCTGGAAAGTGTACGAGGACGGAACCTCCAGCGATCACAGAATTCTGGAGACACGCCTGAACCTCGGCACGCGAAGAGGACAACAACCGTCGCCCTTACAGCCACGGTACAATACAAAGAAGGCCGACTGGAACAAGCTCCAGAGGACACTCATCCACGAGAAGCGCTCCTTGACAAATGTCGACCTGAACAGTCGACAAGACGTCGAGGCAATGGCGGAAACCATGGAGCGGGTAATATTGACCGCCTGCGAGGCGGCAATGCCCAAGAAGAAATGGCACCAGAAATCTGTACCGTGGTGGACCGAGGAACTCACCAGGATGAAGAGGGCAACGTACAGAGCAAGAAGACTGTACCAGGGGACACACGATCCCCAACGAGGGAGATACTCAAGCAGGAATATCGACGGTTCAGGAGAGCCTATACAACGAAGGTGACGAGCGAGAAGAACCGCTGATGGCGCCTGTTCGCCACCAGCCAAGGAAACCAGGACGCCAGGGTGTCGCAACGAAAACAACCCTGGGAAAACTCAGGAGGGAGGAAGCCACTTCCTCCATCAGGCTGCCGCAAGGGTCATACGACCTCCTGGAGATCGACCGCGGAAGCGATGTTAGCGGCGCTCGTCCCGGACGACGACCGTGGAACAGACACCCCGGAACAAACACGGACACGCGAGGAAGCCCGAACCCAGCCAGCAACGGAGGACAGCCCCCCATTCCAGTGGGAAGACCTGAGTGCCGCTGTAACGCGCCTCAGGAAAGGTAAATGTCCGGGACCGGACAGGATCGAGGTGGAAGTTATTCAGAGATCCTGGGGATGTCTCCACGAGGAGCTCCTCAGACTCTCTAACGGATGCCTCGAATGGGGAGTATTCCCAGCTCGTTGGAAGGTGGGTACTATTATTGCAATACCCAAGGGTCCGGACAAGGATAGGAGTAACCCGAAGTCGTTTCGGCCAATTTGCCTCCTCTCAATGGTAGGGAAACTGCTCGAGCGACTGATGGCGAATAGACTCGCGAATATTTTTCTCGATTATGTGCTAACCTCCAATCGACAGTACGGGTTCAAGCCCGGTCGATCGACGGAGGAAGCGATCATTAAATTTCGTAGCATTCTTAGGGAAAGGGAATTCGCGGAGGCAAAGTACGTGGTCGCTATAGCGTTCGATATTTCAAGAGAAGGGACTGCCCACGAAACCTTTACAGGCTAGTGGAAAGTTACTTCTCGGAGAGGGCAGTGCAGATCGTGGGGAAACAGGAATTAGTCCGGAAACCCGTTACCAGAGGCTGCCCGCAGTCCTCGATATTGAGTCCAAGTTTTTGGAATCTAATTTTCGATGACCTGCTGACGGTTCTCACATCCGACGAGCTGGAATGCGAACCGGTTGCCTACGCGGACGACGTCCTTGTCCTGATCTCTGGCAACTCGAGAGAGGAACTGAGAAGGAAGGGCCAGGAGGTCGCGACCGCGATGTGCGAGTGGTGCGGAAGGAGGAAGCTGGAACTCTCAGCCGAAAAGTCGGAGATGCTCCTGGTCAAAGGATCGCTCGACGCCGAGCGGCCACCGACCATCCGTATCTCTGGCAGAGGTATAAGAATGAAGCCAGCAATTCGGTACTTAGGAGTACACTTTGAGAAAGGACTCCGGGTGAACACTCATATCGAGAAAACCTCGGAGAAATGTAGAACTCTGTTCAACAGCCTCGCGAAGGTGGCCAGGGCGAACTGGGGACTGGGACATCGAGCACTCCGTCTTTTGTACGGGGGGCTCTTTGTACCCATAACCACGTATGCAGCGGCTGGCTGGAGCGACCTGTTGAGCAAAACCGCGAGAAGGATGCTGGCTCGTTCTCAGAGACAGGCCCTCCTTCGCGTCACCAAGGCGTACGGTACGACGTCAACGGAAGCACTGCCGGTGATCGCGCCCTGCCTCCGATCGACCTGGTGATAGAAGAAAGGGCAAGAAGATACTGGATTCGGGCCGAAGAAAGAAGAGGACGAAACAACAACGACGAGGGACAAGAAGGCCGGGACTACGGCAAAGAAAGAAGACGGGCGGCGGAGGAAATGCTGGACGCCTGGCAGGAGCGCTGGCAAGTTTCGACCCGGGGTCGGACGACCTTCGAGTTCTTCGGAGACGTCCGGCAAAGAATCAGGGCCACTTGATAGAACCGGACCACTATGTCACGCAATTTCTTAGTGGTCACGGTAACTTCAGGTGGAAGCTCAGTACCTTCGCGCTGAGTGAAACTGGAACGTGCGAATGTGGGGCCGATGTAACAATCACATATTTCTCGACTCTCCGAGGCACGAGGCGGCCAGGGCGGTTTTGAAGACGGCAATGCAGCTTAACGGTTACAGATGGCCGGTCACGGAGGCGGAGATGGTCTCCAAAGACAATTTCCGACACTTCCGTGACTTCGCACGAGCCACGCTCAAGGCCAGGGAGAGACCAGCCTACGAGGGACATCAAATACAGGACTAAGAAGAATGAAGAAAGAAGAAAGAAGAACGAAGATACAAAACAGAAGACGATCGCGATGGAGAACCGTTTTTTTTTTTTTTTTAGTAAACAAACGCGCGCATATACCAACGAAGTGCTTCGGATAACATCAAGAAAGAAGAATGGATACATCAAGAGGAAACAGGACAAGTACTACCCGAACATACACCACCACATACGCTCACCTACATCGACACAAACATATAAATAAACCTGGATCGCACGCACAGGATATGGACACCAGCAAAAGCAGAGGATCACATACCATCGAGGGACACACCCAAGGAGGTAAACCATGCGGTCACCGGTGCAGGCAGACTTCTGGATTGAAGCTGCGCTGGTTGCAGGCAATAATCGGCTCGTGCCATCCTGCTGGAATCGAGCGAAAGCTGGCAGCTCCGCCTCCTCGTGGCCCCCGCTGGTAACGACACTGCAGGTTGCTTGCAGCCTGGAGAGTCGGCTAAGAGAGCTGCTTCCCGAAAGGGTAGATTCAACTTGTCCAAAGACCCGCAAGGCGAGGACAGGGTATTTCCAGCCCAGAGCACGGTACAACACCTACACCGCGGGATGGGGATGACGGTGGCGGTCCATAAGACCGAGGTGATAGCGTTCCATTCACCTCGGCAGGATCCGCCACCCCTCTGATCCGCGTGGGTGAGGCTAATATCGAGGTGAAGCCCCAGATGAGAGTAGTATAGCTATGGGGATTCTAACCCATGGGGCAATGAGGGAGCGTGGGGCGAGGAAGTGAGGGCGCGCGGGGAGTGCGGCGCGGAGAACTCTGGGCGCGGGGCCTGTGGGGAGTGGAAGATTGGTTGCGCGCACACGAGCCGCGGAGTGGGGATGTCGCAATCGTGGAGGGATTAGTCCTGGCCGAGCCTCCGGGGAGACCTCTCCAGACCTGGCCCGCCGTCGGAAATTTTTAAGAGGGGGAATGATCCCCGAAAACTTTTCATACCGAACCGAGGGAGGGATGACCCCGAAAATTTTTTCTACACCCACAGGCATTTTTATTGTCTTTTCGACGTTCTCGGTACGTTTGATGAGATCTAAAAAGAATTACATAATGTTCTCCTAAGAAAATATTTACAGCTAGCGAAAAAAAAACAACACATCATTCGGCTCGTAAATCTATTCTTTCTATTTATTATTCTAGTACTCGTATAAATTCAGATTTTTATAGTTCACTGTGGTTAGGTTTGGTCAAACTCTTGCAAACGCGTTATAGAAAATGATTAATATCATTACGAAACACAAGAAATAAAAAGTTTCATACTGTATACTAAATGCGAAAAATTTACTCGAAAAATTGCAGCTCCTCTTTCATCCAGAGTCGAGTCTCGCGCAACGATGCGTTTTCGCGCTTTGTCAGCGAGTACGTTATCTGCTGCGTGCCTTTCGCCAAGGTCGTTGTTACGCGAATATGCAATATTGTGTTCGCGACACGCTGCGTCCAACGGATTAAAATATGAAATATAAAATATAAATTAAATCGACGGTCCAGCCTTAGATTTAATATATTAAAAATTGATTATATTTATTTACGCATTTCTCTCTGGCGTTTAGACCACCAGTTGAATATTTTAAATACATGTTGCATGGCACAATGCTTTATAAATAGAAAGAATAGATTTACGAGCCGAATGATGTGTTGTTTTTTTCACTAGCTGTAAATATTTTCTTTTGTGACCATTACTTAATTCTATTTTTGATCTCATCAAACGGACCGAGAACGCCGAAACGACAATAAAATTTGCCTGTGGGTGTAGCAAAAAAATTTTCGGTAGTCATCCCCTCCCTCGGTTCGGTATGAAAAGTTTTCGGGGATCATTTCCCCCCTCTTAAAAAATTTCCGACGGCGGGCCAGATCTGGAGAGGTCTCCGCGGCGGCTCGGCCTGTACTAATTCCCTCCACGATTGCGACATCCCCACTCCGCGGCTCGTGTGCGCGCAACCAATCTTCCACACCCCACAGGCCCCGCGCCCAGGGTTCTCCGCGCCGCACTCCCCGCGCGCCCTCACTTCCTCGCCCCATGCTCCCCTCATTGCCCCCGGGTGTAGAAAAAAATTTGCAGTAATATTCACTGTCACGTATGATTTTAGCAGCACAACGTGTATCTAATGTTTCGGAGACAGCATCGCTTTTTTTGTTGCAGCACGTTAACAAAAGTTTTAAATTTTGTCCTCACTTCTTCTGCAGTTTGATAGAGCCGCGGATACACATGGCTTACACACGGCTCAAGATTAAATAAAAATGTTACTGTATTCGGTTTGAAATACAGCGACTTAGTATCCATTGTCATCTTTACAATCTGTGAATCATACATGTGACAAAATTCCACCGTTAATTCATCAATCCGCATCAATGATGATCCGGGCAATTGTGCACGTTCCTCGATGGTTGTACAGCTGTCGAATAGTGTGTTCCATGTATGCCATGGTATTATGAGATGATTCCCACGATTATCGCCGAGAAGAATTTCTACATCGGCTATAGGTCCTACTCTGATTCCAATTTCCAAATATTTGCTGCCCGAGGATGTTAATGCGTATCTTCTGACCATGACACGCGATGGTTGGCGCGGCCTAAAAGCATAATCATGAAAATTACCTTTTTTCATGAAAAAACATAAATAAATAAATAAATAAAAATTATGAAAGGTTACCTGTTAAATGTATTCTCCTTGCATGGAGATACACCATCATCTTGCACGATTGGAACGTAATAACGCATGGCACTGGTACTACACATTTTCTTTCAGAGCACTATTTGTTCCGTCGAAAATTCGGCGAAGCTACTGAGCGATTGATGGAATAGCGTCCGGGGAGACGGCTTAAATAGAGGTGCAATCTCCACCACATTTTATTCTAAAGCTACCATTTTTTTTTTTTTTTTTTTATGAAAAATAATTAAAAATTCTCCACTGCCCTACCGGGATGGTGATGATCCCGATGAGGATGCCGGCGATAGCCGTGGTGAGGGTGTGTTGGGGGGGGGGCGGTGATGATGATGATGATGATGGTGATGGCGAACGGTGTCGCGGCCGCCGCGCATCTATCCATGGAGGCGATGGAGGAGAACGGGGCCGCGGCCGCCGTAGGGGTCGCCGCATGGGTCGCAGTCGCCTAAACGGGATCCACGGCCCACGCAACCGTGCGACCATTTCTGGCCCCATTGGTTGTTGTGGCGGTGGTGGTGGTGGTGGTGAGCCCTAGAGCATACAATCATTGGGATAATATTAACACATTAAGCATTAATCATTCAAAAACAATACAAAGTATTACATACCGGTGGCGGCGAGGGCCTTTGGGGCGGCGGCGGCGAGGGGGGTGGCGAGGGAGCCGGTGGGAGCCTCTGTGAATTCTAGAATATAGAAATGATATATTACTTATGATGCGATAATTGTATGAAAATAATATTGTGTACATACCTCAGACCTGCCCCACATATCGAATGCAAATGAACTCGCTGCATCTCCTGCCTCTTGAACGTAAACCTTTATCTTGAAAGATGCATAGCTTTGCAAAGTAGGATGTCTTTGTTCTTCATGTTCTTCGAAATCTTCACCCTCCTTGCACTTATCTTCTTCACTGACCAACCTCTCCCTTATTCACACGCATCTTCTTTCCCCCTCTTCTTTGAACATCTATCAAACACCTATCGTACTACTTCGAACATGCATCGAACCTCTATCATACCACTTTGAACGCGCATCGAACATCTATCATACCACTTTAAACATCTATCGTACCACTTTGATCATGTATCGAATGTGTATCGAACCACTCTGAACATCTATCAAACGTCTATCAAACGTCTATCAAACGTCTATCATACCACTCTGAACATGTATGGTACCACTTTGATCGCATATTGAACCGCTTCTACATAATAGTAATTATAACTATAGTCTTAATCTAGCGTACATCATGTGCAGGAGGTTAGGTTGGGGAGGGTGAAGAAACAAAATTTTTATATATTAAAAATTGATTATATTTATTTACGCATTTCTCTCTGGCGTTTAGACCACCAGTTGAATATTTTAAATACATTTTGCATGGCACAATGCTTTGCGTGTCTGTCACATCGTAAGGTATTAAGTGCATTTAGCTTTTTTAGAGATATGGTATCCTCGTAGTCCATGTCCAGTGTCTCAATGATCACGCTCGCTGTCGCATTTTCATCGAGGAAATCCGCAAGCCAGTCTCGTTTCTGCAGCCCTTTAACATATGCGATATGCGGTGCGTCATCTTCTTCATCGACCGCATCGACCGCATCGACAACAGCTTTCGTAATTAGCTGTTTAGCCATACTGTACGGAACGTCTCCATCTTCCCACCGTAGTCCGTGATGTTTTGCCGTCAACCACCGGATACATGATTTGTCAGATTTCGTAAGAAGATATTGCGGCATCGAACTCCCAAATATATAATGCGAGAGAATTGTTCCTTTTCGTAGGACAGCCACTTCCTTCACAACAAATCTTCCATCAACACTGAACACTTGCGGTCAACAAATGTTGGTACGGTCATTATCGGAACAATTTAGAGATCCGCTCACTTCCAAGACAGGCGGGAGAATGCGGTCTTTCTCGTAAAGCATCTCGATTTTCATGATGAAAATTTGTACGAATTTGGCACACGAGAGGGCAAGTAAGTAGCGTTGGGATTTAATTGATTTTGCGCACCACGTTTGTCAGCGGATTGTATTCAACCACCCGATCATGCAAAATGAGACAGTAGGCCGTAGTATTTGCTGGCACATTCTCTTTACAATCGAATTCTATGCGCACGTCCACGGTGCTATTCTTGATCGACTCATTTTGTCGCGAGCAGTCAATCACCACGAGGGGGCCAAATTGTAAAATTGGGCAACGGTGAATAATGCCTCGTTGCAACTATGTCTGTAATACGATTTACGGAAATGCGTATACATGCTAAACAAGATGGCGTGTCTATTCTTGTCAAAGTCCAAGTTCATGTCATCGTACGGATAAAATTCCGAGTTGAGAAAAAGTTTTACATTGGTCAATTTGCAGTGGTAAAACCGAGTAGCATCTTCGGTCATCACATTCTTTCGAGCAGTCTGTAGAGCAAAGACAACATATCGCGGCTTCTCCAGCTGTGCGGCTGCCTTGACGGCCCACGAATGCTTGGTCGTGCTCTGTAAGATAGGATACTCGTACAGATCCCACGAGCGAAAACTAATGCTCAGGTTTTGCCCACTTTCCAAGGCATGTAGCAGCGATAGCTTATTAACATCGTTTAGCGTCACATGAGGCATCCGCCATTGCACTTTAAGTAATTCAATTTCTGGTTCCAACGTTGGAGGTCCAATTAGAGAATTGTTATCGTTGCGCGATCGTATTAAAATCAATTCGTGACGCGCATTAATAACCATGCGTTTGTAGTCCTCGCAAAATCCCAGCAAATATTTGAGCGGGACGCAAAAATTGAAATGATTTTTCACTACTAGCTCGTCGTGTCGTTTCAAGCCCCATCCAGCATTCTCCATATTTTTGTCTTCATCGGATGTCAGTGATACATAATTTTTAAGCGTGCTAGTTATCCCAACGTTTCTGTTGCGATCAATCTCCACACCATTCAGCTCATATCGAATCTCATCAAATATGAACGCCATGCAATTATTTCCCAACATCACCGTTGAAGCATCATTTGGCTTATGTATCGTCAATTTCCTCCACGTAGAGGAAACTTTCACACGGCAATGTGTATAAATCTTGCTGTTGTATAGGTATTCTTATCTCATCACTGTGCCCAAACGTTGTGTTAACGTATGGGTTGTATGTGTGAGTCTCGAGCTTAAGAATGCGATCATCAAACGTCGGCTTCCCTCCAGTGCTTAGAATGTCAGCCATTTTCAACTTAAATGCGCACAATGAATCCCAATGATTTCAAAAATGTAATGTTTGCAGCACTGAGCCTCTTCGTTTTAGCGTACTCAGGGCTGTTGTTGTTGTTGTTGTAGACAATTTCGTTTGGAAGAAACGTGTTTCTGGAGTCGTTCAACACAAGCATCTCATTCGTTCGCACCACAGGTATTATCGTCGTCGTCGTCGCACGTGCAGTCTGATGGTAATCTCTTCACCTCGAAAATTCCAGCAATCGTCCGTTTTGATCCACAACGCGTATCGTTAGATCCGTAATGATCTTTGCGGTGATTGGAAGGTAAATGATCTGTGCGGGCGTTTCCGATATCTTATATCCGGGCGGGACTCTCGGAGAAAATTCATGTATCGTATGTACACGCTTCCCATTGTTGTACGCGCCAGCGGTCACACTACATTCAATGCGAATAATGTTTACGCTCATGATATTAATCGGGTCGTCCGATTCGTGCCACTGCCCCGGTTCTAATTCCCGATTCGCCGAGAATCCCAATAGCGATCCAATGTTATTGGGTTTCGTAAAGTCTACGGCAAACGAGCAGTACAGCTCGCTTTTCATGGTGTTGTTGTTGGGGCGTAACACTATAGGATACATATCATTGTCACCATCATCATCGGTACCACCGATTTTTGAGGATATCGCTCAAGTAATCGCTGCTTCAAATACTTGGCAATGGCGTGTAGTTCGTAGGAGCCGTGGGGAATCGTAATGTATTCGTGGCCAGTGTCGACGCTGTTGTTGTTGGTGTCATAGTTTGTGGTGAAGTAGAATTTATCGTTGCTCGAGTCGATGTTGGGTATTGTATGATACGTTTCAAAGGTTGTTAGACCAAGCTCGTAATCATCGTCGCTCAAATCTATGGGTGGAAAGTAGCTTACAACGAGGGTGCTACTCTTGCCAGTTAGAGTCAATGTTAACGACATATTCCGAGAAACTGCTCGACTAGTAATGAATCAGAGTGGCGGGGGACAATCCTTAAATTTGGTGCAATCGTCTGAAAAGCAACGTCTGCGGCACAATGATTGATATCGATAGTCTGGAGATTAAGGATCGCGAGAGAATAGCGAAGGAAATTGCAAAAACCAGTGATTCCATTCGCAAGAAACATCAGGCTTTGAAGACTGGCAAGATGGAGGAAGATATCGCGTTGGAGAGATACTTTAAACCTATTGTCGATCCCTTAAAACATATTGTGGAAAATACAACAGCGACAAAGCTGACACATTACCGCCGATGAGCACAGACGTTGAAGGCAAGGAAACATTAACACCTAAAACGAAAATCCAACCGAAAGGGAACGCATCACATAAGACAAAGAGGAAACCACACGCGTCATCGGAAAATTCATTCGTAACGTCCACACCAATTCAATCGAAGCGGAAACGGCAGGATGTTACATCAGCCGATTCCCCAGTTCCTTCCACAACAATAAATACATTTCCGAACGTACAATCGCTTGCAACTAATATTGACGATGTTTTCGAAACTACTCCCGATGAGTCGTTTGCAACATCTATTAGACAGCAACTCCAAACATTCGAGGGACAACAAACATTTCGCAACCATTTCGGTCCGTTGGGGCAAAATACATGCGTGCCATCCTGAGTGATGACAGGGATACAGCAATGGACTATGTGTACGGCGTATACTTTGGCAATAGTGGAACGATGCTTGGGGACAAGGCTTTCGATATAGACAAGGATGATAATATAATCATAGATGGTGTAAAATACGGAGGAACGTCAGGCCTTTACGAACTGATTTTCAAGAGACTTCCTGACGATGCCATATACACAGATGCCGATAGACAATAATACAAAAGTATACTACTGACAACAAATGCTCACAGACGTGGTCATAACGCCCAAAATCCCGTAATGGGTAACAAGGGATACAAGTATAAACATGTAATTGCACCGCTACTACCCCGTATATCGACCAGTAAGGCAGGGAAAGGCCTGCCGGTTCCGCGAGTCATGACGGTAAATGATCACAAGATCGATTACGTGCACTGGGACGATCCCAACGAGCTGGTGGATCGATTTCGTTTGTTGGAAGCGTCGCGTCAGGCGGGCAACAACTCGCATGACCATGAAATTCTATCGATTATCGAGGAACTCCGCGAGGTAGGCCTCATTATAAATTAAACCGCGCACCGATGATGTGCACTGTATGCGTTGAGATGCCAATCAATAAATTTGGAGTATCGCTCGAGAAGAGCGGAGCAGCTGGAATGGACTATTACAAATGGAGCGGTTTGCTTCGAAATTATATGCGAGATAACGCTCTTTGCGTGGCCGGTGCCGACTTTGATGCAAAATCACGCAAGATACGACGCGTAGCTCAGCCGACAGTTGACAGCGATGCCGTTAATAAACTATATGTGGAAAAGAGCATTAAACTTTTGAGAGAGCAGCATGAAGAATTGGAGAGGAAGCTGGTCATGTTTCAGAGAGATATGTTGACGTTGCAAAACAGCGTTCAAGAGATATCACGCGCATTGAATCCGCAACGACAATGCGAAGGAAAATCATGCGAGACGGTTGAACTTTACCAGAATTTCCTCGAGCCGATGGGGAGCACATAATGTATGTACACGATAATTATCGCATCATTCGTGTCAAAGACATCTCTGCGATCAAACATGCAACCAATATCGAAATCCGAGAGTAATGAAAGCCATAGTCTCAAGAAGCGACAACTTGTTGAGGAATTGCATGCTCCAGCTCGAAGACATTTCCCGCGGAGACACGTCATAGTGCATGGATACGATGATCTGTGGCAAGCTGACGTTGTAGAAATGCGTCCATACTCGCGATTCAACCGAGGTCATCACTATGTACTCACGGTCATCGATGTGCTAAGCAAGTATGCATGGGCGGTACCGCTCAAGACTAAAGGTGGTGCTGAGGTGACTAAAGCGTTTGCAAAGATATTTAGAGATCGACATCCGAAAAATTTGCAAACCGATCAAGGAAAAGAATTTTACAACGTTGATGTGCAGAAACTCATGACAAAGCATGGCATTAATCATTATTCGACGTATTCGGTGATGAAGGCCTCCGTCGTAGAACGTTTCAATCGAACTTTGAAGAACAATATGTGGAAACTGTTTACGCTCAATGGAACCTATAAATGGGCTGATGCACTACCGCGTCTACTTGCAGAGTATAATGCACGAAAACATAGAACCATCGGAATGCGTCCTTGCGATGTTACCCCTGCGATCGCCGATAAGCTGCTAGCTACAGTATACAGCAACATAAGGATTGCTGCTCCAGCGAGATTCAAATTGGGCGAGTTTGTGCGCGTGAGCAAATTTAAAACCATCTTCGATAAAGGCTATACACCGAATTGGACAACGGAGGTGTATAAAAATAATGTATTGTAAAATAATACATGGTTCAATAAAATACAATGATGCATATACATATACATGAGTGGCGACTTTTATTTTACACATTAATCCCACTATTTATATGAATGAGTTAATAAATACTAATTTCTATACATTTGCGGACAATTTGTAAACAATTTTATATTATACAATAAATTCCACTATTTATAATAAATACAATAATAATAATTTCTATTTTACAACGGTATATTATAATGTCCCCAGGGCAGAGTGTCGGTCGAATCGGGTATGATATATCGCTTGTCGTCATACGGACTGAAGGATGTTCGCGACCTTCTGGATTAGCGGAAGTGGGTTCTGGGTTGCCACTTCTCGTGCGTATGATGTTTTTGTATGTTAATCTGCTCTAGCAGTTAAGCGATGTAATCATCGTTATATATCTTTACGTACATTATGTTCAATAGTTATGTTTGTATTCGTATTATTATTATTCATTAAAGAACTTTCATTTAACAATGGTTATGGGCCCAGAATATGCCAAGTAAAAGTGCATAACCTAAAAGTGAACACGTGCGCAGCATAAATCATTTAAAAATGTTTAGTGACGGTGCAAAAAGTGAAAACTATATAAGTAAATTATCGCAGCACAATTATAGGACCTGGAAGATCGAAATGAGATGGCTTTTAAAGGGAAAAGGATTACTAGATTATGCCCTAGGAAAGCACGTGCGTCCAGAAAATCCAACCGCAGAGCAAAAGGCTCTTTATGCTGCGAATAACGATAAAGCGCTTGCTATGATAGGGTTAAGCATAGATGCAGATCAGCAGATTCACATTGAGGACTGCAATGATGCACATGAAGCATGGATGAAGCTTGAACAAGTATATGAACCCAAGTCTAGGGTGCGTATAATGCAATTAAAGAAGGCATTTTATCATCTAAAAATGAAGGATGATGAAAATATGTCTGCATATGTGTCAAGAGCCAAGATTGCAGCAAACAATTTGAGAGAAGCTGGAGCAGAAGCTAAAGATAAGGATCTGGCATACGCACTATTAGCCGGATTGCCTGAAAGCTATGAGAGCTTAAATATGTCATTGGCTAGTTTACCAGATGACCAGTTCAATTCTGCGGAGATTATAAAAGTGTTGCTGGCAGAATATGACAGACGACTCTCTAGACATACAGATGATGTCAATGAACATAAAGAGGCGTTGCATACAACAAAAGATTTTACAAACGACCAAATAAAGATGTAGAAAGAAACAAAGGTAAGCAATTTACATGCTTTAACTGTAATAAAATAGGTCATTTTGCTAAAGATTGTCGCATGCATATAAACAAGGGACGTAAGACATCCAACACAAGAAACAAAGTGGATGCTGCATTTTTGCTGTCATTGAATACTGTAGCCCTAGATGATACATGGCTTCTTGACAGTGGTTGTACACATCATGTGAGCAACAGAAGAGATTGGTTCATGTCATTTAAAGAATTAAATGTTGAGATGGTGAATACAGCAGCAGATCCACAAAAGCAAAGTGGTGCAACGTTACATGCTAAAGGCGTTGGCAAGGTAATATTGAAAATGTATGTTGGAAATTCAGTACGGAGAATAATTCTAGACAACGTATACTATGTTCCACATATTAGAAAGAACCTCTTGTCAGTCTCACAAATAGAAAAGAGGGGATATGAGTTACTGATTAAAGATGGTACAATAAAGGTAAGAGATGTACATACAAAGAAAGTACTGTGTATAGCGACTAGAAATAATGACTTATATGCTATAAAAGGAACAGTAGAAAAGAATGAGAATTGTACTGAGAATTCATATGCGTTGAATACAGAGTGCAAAACGTTATGGCATGAGAGATTTTGCCACATTAATTATGAGACAATAAAAAGGACTTTTCAGCTCAAGAAAGTTACTGGATACGAGGATACCAAAATGCAAGAACATGGATGTGATGCATGCTATGTGGGGAAAGCAACCAGAGCAGCCTGCAAGCCAATTTTGAGCAAACAATCAAAAGATATATGCGAGCTTATACATTCGGATTTGTGTGGCCCAATGCCTGTAGAATCGATAGGAGGAAGTAAGTACTTTCTGACATTCACAGATGATTATTCACGTAGAATAACCGTACGATGTGTAAGATCAAAAACTCAAGTGAAGAAATGTATACAAGAACACATTGCAGAAGTTGAAAGACAAACTGGAAAGAAAGTCCGAAGATTTAGAAGTGATAATGGTTTGGAGTTTTGTAATAGAGAAATTACAGAATACTTCAAGACATTTGGAATTAAACATGAAAGAAGCAATGTTGAAACGCCACAGATGAATGGCACTGCAGAACGTGTTAATAGAACACTGTTGGATTTGACTAGATCTATGTTACGCTCAGCGAGACTGCCACAAAGGTTCTGGGCAGAAGCAGTCGTTACTGCAGCTTATGTGAGAAACAGAGTTATCAGTACAAAACTTAACGACGTAACACCACTAGAAATGTGGACAGGTCGTGTACCCAGTGTTAGACACCTAAAAGTATATGGTTGTTTAGCCTATGCTAGACTACCAATTCAGGGCAGAAGAAAACTAGAAAACAGAAGTATTCCATGTATATTAGTGGGATATGGAACTAAAACAAGAGGATACAGATTGTGGTCTCCAGAAATGCAGGATGTCATTAGCACGAAACACGTTAGATTCTGTGAAACGAAGAAAGGCCATGATTATTTATATAACAAAAATAGTGTTACTGTTGATTTGGAAAATACGTTTGAAGGTATTTGGTCAGGTACAGATCACTATTCTGAAGAAGAGGATACCAATGACCAAGATGAAACAAAATCGCAGATGCAAGAAGAATCAGAACCCAAAAGGAAATGTAACGAGACAGTGGGGGTAGTACAAGACGGAAAACCAAAACCAAGAGTTGGTGGACGGAAAAAGACTATCCGAAATCCCTATGGCTGTAAAGGTAAGCCTAAACCAATACAGAATGACACAGAAAATTTAATGTCAACAGATGGAGAATCAACAGAGGTCGAAGCAAATCTATTAGAAATAGTTGAACCAGAGAATGTAAATGAGGCATTGTCCTCGCCCCAGCGCGACAATGGATGCAAGCCATCAAGGTTGAGATTCATTGTCTTGAAAGAAGAAAAACCTGGACAGTGACGAATCTACCAGAAGGCAAAAATTGTATCGGATGTAGATCTGTATTTAAATTGAAAACTGATTCTGATGGAAGGCCAAGTAGATTTAAAGCAAGACTCGTCGCGCAGGGATTTAGCCAGAAGAAGGGTAAAGATTATACAGATACTTACTCGCCGGTAGTAAATTTTTCAGTGATAAGGCTCCTATTAGCTAGTTCAGTAATACTTAAACTAAAAACTAGACATCTAGACATTAACAATGCTTTTCTATACGGTTCGCTAAAAGAAGAAATATTTATGGAGTTACCTCCGTTATATAAAAGAAAGGATGGACAAGTAGCCAAGCTATTGCGACCAATTTATGGGTTAAAACAGGCCAGTAGAAACTGGAACGAAGAGTTAGATAGTTTTCTCATAAGTTGTGGTTTTAAAAGGCTGAAATCATCAAGCTGTATCTACAAACAAGAAGATGAAACAATACTGGTAGTTTATGTAGACGATATTCTAATTTTCTCACGCGAAGTGATGAAAATTAATGAAGTTGTAGAAAAAATTACTAAAAGATACGAAACCAAGGACTTGGGAGAGATCAGTCACGTACTAGGAGTGAAGGTAGAAAGAGACACTAAAGGAAATATGCTACTTACACAGAAACCGTATGTGGAATCTATACTAAAACGATACAGGATGCTAGAATGTCGTGGTGCAAAAACTCCATTGGAACCGGGAATTAGGCTGGTAAGAGAGATGCATTCAAGGACAACAGAGAAAGAAAAGAATACGTGTAATGCACCCTATCGAGAGGCGATAGGATCGCTGATGCACCTAGCATTATATACCAGACCAGACATCCTATTTGCAGTAACAAAGTTGTCACAATATAACGCTAAACCTAGCGAGCAACACTGGTTGCAAGTGAAACATGTGCTGAGATATCTAAGCAAGACACGAAATCTAGGTATAGTTTATAAATGTAACAAGGGTAAAAATATATCAGTTTTTTGTGACGCAGATTGGGGAAGTGATCTAGACGACAGACATTCCTTCTCAGGAATGATAGTAACAATAGGAGGTAACTTAGTTAACTGGAAATGCTCCAAACAAAGATGTATTTCAACCTCAACGATGGAGGCGGAATACGTGTCAATGTCGTATGGAGTCAAGGAAGTAATATGGCTAGAAATGCTACTTAAAGAATTAAATTTATTGCACTATTTTTCAGAGTTTACCATATTTTGCGACAACAGGTCGGCTATCGATTACTCCCAGAGTAAAATAGACAAAACGAGGACGAAGCACATAGATATATCATATCACCTAGTACGCGAAAAATTACAGGAAGGACTAATGAATCTAGAATACATCCCATCAAATGAGAATCCGTCGGACATACTCACTAAAGGATTAACACCAGTTAAACACGATGAATGCGTAAAGATGTTAGGATTAAAACATGTAAACTAATAATAAGACTAGACATGGGAGATATTGCGTGTATGTGCCGCGAAAGTGGGGGATTGAAGGATGTTCGCGACCTCTGGATTAGCGGAAGTGGGTTCTGGGTTGCCACTTCTCGTGCGTATGATGTTTTTGTATGTTAATCTGCTCTAGCAGTTAAGCGATGTAATCATCGTTATATATCTTTACGTACATTATGTTCAATAGTTATGTTTGTATTCGTATTATTATTATTCATTAAAGAACTTTCATTTAACACGGACTTAGAGCGATTTTGGATTCCGAAATGGTGTACACTTTGTGCAATTTAGACCGTATGCATGATTGTCTGCGAACCATTTCGATCTCTTTGTGCAAACACTGCGCGTAGTCGACGAAAGTTATCGTTCTGGCTATGACGTTGGTCTTGACGCCTTTCGCCTTCTTCGTATCTTTTTGCCGTCTACGCGAAGTGCATACATTTTCATCCTTCATCAGCCCCGGAACCTTCTTATTTACGCGTGGCATATTATATGGATTGTCGGTAGGATAATCGCTTGTGTCGAATCTATCGATATTGTGCTTCATAGACTCGTAGATATCGTCGCACCGAATGTGATAAATAAGACTGTCAGTGTCGGTGTATAGAATTTTACAATTAGGAGACATGTACTCGTGGTGAAATTCATACAAACAAAGTTTTGATATGTCCAGAATGCACATACCCACGTATATCGGTTTGTTGAATTTCACCTCGAGTTTTCGCAATTCAACAGCTACTAAATTTTCCGAAAAAACACTTCTGCTGTGGAAATTCGGTTTCGCGATCATTGCCTCCGCGCCATATCGCCCTTCCCAATGTGTCACAAGTTTTACATCCACATGGTTTCGTACATTTTCCATAGTTTTACCAAATACTGCGTTGTTCATCAATTTGTACAAATTCTTTTAAAGTCGTTTGTCGCGCTTGTTCTAAATCGTGTGTTGAGTTCGATGTAATCGCGGAGCCAGGGAGATTGAGCGAATTGAAGCACGCGGTGTATCTTTGTAATACGAAGACCGTGACGCGTGCACTGCTGCAGGTTGCGATAATGGATTATGTAACGCTGCTTATCGTATACCGTCGCGAGTAACTTGTCCTGCCTGCTGCCAGGTGGTTTGGCACGCGTCGGACAGAACGGCAGATCTGCATGAGCATCGTGCAGACGTTGCGGATATTCCAGATCTACCTCGAGAATGTATCCCGTGGGCGAATCGACACCGATTGAAGATACATCAAAAGGGTATAGCCGAATAAGGGGGTCAAATGTGCCCCCAAACCGAATGGAACGAGCCACGGGTCATTCGATAGCAAAAAAACTAACCCCTGTGTGCAAATTTTTAACTTGAAATCTCGACCGTGGGGGTAGTAATGGGGTGAAAACGAAAATCATGTTTTTGAATAATTTCTCTTGACCTATTGAGTAAAATGTAAAAATTCAGAGACATTTCGGGTACCGGGGTACATACTTTGGGAGATTTTCAGATTTTTGATTGAAGAACCAGGTAGTGAAAAATAAAAAACAGCAAAAATGCCGAAAAATGCCGATTACGTATTGAAGGAGGCCCGGAACTACTTTTATACTTTTACAGTAAACAGGTATTACTATTACTATTACTCTCAATTTTTCAGATTTTCATTTTGGTGCGCCGCAGTGAAAAAAAATAAAAACCGAGTTTTTCCTCGTTTTCTGCGTATTAGAGTAACTTACACGTTGAATTTTTATGCATCCTTCAATATATAAGTGTTTTGTAGACTGTTTAATGTTTCTATACTAAGCAGAATTACATAACAATTGAAACAAATAAAATAAAGCCAACCGTTGAGCGCAATATATCCTAGAAAATCAACGATATTTTCAACGGCGTCGATGGGGCAGTTGTTAGAGTGTCCGACTGCTGAACCGCTGCAAGTTTTTTTACCATAGGTTCGAGTCTCTCTTCTGGACTTAGGATTTTTTTTCCTTCATTATTTTTTTTTTCAAATTCTAACTATATAACAATGCTTTATATTTATTTATAAATGTTCTGAAAGCATTTTACAAATATTTTAACCTGAAATATGTATAAATATAGTTTTGGAGTGTTTTTTGCGTTTTTATTTTTTTTGTCAACCACGATTATTGTTTAACATCTCTTACACTGAAATTAATGTGAAATGTTAGTTTTCAAATCTCTTACCTTTGACTACTGTGAATGGATCGGAGCAGAAGATTGTATATTGGCTTACTATTACTTCTTCTCGCCCTTCGATCAAGCAGATCTTTCCTTCTTTTTCTCTTTCTGTGATAAATATGAATGTTTGCTACGGCTTCAGTATCTAACGTAGACATGTAAGGGCCATTCCACGCCAAATCTATTAACCCACTCTCTGCCAATGATACTTTTTTCTAATAAATAATGAAATAGTAGCGAAAATAATATCAGAAGACAATATCGAAAATACATTAGCAGTGGAAGTAGAAAATAATCATTGGAATAGGCGAAAATCTCTTTTCAACCTTTCAGCTTCCGACATTCTTGATTTTCCGGAATTAACAGAACAAGATTTAAAAATTCTATTTACGGGAACATACCAATTATCACAAGCCATATCGTACTTAGCAGAAGTTATGGATGAAGATAATAATATAATTGTTCGTTTCCTTAAGCAGACAAAAAATATTATTAAATGTGAAGTGAGATCGCGTCACATTAATAGTAAAACATATAGATGTTACATTAACTACGTACCAAATTCAATTGGTTACTCCGGGATTAAACGCTATTGTTGCGAATGTGCGAATGGTAACCGTACTGTCGGTTGCTGTTCACATGTCGCAGCAATAATTTATTATTTATCGCATGCTCCGGTACCTTTCACGAATTGTACGTCCTGCAGAAATTCTGAGTAAATTATTTAATATCGAACAAGTAAATCCCGTAATTAACGTCGACAGCGACCAAGATTGAGCCATGCTTTTTTATTTCCAACACTTATGTCCGCCATTTACTCTCATCCGATCCATGTAATCACTTCTAACCCATCCTTCGCCTCTCCTGATGGAAGAAGCCCACCACCTTCCCGTGGTTTCCATCGAGCAATGATACATCATTCAAAAATAAGCATGAAACGATCAAAGTGGTACTTAAAAATGGGTTTATTAGAAAAAAGTATCATTGGCAGAGAGTGGGTTAATAGATTTAGCGTGGAATGGCCCTTACATGTCTACGTTAGATACTGAAGCCGTAGCAAACATTCATATTTATCACAGAAAGAGAAAAAGAAGGAAAGATCTGCTTGATCGAAGGGCGAGAAGAAGTAATAGTAAGCCAATATACAATCTTCTGCTCCGATCCATTCACAGTAGTCAAAGGTAAGAGATTTGAAAACTAACATTTCACATTAATTTCAGTGTAAGAGATGTTAAACAATAATCGTGGTTGACAAAAAATAAAAACGCAAAAACACTCCAAAACTATATTTATACATATTTCAGGTTAAAATATTTGTAAAATGCTTTCAGAACATTTATAAATAAATATAAAGCATTGTTATATAGTTAGAATTTGAAAAAATAATGAAGGAAAAAAAATCCTAAGTCCAGAAGAGAGACTCGAACCTATGGTAAAAAAACTTGCAGCGGTTCAGCAGTCGGACACTCTAACAACTGCCCCATCGACGCCGTTGAAAATATCGTTGATTTTCTAGGATATATTGCGCTCAACGGTTGGCTTTATTTTATTTGTTTCAATTGTTATGTAATTCTGCTTAGTATAGAAACATTAAACAGTCTACAAAACACTTATATATTGAAGGATGCATAAAAATTCAACGTGTAAGTTACTCTAATACGCAGAAAACGAGGAAAAACTCGGTTTTTATTTTTTTTCACTGCGGCGCACCAAAATGAAAAATCTGAAAAATTGAGAGTAATAGTAATAGTAATACATGTTTACTGTAAAAGTATAAAAGTAGTTCCGGGCCTCCTTCAATACGTAATCGGCATTTTTCGGCATTTTTGCTGTTTTTATTTTTCACTACCTGGTTCTTCAATCAAAAATCTGAAAATCTCCCAAAGTATGTACCCCAGTACCCGAAATGTCTCTGAATTTTTTTACATTTTTACTCAATAGGTCAAGAGAAATAATTCAAAAACATGATTTTCGTTTTCACCCATTACTACCCCCACGGTCGAGATTTCAAGTTAAAAATTTGCACACAGGGGTTATTTTTGCTATCGAATGACCCGTGGCTCGTTCCATTCGGTTTGGGGGCACATTTGACCCCCTTTATTCGGCTATACCCTTTACAACATCTTCGACCCATTGAAATTTATCGTATGGTAGAGGCTGACACATTGCCCATCCATACAAATTGTTCACGTCAAAGTACATCAAGTACGATGACTCTTCCGATGCGTCGTAAGATGACATGTACTTGTTATTGGCATGTGTGTATCTTCCGGAACATTGACTTAAGCCCCCACGCTTAAAAATTATGTATCACTGACATCCGATGAAGACAAAAATATGGAGAATGCTGGATGGGGCTTGAAACGACACGACGAGCTAGTAGTGAAAAATCATCTCAATTTTTGCGTCCGGCTCAAATATTTGCTGGGATTTTGCGAGGACTACAAACGCATGGTTATTAATGCGCGTCACGAATTGATTTTAATACGATCGCGCAACGATAACAATTCTCTGATTGGACCTCCAACGTTGGAACCAGAAATTGAATTACTTAAACTGCAATGGCGGATGCCTTATGTGACGCTAAACGATGTTAATAAGCTATCGCTGCTACATGCTTTGGAAAGTGGGCAAAACCTGAGCATTAGTTTTCGCTCGTGGGATCTGTACGACAGCGATTTGGTATCTCTGCCTAACTCTTTCGGTGTCTCACCCTCCCTCAAATGCATTGCATGCCAACATGGTTCTATGCAGTTTCTGCTGATATCGCATAATTCTTTCCATGATTCACTCGTATGACGAATTAGTGCGCAAGATCGTTCAACACAGTTTCTGCTGATTCCACATAATTCTAAGATTCAGCGCTTCCACAGATATTATATTACATTCAACACGTGTCGAGACTTTTATCCTTGGAGGCCCAAGTTACATGCAATCGCGCGATATGCTGCGATGTTAAGATTGAACAAAAGCATTATGTAACTATAAAATTGGTAGCTTTAGAATAAAATATTCAGCGCTTCCACAGATATTATATTACATTTAACACGTGTCGAGACTTTTATCCTTGGAGGCCCAAGTTACATGCAATCGCGCGATATGCTGCGATGTTAAGATTGAACAATAGCATTATGGAAAAAAAAATGGTAGCTTTAGAATAAAATGTGGTGGGGATTGCACCTCTATTTAAGCCGTCTCCCCGGACGCTATTCCATCAATCGCTCAGTAGCTTCGCTGAATTTTCGACGGAACAAATAGTGCTCTGAAAGAAAATGTGTAGTACCAGTGCCATGCGTTATTACGTTCCAATCGTGCAAGATGATGGTGTATCTCCATGCAAGGAGAATACATTTAACAGGTAACCTTTTCATAATTTTTTTATTTATTTATTTATTTATGTTTTTTTCTATGAAAAAAGGTAATTTTCATGATTATGCTTTAGGCCGCGCCAACCATCGCGTGTCATGGTCAGAAGATACGCATTAACATCCTCGGGCAGCAAATATTTGGAAATTGAATCAGAGTAGGTCCTATAGCCGATGTAGAAATTCTTCTCGGCGATAATCGTCAGGGAATCAACTCATAATACCATGGCATATATGGAACACACTATTCGACAGCTGTACAACCATCGGGGAATGTGCACAATTGCCCGGATCACCATTGATGCGGAGTGATGAATTAAGGGGCCTTTCTACCTTGTGGGATTAAAAAAATTATGTAATTCTTTTTTAGATCTCATCAAACGTACCGAGAACGCCGAAAAAGACAATAAAAATGCCTGTGGGTGTAGAAAAAATTTTCGGAGTCATCCTCCCTCGGTTCGGTATGAAAAGTTTTCGGGATCATTCCCCCTCTTAAAAAATTTCCGACGGCGGGCCAGGTCTGGAGAGGTCTCCGCGGCGGCTCGGCCTGGACTAATCCCCTCCACGATTGCGACATCCCCCACTCCGCGGCTCGTGTGCGCGCAACCAATCTTCCACAGGCCCCGCGCCCAGAGTTCTCCGCGCCGCACTCCCCCGCGCGCCCGCCCTTCCCCTCGCCCCACGCCCCCCTCATTGCGCCCTGGGTTAGAATCCCCAGAGCTATACTACGACACGAACTAATATAATGCAAACTCACTAACTAACTGCAAACTAACTAACTAACTGACAGTCAAACTAATTTACTGCAAACTAATTAAATAACTGCAAAATAAGCTTGCCCACCTCGTCGAGGAGACAGATGGGCCGGTATGCGGAGGGAGACTCCGCGGGCCGTAACAAACTAACAAACTAACAAACTAACAAACTAACAAACTGACATCATTTAAAACATATATTATTTCTCCAATTTTATTTCACCCGTCTTCCACCTTATCTCCTCGCATAATTCTAAGATTCGACGTTTCAAAAAAACAATATATTCTTCTATTGTAACAATACAGTGTCATTTAAAACATATATTATTTCTCGAATTTTATTTACCCGTCTTCCACATTCTCTCCTCGCATAAATCTAAGGCTGGACCGTCGATTTAATTTATATTTTAATCCGTTGGACGCAGCGTGTCGCGAACACGATATTGCATATTCGTTTAGCAACGACTTCGTCGAAAGGCACATAGCAGATAACGTACTCGCTGACAAAGCGCGAAAACGCATCGTTGCGCGAGACTCGACTCGACTCTGGATGAAAGAGGAACTGCATTGTTTCGAGTAAATTTTCGCATTTAGTATACAGTATGAAACTTTTTATTTCTTTGTTTTCGTAATGATATTAACCATTTTCTATAACGCGTTTTGCAAGAGTTTGACCAAACCTAACCACAGTGAACTATAAAAATCTGAATTTATACGAGTACTAGAATAATAAATAGAAAGAATAGATTTACGAGCCGAATGATGTGTTGTCTTTTTTCGCTAGCTGTAAATATTTTATTATGTAATTCTTTTTTTTAGATCTCATCAAACGTACCGAGAACGCCGAAAAGACAATAAAAAAATGCCTGTGGGTGTAGAAAAAAATTTTCGGAGGTCATCCCCTCCCTCGGTTCGGTATGAAAAGTTTTCGGGGATCATTCCCAACCTCTTAAAAAATTTCCGCCGGCGGGCCAGGTCTGGAGAGGTCTCCGCGGCGGCTCGGCCTGGACTAATCCCCTGACATCCCCACTCCGCGGCTCGTGTCCGCGCAACCACTCTTCCACTCCCCACAGGCCCCGCGCCTAAAGTTCTCCGTGCCGCACTCCCCCGCGCGCCCTACCTTCCCCTCGCCGCACGCTCCCCTCATTGCCCCATGGGTTAGAATCCCCATAGCTATACTACTGATGAGGTATCTGGGGCTGATCCTCGATAGCCACTGGCGCTTCGAGGAGCATTTCCGCTGCCTGGTCCCCCGGCTGGAGAGGATGGTCGAGGCTTTGGGCCGGATTCTGCCCAACCTGGGGGGCCCGGCGGGCCGAGTTCGTCGCCTATATGTGGCAATGGTTCAGTCGGTGGTCCTATACGGGGCCCCCGTCTGGGCGGACGACCTGGCGGCCTCCCGGCGCGGCATGACTATGCTCTAAGGGTCGTCCGCGGGTACCGGACCGTGTCACATGAGGCGGCCACGGTTCTTGCAGGGATGCCGCACATGGATCTCCTCGCGCGGTCGCACGCGATGATGTATCGTCACCGCGTCGACCGTCGCGCGGGGGTGGGGGCGGTCCCGGTTGTGCAGGAACCTGCTTGGGGCGAGTTGAAGCGCCAGGCCCGGCAGTCCGTGGTGCACGCGTGGCAAGAGCGGTTGGCTCTGCCTACCGCGGGGCACCGGACTGAGTGGCTGGACAGTGGCCATGGAAGCCTCACTTACAGGATGGCACAGGTGTTCTCGGGGCATGGCAGCTTCGGGAGATACCTTTTTTTTTTTTTTTTTTTTTTGTTTCGTGGGGAAAATCTTCGAAAAACTCCCTCCCACCTCTTTGGGGAGAGGCGGGAGGGGTGTGTGGGATTCCCCGCGCCCATTATAACGGGCGCGGGACCTACCCACTAAAAACCCCACGGTGACCCTTCCGCACGATGTGGGAGGATACCGGGAATCGCTTGAAGTATACTTCCGGTATCCTCCCCGTGCCCGCGCTTGGCGCCCACCCGCGGGGGTAAACAGGGTCCCCCCGGTACTCGCCCGGTCTCACAGCGGCCGGACGCGGCCCCATCGTCCTGCCGCCATCCGTCCCGGTGCCGCGTCTAGTGGCGGCTGCGAGCCCCAACTCGCAACCGCCGCGAACCCTGACCTCCCCCTCGGAGGCCGGCAGCTCATGGCCGCACCAGGCCACCGAGGGTGCCGCTCCGTGCGCCGGGCCCGGACAGGAAGCACTGCCACCCCATCCGGTCCGACCCTACTCCGCCTGGCGGGAGGGCTCCTATCAGGACCCCCTCCCAGCCTGGGTCATGCGCCACGCCGAGGGCCGCCCGCGTCGCCTGACGCCCAGGCGACGCTCTCGCCACCAATCGAGCGCGAGCGTCAGCACGCCGCTGACGCTCGCGCTCCCTTCCCGCGGTTTCGGGAGATACCTGTGCCGGATATGGAAGGAGCCGACGGCGCGTTGCTGCCATTGTGACGCTGAGCAGGACACGGCGGAACATACCCTCGAGGTATGCGCTGCATGGGAGGGTGAACGCCGTGCCCTGATCGGCGTCATCGGGCGGGATATCTCGCTGCCTGGCATGGTGCGCGCCATGCTCGGCAGCGAGGAGAAGTGGAGGGCCGTGGCCTCCATCTGCGAAATCGTAATGTTGCAGAAAGAGACCGCGGGAAGGGAGCGCGAGCGTCAGCGGCGTGCTGAGGCTCGCGCTCGTTTGGTGGCGAGAGAGCGTCGCCTGGGCGTCAGGCGTCGCGGGCGGCCCCCTCGGCGTGGCGCATGGCCCAGGCTGGGAGGGGGGGCCTGATAGGAGCCCCCTCCCGCCAGGCGGCGTAGGGTCGGACCGGATGGGGTGGCAGTGCCTCCTGTCCGGCTCCGGCGCACGGAGCGGCACCCTCGGTGGCCTGGTGCGGCCATGAGCTGCCGGCCTCCGAGGGGTAGAAAAGGTCGCGGCGGTTGCGAGTTGGGGCTCGCAGCCGCCACTAGACGCGGCCCCGGGACGGATGGCGGCAGGATGATGTGACCTCGTCCTGCCGCTATGAGACAGGGCGATTACCGGGGGACCGTTTGTCCCCAAGCGGGTGGGCGCACAGCGCGGGCACGGGAGGATACCGGAAGTATACTTCGAGCGATTCCCGGTATCCTCCCAAATCGTGCGGAAGGGTCACCGTGGGGTTTTAGTGGGTAGGTCCTGCGGCCGGTATAATGGGCGCGGGGAATCCACACACCCCTCCGCCTCTCCCAAAGAGGTGGGAGGAGTCTTTCGAAGATTTTCCCCACGAAAAAAAAAAAACACCTACACCGTGCGCTTCCCTTTGCTTTTGTCGTCGGAGAGTAGATAGAAAACCGCTTGGTACTGGGAGTATGCCCAGCCTTCGCGCAGGGTACAGGAATCCCAGGGCCCCACTCAGGGCAAAGCGACAATAGTTGTCCGTATCTTAACCTCAAGGGCCGCGGCCTGCAGAGTATGCCGCAGTACGGGTAGCGAATCCGAGGAGCCTGAGCAATCATACCGTAAACCCTCTGGTGGTAGTCGCAACACCCATACGCAACTCCTCGTGTGCTCTTGCGTATGGTACGCGACCGCAGAGCTCAGGGGCTTCTTGGCTTAACCGCCCGGACCGCGAGCATGGCAACTCTTCAAACGGCCTCCAAATCCTAACCTCTGCTTCGCGGCGATGGGATGAATGGTGGGGGGTAGCCCCAATCCCTAGCGAACAACACGGGGTACCTGCCGCCCCCCTGGTGATGGCAGGCTCGGCCTTAGGGCACCGTGTGTCTGGCCTGTCCTGGGATGGCGGCTCTTCCTGGACAGTATCAAAACCGACCACTCTCGTGGGAATACTATGGATTCCATTACTAAAACAAAACATAAAAACAAAACGGCTACAAACCCGCAAACGACTTTGGCAACGATAACGGATAATGACAAGACACAAAAATCCAAAAAAAATAAGAGAACCTTCCTGAGCCGGGTTACCGCCGGCAGCTCTACTGAAAGCAGCAGTAGCAGCTCCGACGAAAGCAAGGCCATGAGCGCAGTAGAACTCAGGTCTACTGAGAAATGCTGCGACAGTGAAACGAAGACCATCCCTCCCCGCAAGAGGAAGATGGTCGAACCAGAAAACAACGAAATTGACGAAACACTAACTCAAATGACCACAAGAAGCATGAGCCAAAGAACTCAATCGGAGCACATTCCGAACCCGATTGAAAGTGTAAAGACCCAAAGGTGTGAATTAGAACACTACCTCCTAAACGAATCGGACATAAATAAAAAACAAATAAGCACCATCATGGCAAAATGGGGTGGTTATGGAGAGTATTCTCTATAACCTCATAATCGAGAATGAAAAACTCAAGGTCACGAGAGAGCAAAAGGGCCCGCGCTCTCTTACTCGCAAAGTGGCAAGTCAAAGTAAGGGGCCGACCTGCACCCCGAACATAAAAACCGGACCTGCTCCGGCTCCGAAACCAACTCCGTCGAAGAAGGCAGGCGAGGTCATCCTCGTCAGGCCTTCTAAAGAGAACGACACAAGGAGCAATGAGGAAATGAAGCGTAGTGTGACGGATCAGCTGAAAAGCATCCGCTCCAAACTACGCGTAAAGCGGCATCCGACAGATGAGGAGCAAAGGTCTCATCATCGAAGTCGTGAGTAAGTGCGTCGTCGAACTAATCATGAGTGCACAGCTCCATAACGCGGGCCTCAAGATAGACGACCCAAACCTGCAGTGCCCATGCATCATATTCTATGATGTAGAGTAGGAGCACACTATGGAAGAGCTCAAGGCTGAACTTAGTGCAAAAGAACTTCCACAACCGTAGCGATACGCAAGTGGAAGTGCTTGAAAGGAGCATTTCTTTCAGGCACTCCTTCAAAGCGAAGGAGAGCGAGAAAGTAAACTGGATCGTGGAAACCCCCGGTCCAGTTTATAAGGAATTGACGGAGAGAAGTAAGGTGTTTATGATGTGGTCATCGTACCGCATCTGAGAATACCTTAATATAACAAGATGTTTTAAATGTCACGGGTTCGGGCACCTGGCAAAAAATTGCAATGCGCCGGACCAACTGTGTGAAAAGTGTGGCTCCAAGGACCACCTGAAAGAAAAATGCAAAGCCAAAGAGACACCAAAGTGCATAAACTGCACAAGGGCGAAGAGGAGTGACGTTAACCACTCCGTGAAGGATAAGAAATTGTCCCGTATTTGTACGGTACGCGGACATGGTGAAGACGAAGATCAACTGGACATGATTATCGCCCAAATCAATGCTCAGAGGTCGGCTGCAGCAGCAGCAAATAGACTAAGTAGACTCCAAAAGGATAGTATGGACATAGTCTGCTTACAAGAACCTTACACCTATGGTAACAAGGTTAAAGGGTATTCCACAAGTGTTACTACAATCCAACCGGACACTGAATCTCCTTGGGTGGCGACAATAATTGCGAACAAAAACATACAGGCGTTTCAAGTAAATGCAGAGAAAGACCGACACATCATGACAGTACATATCCAATACGGGCAAATTAACTTCTTTTTAGTAAATGTGTACTGTCAATATTCACTGGAGATAGATCCAATTTTAGAAAGACTGCAAAAAACACTGGACAATCTTGAAAATGATAAGGTATTGATAACAATGGATTCTAATGCTCACTCGACACTCTGGTATTCCAGACATACAGACGGTAGGGGAAGGAAAATGGAGGATTTTATCCTCCAAAACAACCTGACCCTACTAAACAAAACCAAATCAGATTCCTACATTTTTCACCCATAGAGGCGAATCGAATATTGACTTGACACTCGCATCGATGAGCCTAGCAAACAGTATCTCAGACTGGAAAGTGGCGCCTGATTGTAACGTCAGCGACCACAGTTTAATCACCATGAAATTAGGAAATACAAATAGAGCGAATAATCTACTCTCCCTCCGCAGCGGATACAACATCCGCAGAGCGGATTGGGAGAGATTCAACGTGGTGTCACACGATCGCTTCACTGACGCCTTTCTGCAAAGAATAGGCGCAGTGACCGCAGACATTGCAGCCAAGAAATTCGCCAGAGTGTTGAGAGACATTAGCGACATTGCAATATCCAAAATCAGAAATCGACCTACGCGGGTCCCCTGGTGGACCCAAGAGCTCGCAAACTTAAGGAGGTCAGCGACCAGAGCCAGAAGGCAGCTCGCGAGAGCTAGACGGCTAAATAACGTACGCGACGTGGAAACCCTAAAGGCACACTACAGGAGAGCCAGAAATCTTTACACAAAAGAGATTAAGGAACAGAAGGCGCTGGCATGGCAGAATGTTGTCCATACCGAAGGCAATAGAGATCCTTGGAGCTTAGTATATAAAATTATCCGGGAAAAAGTAAACAGCGAAGAGACTTTTTAATCCCTTAAACTTCCAGATGGCAATGTTACAATGGCATGGAAGGCAACCATGGAAGCCATTCTAAAGAAAGCGGTACCGCAAGGGGAAAATTTCCCCGATGAGCGTGCGCATCGGTTACTGAAAGAGGAAATCTCCTCATACAGTAACCAAAATACGGAAAGAGAAATAACTGGGAAGGAAGTAAGGGATGCGGCCAAAAAGTGCAAGAACAAAAAGGCCCCTGGACTTGATGAAATCAAAACCCGAGATCATCAAGAAAATAATCGACCTCAAAGAGCACGTCCTGGTTCAGATCTTCAACAAGTGCCTCAAAGACTCGGTCTTTCCCAAGACTTGGAAGTCGGCACTGCTTAGGATAATACCTAAGGGCAAAGACAGGGATCCGGCAAGTGTCAGCTCTTACCGGCCCATTGCACTCCTCTCATCCATTGGCAAAATATTCGAGAGGATTATTGTAAATCGTATCGATTTAAATTATAGAAGCAGGGGACTGGAACACCCCAATCAATACGGCTTTAAAAGCCGCAAATCAACCGAGGATGCACTACTCGGATTGAGAAATGGAGTAAAAGGGTCGAACAAAAAGTATGTTGTCACACTTTTTGTAGACATAGAAGGTGCGTTTGATAATTTGTGGTGGCTCGCTATCATAAAGAGACTAGTCGACGCGAATTGTAGCACCACAATGGTCAGCCTTGTGAAGAGCTACTTTAAAAGAAGGGACGTACAAGTAAGATCAAGGTACGAAAGGGTAACCACGCGTATGCGAAAAGGGTGTCCGCAAGGGTTAATTATTGGCCCTAAAGCCTGGTGCTGGTGCATGGACGCCCTTTTACAAACCTACACCGACACCTTCTGATGCTGAAGAGCTCGAGGTGATAGCATACGCGGACGACTTGGCTATCCTTATAAAAGCGAATTCGCTCAATGGATTAGAAAACTTAGCTAGCAGGGCCACGGAAATACTGCACGATTGGTGCAAACTTCACAGGTTACAAATTTCACCTTCTAAGACCCAAGCAATGTTGTGCAAAGGAAAGTTGGACAGGGCAAGGACCCCAACTATAAGAGTAAATGGCGAAGGTGTGAGGTTTGTTGATCAAACCAAATACCTAGGTATAATCGTGGACAAGAAGATGTTCTTCTTGCACCACGTAAAGAACATAAGGGTCAAACTCTCAAGGTTTATACTAAAACTAAAGAAAGTAGCACACCAGGAATGGGGACAAAATCCCACATCTTGGACGTGCTATACAAAGCAGTCTTCCTACCCATAGTCACTTACGGCTGTGTGGTATGGTATGACAGAGTGACCCATAAACACGTAAAGAGAAACCTCGATGCTGTGCAACGAGTAATGTTACTCTTAATGAAGCGATGCAGGTCATCAGTGGAAGTTTACCTCTAGATCTAGAGGTTGTGAGAGTTGGTATCATGTCTCAGGTCAGACGAAATATACGTGTTCAATGGAAACAATATTCCTTTCAGCCAGTTGATAATCCAATGGTCATAAATCTTAAGCAAGAGAGACAAAGAATTGACCAAACACTGAACGAAGAATGGCAGGATAGATGGACAAGATTCATATACGAGGCAGAGCAACATTCTCTTTCACAGGACACGTCTCCTTCAAAGGGCAAAACCAATGGTTTTCTCCGGGCAGGGAGTGCGTGTTCCTGATGACAGGGTGACAGTCCTATCAACGGCACCCTCTTTGATAGAGGAGCCGTTGACGACCCTACATGCCCTGCATGTTATACCCGTAGAGAAACTGCAGAACATATGATATACGAATGCCCGTTATATCAACAACACCGGTACGCCGGACTTCTCGATAACAGACTGAACCCCCAGAGGCTGATTGCCTCGAGGGAAGAGTTCTGCAAATTTAACAAACTGGCGAAAGGAATAATTGCTGCTAGAAAAGAGCTAGCATAAAGAAAGTGGAAAAAGAGAAAAAGGTCCGCCTCCCCGCGGCTAGGGACGGGAACGTCGGCTGTAACAGGCTGACGGCTAAGAGACCTTAAGAAGATTAGTCACTATAAAGACAAAAAAGCTTTAGAAGAAACGAAATATATGTATCATATGCGGGTATATGTCAAATATATGCGTGTATAATACATATATATATATTAAAATGCAGAGAAAGCATAGTGTGATCATTGTCAAAGCGTGACTCTAGGTAGGTATGAGCGAAAGCTCAGCATACTGCACACACGAAGTGACTAAATATATATATATGTCCCTATCTTTTTCCATTTTAGAGCAGATATATCTACGAATTTTCCTCTGTAACTCGGAAACGAAATCGTTAACGTAAATTTTCGTTTATACAAAATTGTGCAGTTCCCCGTCCTCTACACGGTGGAAAGGTTGTTTTTTTCCTCGAATTTTGAGAATTTTTTTTTCTGTTTCTCGGAAACGAGCACGACGACCTACGATTTTAACGACGGCATCGTGATCCCTGAATTTTCTCCCACAGGATAGCGTGTCGATTTGTTGCCCTAGGACGGTATTTACCGCCGGAGCGATTATTCGGAGCCGGTGGGAATTTTTTTTCTTTTTTTTTTTTTTTGTCCTGGGGAAAATCTTCGAAAGACTCCCTCCCACCTCTTTGGCGAGAGGCGGGAGGGGTGTGTGGGATTCCCCGCGCCCATTACTTTTATAACGGGCGCGGGACCTACCCACTAAAAACCCCACAGTGACCCTTCCGCACGATGCGCAACCGCTGCGACCCCGTTTCTACCCCTCGGAGGCCGGCAGCTCATGGCCGCACCAGGCCACCGAGCTTGCCGCTCCGTGCCCCGGGTCCCGGACAGGAGGCACTGCCACCCCATTCGGTCCGACCCTACGCCGCCTGGCGGGAGGGGGCTCCTATCAGGACCCCCCTCCCAGCCTGGGTCATGCGCCACGCCAAGGGGGCCGCCCGCGTCGCCTGACGCCCAGGCGACGCTCTCTCGCCACCAAACGAGCGCGAGCCTCAGCGCGCCGCAACATTACGATTTCGCAGAAGGAGGCCACGGCCCTCCACTTCTCCTCGCTGCCGAGCATGGCGCGTACCATGCCCGGCAGCGAGACATCCCGCCCTATGACGCCGACCAGGACACGGCGCTCCACCTCCCCGCAGTGCATACCTCGAGGGTATGTTCCGCCGTGTCCTGCTCAGCGTCACAATGGCAGCAGCGCCGTCGGCTCCTTCCCTATCCGGCACAGGTATTTCCCGAAGCTGCCATGCCCCGAGAACACCTGTGCCATCCGGTAAGTGAGGCTTCCATGGCCTCTGTCCAGCCACTCATATAGGAGTGGCCGAACAGCCCCGACTGTCCGGTGCCCCGCTGTAGGCAGAGCCAACCACTCTTTGCCACGCGTGCACCACGGACTGCCGGGCCTGGCGCTTCAATCCTGCTCCCAAGCAGGTGCATGCACACCCGGGACCGCCCCACCTCCGCGCGACGGTCGACGCGGTGACGATACATCATCGCGTGCGACCGCGCGAGGAGATCCATGTGCGGCATCCCGCAAGAACCGTCGCCGCTTCATGTGACACGGTCCGGTACCCGCGGACGACCCTTAGAGCCATCCGCCTCTGCACCCGACGCAGCATAGTCATGCCGCGCCGGGAGGCCGCCAGGTCGTCCGCCCAGACGGGGGCCCCGTATAGGACCACCGACTGAACCATTGCCACATAGAGGCGACGAACTCGGCCCGCCGGGCCCCCCAGGTTGGGCAGAATCCGGCCCAAAGCCTCGACCATCCTCTCCAGCCGGGGGACCAGGCAGCGGAAATGCTCCTCGAAGCGCCAGTGGCTATCGAGGATCAGCCCCAGATACCTCATCTGGGGCTTCACCTCGATATTAGCCTCACCCACGGGGATCAGAGGGGGTGGCGGATCCTGCCGTGGTGAATGGAACGCTATCACCTCGGTCTTATGGACCGCCACCGTCATCACCATCCTTCTGATCCGGTCGACGACGCGTTGCGCCCCTCCTCCGCGAGACGCTTGGCCCTCCTCAGTGCGCCCCGACGGCCAGCACCAGTGTGTCATCTGCATAACACACGGCGCTGACGCCGTCGGGGAGGTCACTCGCAACACTGCGTCGTACGCGATGTTCCACAGGAGTGGCCCGTGGACCGACCCTGCGGAACACCGCAGTACATCTCCTCCGCATATGCCCATCCCGGCTCGGATACTCGATCCACCTGCCGCGGAGATAATCCCCGATGACCGCACCGAGACAAGGGGACCCGATGATATTCGGAGCCCTCTCCTTATCCCCTCCCCGGGCAGGGATTTAACGGCGTTGTAAATATCCGAGGATATTGCTAAAGCCACCCCTCCCCGGGAGACGGCCGACTCCGAGAGGGCCCTGACACGACCTATCGCGTCGATGGTCGATCGACCCTCCCGGAAACCGTACTGCCAGTCGGCCAGGCCGGGGGCACCCAACGCCAGGTGCTCGACGAGGCGGGCAGCAATCACTCGCTCGAAGAGCTTGCCCACCTCGTCGAGGAGACAGATGGGCCGGTATGCGGAGGGAGATTCCGCGGGCCGACCCTCCTTCCGGAGGAGGACCATCCTCGCTACCTTCCAACTGGGGGGTAATCGCCCGTCCCTCAGGCATCGGTCGAACAACCGCCTGAGGTCAGCCCCAAGGACGCCCTGGGTCAAGACCCAAACCCGGCCGGGCACACCATCCGGACCCGGGGCCGTGTTACGCGCCCCGAGCCGTCCTGATGGCCGCGGCCAGCTCCCCCTGAGTGACCCCCAGTTCGGTCGCCCACTCCCTTGGGACTGCCGCCTCCGCCGGAGGACGTGGTCCCCTCACCCGAATGTGGAAAAGAGTATTGACCACGTCCTCCAGCAGCCGGGTTCAAGACCCTCGGTGACGGGGGGCGCCCACGGGCGGAGCTTCTTCAGCACCACCCTGTACGGGCGCCCCCAAGGATCGTCATCGAGGGTCTGGAGGAGATCCTTCCATGCCCGGGTCTTGGCCCGTTTGATGGCGACCTGCAGGGCAACCCGCGCCATCCGGCATGCCTCATACAGGTCATCTGCCCTCGCTCGCGCCACGCCATCGTCCGGTCGTAGACGACGGCGCGCGCACCCATAGAGGGTGCCAGGCCCGTAGCGACCGGTACGCGTTTCGGGAGGATTTCTCCTTAGAGTCGGGTTGCTTGAGAATGCAGCCCTAAGTGGGTGGTAAACTCCATCTAAGGCTAAATATGACCACGAGACCGATAGCGAACAAGTACCGTGAGGAAAGTTGAAAAGGAACTTTGAAGAGAGAGTTCAAGAGTACGTGAAACCGTTCAGGGGTAAACCTGAGAAACCCAAAAGATCGAATGGGGAGATTCATCGACGACGAAGCTGGCTCCCGTTGGCGTGTGATTTCCACGGTGGGACCACGGTACCCAGTACGTGGGTAACACCCCTTCGGCGAATAACCGGCGACGTAGTCGTGCACTTCTCCCTTAGTAGAACGTCGCGACCCGTTGTGTGTCGGTCTACGGTCCGGGCAATTTGCCTGTCGCGGTGGCATTACGTCGCTCGCGGCAGAGGCTCGGTCGCCCGGCCGGCTGCACGACGGTACTCCGACGGTATCGGGCCGCAACCAATCCATTCTCGAATGGTATATGCGTCCAGGCCCGTCGCCATCTCGGACAGCACCCGGAGCGTGTGGACGCAGCGCCCTCCCGGGTCTGGCCAGCTGTTAGCAGACGGTGTCCTCGGACCGGCCAAGCTTCGAATTACCGGTCAGCGGAGCTATTGCTGTGGGTACTCTCAGGACCCGTCTTGAAACACGGACCAAGGAGTCTAACATGTGCGCGAGTCATTGGGACATTGAAACTAAAGGCGAAATGAAAGTGAAAGTCGTCGTAAGCGTCGACCAAGGAGGATGGGCCGCGTCACGTCGCGGCCTCGCACTCCAGCGTCGTCAAGTTCTCGTTGAGAAGAGGAGCACCCAGAGCGTAAACGTTGGGACACGAAAGAGGGTGACCACTGCCTGGTCAGGACGAAGTCAGGGGAAACCCCGGTGGAAGTCCGTAGCGATTCTGACGTGCAAATCGATCGTCGGAACTGGGTATAGGGACGAAAGAATAATCGAACCATCTAGTAGCTGGTTCCCTCCGAAGTTTCCCTCAGGATAACTGGCACTCGGTCGTTCATTCGTGAACGCGTGCGAGTTTCATCTGGTAAAGCGAATGATTAGAGGCCTTGGGGCCGAAACGTGCTCAACCTATTCTCAAACTTTAAATGGGTGAGATCTCTGGCTTGCTTGGAAATCATGAAGCCCTAGAGACTAATTTGAATCAGAGTTCCAAGTGGGCCAATTTTGGTAAGCAGAACTGGCGCTGTGGGATGAACCAAACGCAAAGTTAAGGCGCCTAAGTCGACGCTCATGGGATACCATGAAGGCGTTGGTTGCTTAAGACAGCAGGACGGTGGCCATGGAAGTCGGAATCCGCTAAGGAGTGTGTAACAACTTACCTGCCGAAGCAACTAGCCCTGAAAATGAATGGCGCTGAGGCGTCACGCCTATACTCTGCCGTCAGCGGCAAGTGGGGAGGAACGCGCCATCCTCTCGGGGGTGGACCGCGTCCTCCATCAAGCTCTGACGAGTAGGAGGGTCGCGGCGGTGTGCGCAGAAGGGTCTGGGCGTGAGCCTGCCTGGAGCCGCCGTCGGTGCAGATCTTGGTGGTAGTAGCAAATACTCCAGCGAGGCCCTGGGGGACTGACGTGGAGAAGGGTTTCGTGTGAACAGCCGTTGCACACCAGTCAGTCGATCCTAAGCCCTAAGAGAAATCCTATGAAGATGAGGTGTCCTAAAACGCAGCAAACGAAACGAAACGAAGTTATTACAAAGCTTAATCGTCCACTTTGACTCGAACACTGAAAAACAAAAAAAAAAAAACAAAAAAAAAAAATATATATTGTGGGAAGGGAACGATCGAAACGGATCGATATCGCGGTGTTCGGAAGCCATGACATGAGCGAGATTTGGAAAACGGTCATGGCCTTCCGAGACAGGTGTGAATGAAGCAGGAATGTATGCGTGAGTAAGAAGGAGAGAGTGAATGAGAGAAAGATGAACACGAGTGCCAAAAGAGCAGGATGGAGGAATGTGAATGTAAAAGATGGGTTGGTGCATGGAAAAAGAAAAACAGTGTCTTGGTGACCGAGCTGCGATAAATACATTGTATTTTAAAGCGAATAAGCTGGATCATTATTTTACCTCTTCCATTCCTATTTTCACAAACTTGGGGGCTCGTCCAAACGAAGAGAAAATAATAGTTCATCTCTTATTTTTTTGGAAAATCGGAGTGCGTAACGTGGGTAAAAGTTCGCGAAAGTGAGAATAATGAGTGTGGCAAATGTGAAAGTGGCGCAATGGTGAAAGAGGAGGAGTTGGGGAAGCTCGGCCCTATCAACGGAGGTACGAAAGCGGTGTTATTGATGAGGTTAACGGAAGGAAATTTTGTACAGATAGATCCTTTTCTCCTCGATCTCGCCACGCGGTGGACGAGATCGAAAGAGACTGAAGATTATGCAGGATCCCGGCGGGTGATAGGCAGGAAAACTTTGCGACGGATATTCGTGCACAAAGAGCCTGAGTACACACTTCCCAGCGACCAGACACCTAGTGCGCGCGAGCGAGAAATGAGTCGCGAGATGGAGTTCTCGCGATGACGTGAAAACGAGCTTACGCAACGCGAACTCGGAGTTAGCCCGTCGACTGAAATTGTGGTTATGCAGCAAATGCAGTGCCGTGAAGCGGCTGTCAGTCAGTGCCGACGGCCGTAAATGCGGGGGCAGCCTAAAGCCAATGTCGATGTGGTGGCGGAATTGTTAAATACAGGTTGACTTCGACGGAAGTGAGGGGCACCTTCAATCGATGGGAAACACAGAAAATTCCTCTTTAAAGTCAACATATAATCTGTCTGGAAAACCGAAGGTACAGGATCTTGATGCGGATTCCAGACTTAGAGGAAAAGCGCGGATTGGCTGCATTCAAGCCGGAATTCCTGCAGATGTCCACCGGGAATCATGAGAAGAGTTAGAGGCGATGTTTGGTCATGAAATGGACGTAAGGCGGACCGTCAGGAAAAAAATTCGAACGGCGGGTTGTGGAAGCATGATAAGAGAGCTTTTCGGTATTATCATGATAAGGTGCTGCTGGCGAATCAGCACCGTGTACACCAATACTGGAAGACAGAAATGGTGAACGAGATTGTTGCTGTGTATTCCCTGAGCATCGTGTTTGAGAATCAAGCGTACATACAACGTTTTGGGAACGCGAAAAGCTCTGCTTGCTGGCATTTGCCACAAGGTGCACATGGAGTTGCCTGCAAAATTGATATGCTAACGGAGTACAATGACCGGAGGCAGTACGAATGGAGGAATCGCACCCAAGGAACAGCCAGGATGGACATAACATAAACAGCACGAAGGTGAGACGGTGCCTAGCTAGGATCCAGAAACCACTCATTTTACGACTGCCCCACGAAGGACAAGCGGGCGTGAAATGTTTTGAATGTCAGGGATATGGGCATATGTAATGGCAGGTTGTCGCTAAAACCAAAACCAGAAACTCTTGCAATGTGGCGAGAATTTGAACGGGAAGACACGCTTTCGTAAGTGGCAGAGAGAAAGTATTATAAAAAGGTAATGGTGAATGGTCATGAATCGAATGCGTTAATTGATACAGGGGAGTGATATATCGTTAATACGGGCGGATGCGTAATATGGCAATAAGAGCACTCCCTTCGCTAAAACGAAGGGAAATTGTTTTTCACGGTGCTAGGCATGCGAAATAATAGAACGTTAGGAGGAACTTTGCGTGAAAATCGAAATAGACAATGAGGAGTATGACATTCCGCGTTCATGTAATTCAAGATGACATTACTCAACACAAATTGATCATTGGTACAAATTTCTTGAACACAGTAAAGCTTAATTGCTAGAAAAGGGGAAGATTTCCATTGATAATACTGCGCGGAGTGATTGAAACCAATCTGACGAACTCTATTCCGGATATTTTTGCGATCGGAGAATGCGATGACACGAGGTCAATCTAGAGATAGATACGAATATAAGCGCACATAGTCAATTCTCGGTGCCATAGGACCGCTGTGGAAATATGATATAGAAGAGCTTATCAAATCCAATCAAAACGCGCGAATGTAATGTTAAATGTCCATTGTGAAGTCAAGATGACGAACCCGTTTTTCAACAGGCACGGCGTTTGTCCTCAACCAGAAAAATAGAATTGGCAAAGCAATTAGAAGAATGGTCGCGTAACGGAATTATACAGCCGTCATTGTCCCGGCAATTATGCGAGTCCTGTAGTATTGAGTGCCGCGGAAAAAGGACGGAACCGTGAGGGTATGTATCCGACTATAGGAGGATAAACAAAAAAAAATCATAAAGGATCGTTATCCGCTTCCTTTGATAGAGGACCATTAGTTGGATAGATTATAAGGTGCAAAAATTTTCGTAGCCTCTAGAAGGCAATCTTGAAAAAGCGGCTTTTTTCATGTACCCATAGAAAAGGATAGTCGTAAATATACTCGCGTTTACTGTTCCAGACAGCCACTACGAATTCTTAGATTCTGCCCCGTTCGGACTTTGTAATTCTGCCCGGTGTATTTCAAAAATTTATTAACAGAAATTTTTCGTGAGTTATTAAAAGATGGTATCGCCTTTTAATTTATGTTGATGATTTGATAATACCACTCGGATAATCTGTAGAGAGGATGGAATAAAGGATTGTCACGCGTATTAAAATTAGCCTCGAATTCGGTGCTTCTTATCAACTGGAAGAAATGTGATTTCCTGCAGCAGCGAGTCGAATTTTTAGGGCATGTTATTGTTATTATGTTGTAGCATACGACCGTCGGAATGAAAAAGTTTGAAGCTGATTTATACGATTCATGGAGGCCAAAAGCGTCAGGAATTACAGGTGCAAAGTTTTCTCAGATGGCGAATTCATTTTCGAAAAATTACTCCTTAAACTACGCAACAATCACTGCATGAACAATTATCAGAATTTGTTGGGAAGCAGATATGTTGAATTTTGTTTTGGGGAATGAAAAGCTTACGAGCGTTTGATGGGTTAAAGGGTGCGTGTGGCAGAAAAGCCCATTTTGGGTTATCAACTGGATGCAGAAACTGGATTGCATACGGATGCATCGATGTATGGTTTCGGCGCTATATTAATGCAGCGTAAGGGCGGTGATGATGGTGCATTTCACCTGTATTTTATGCAAGTGTTAAGGGCAACTGCAGCAGAGGAGAAAAAATACATGCAAGGATTACAGGTTAGAAGTTTGGCGCAATAAGAAAAGCTCTCAAAAAGTTTGGGCCATCTCTACTAGGTGTTCCGTTTTCAAAATCATCACGGACTGTCATTGCTTTCATGCTAGCGATGGGCAAGGCGGACCTTTGCGTCCGGGTAGGAGATGGGCTCTTCGCTAGAAGAGTTGAATTATACCATAGTATATCGACCAGGTAAGCAAACCGTGGCAACATGTAGATGCCATTGGGCCTGCAGTCCTCTTTGTTCGATATTTGCCAAAGTGACAGAAGGTGAAGAGTATAACAGCACGATTAAGAAAAGCACAGCGTATAGGGATGCGGACATATGGGTAAACTCTTTGGTCTGCATGCAGGCGAGAGAGCGCGGATGATAGGTATTGCCACGTATTGGGTTATTATTCAAGAATGTGAAGGAGATGTGCGATTCTGATGTAGTACCAAGTCAGTACAGACGCAGATGGTGAGGCGAGCGCATAAAGAAAACAGGACCATTCTCGAAAAAGAAAACGGGAGTGAAAGCTTCTGCAAAGAGATTACTGGTTTCCCCAATTTGCGAGCGAAGGTGGAGAGAAAATTATAAAAATTGATCCAACCGGTTGCATTCTGGCAGAAAATGAGGAAAACAAGAGGGATTATTGCACGCGATCGATAATGGTGAGGTACCATTGGATACATTTCATGTAGATCATCTCGGACCTTTGGCATCTGAAAAAAAAGTTGCGTTACCGTCATATTCTAGTAGTAGTTGGTGGCATTTACAAAATTCGTAGTGATGGTGGCTTTGTGCGACAGAATCTGATTGGAAATGCCACGGAAGTCTGGCATTGTTTAACGAAACAAGCAATGATGTTTGGAAACCCGCGATCATGTGTGTCTCCCAGTCGAGGCTCACGCATTTACATCAAATACATTTCAAAACTTCTGCCAGCGACAATCAAGTCAGGCATATATTAAATCTCGACAGGTATTCCTGAAGGAGGAACGGACAGGTGGGAGGATCAACCGTGGTCATATCCCGGTATTGATAGCAATGGGCACTGCATGGAAGGCTGGTATAATCGCCTCGACGCTTTGCAGAGATGTCTGAATTCCGCATATCATCGCGGCATCGGCAACACCCCATTCAAGTCACTTGTTTGGAACGCGTATGGGGATCGAACGAGATTTATCTCACCGAGCTAATACTGAAGGAGTGGATCGACTCGATTTCGAGAGAATCAGAAATGAGTTGTGCAAAATTTGGCACGAGGAACAAATCGTAGAAGATGCAAGCAGAAAATAGGAGCCTAAAGCAACGGAAGAGGAAAAGGCTAAGTGTATGAAAGAAAGATGAGCTGGTGACTGTCTTAAAGAAGACACAGGGGTCCAGGGCAGAAACTTACTACAAGAAATATGTGGGGCCCTTGTACGATAACAAAAGCCACTACAAGATGATCGTTATTTGAGTGAAAAGAGTCAGCAATCATGGGGATTCTCTAGAGAGCCTCAGCAACGGCGGCAGATCTGTGAAACCATGGACCAGAAAGCTGAGAGGAGATAAGTGATATTGACTCCTGATTAAGAAAAGGTCAAACTAGTGGCATCTGAGGACAGGTGCACTGGCTCTGGACAGCTGAGTGTGGGAAGAGGAACTGATCGAAACGGATCAAATATCGCGGTGTTCAGGAAGCCATGACGCAGGCAGAGAGTTGGAAAGCGGTCATTGCTGGCCGAGGACAGGTGTGAATGAAGCAAAGAGGAATGCCTTTGAGTAAGAAGGAGAGAGTGAATAGAGAGAAAGAGAACACGAGTGTAAAGAGCAGGATGGGAGGAATGTGAATGCTAAAAAGACTGAATTGTGCATGGAAAGAAGAAAACAGATGTCTTGTTGATCTAGGAAGCTGGCGATAAAACATTGTATTTAAAAGCAAAATAAACTGATCATTATATTTACCTCTTCCATTCTATTTCACCACAATATGTGTATTATATTGGCAAGTAAAATCCATCATAGCAGGCTTCAGTAGTAAAATGTAATGTGTGTAAATGCAATTTTTTCTTTTAAAGCCTATTGTGTTTTATCTGCGACAACAATAATAACAATATACAGACACTGAAGTGCTGAACAATTCATAAAATAAAATAGCAGAACGATGAGAGAGAGACACACCCATCGGGCGAAAGGAATCCGGTTTCTATTCCGGAACCAACGGCAGCGGAACCAATGTGATTCAGGCCCTCAATAAGAGTAGTTCTGATCAGGTAACTTCAAAATGACCTGGAGACATAATCAGGAGATCAGGGAAGAAGTTTTCTTTTCTATATCAAGCGTTCCGGTGCCTGAAATATCTAACAGGGAGATAGGGTTTGGAACGCGAAAAGCACCTGCAATTGAGGCGGTGTCCGGATGTGTCCCCTCGGACACCGAAAGAAATCCAGGAGAGGGGCCACGTGGAAATTGTCATGACAGTTCATTACCCATATCCGCAACAGGTCTCCAAGGTAAAGAGCCTCTGATCAGTGGGTGTGTAGGTAGGGAAGTCGGCAAATTGCGTCGCTAACTTCGGAATCAGGATTGGAAAAAAACAACAGAACAGGGCATTGTCGGGCTTGGTCCCAGGGAAGCGAGTCCCAGCTAACGTGCCGGGCCTGGGCGAGGTGAACGGCGTCAGACGGATTTGACTAGTTTCCCAGTAAATCCGAGTTAGTGCTCTCTCAAAGCTAAACACAAGAGCAATGCTAATAAAACACCTTTGAAGGATTTATCCCGCGGGTGAGCAAGGGGCATAAAGTCAGTTGGGGCAGAAAGTACCTGGTGGTCATTCCCAAGACCTGGATGAAGAATCTGCAAGCTGATCTTTTTGACAATTTTATATCCCTGTGGGTAATCACAATGGTGATGGACCAAGTGCCAGCAGGAGCCAAATGCGCCACTGCGCATTCCCTGTACAGCCATCACCGGTGCCCTCCTCAGGGGCTAACTAGCGCAACAGCTGTCATCGGCTCTGGTGAATGGGGGCGCATGCCCCTTAACCGCATACCACCGCGCGTGACGCATACGCCCGCTTCTGGCGGTCGTATGTGGACTCCTGGGCGACCAGTTCAAGTGAGGGCGCTTGCCAAGGTAAGCTATTTATCAGACGTAGACGGAACCGTCCCAGTGTGGGCTGCTGCGTATTTGCGGGACGAGTAGCCATGTTCTCCTTCAGACCAGAGAGTATAGACCTGATCTCGGAGGAAGTACCGATGACTCTCTCAAGGTAATATAGAATATAAATCGTGGATTTATCTTGTGTGTTCTTTAATTAAGCTGTCGCCAGTGTTTTATTACGTGTAATAAACTAAAATTAATTTCGAAACCCAGAATACGGGCACTAATTAGGTATGCAAAAGTATGGAAGAGAGCCGTCAGCAATACTATAATCTTTTGAAGTTGCGCTAGTCTGAGCGAGACGAGCAGGAGGAGATGATATGGTCCAATGTAGATCTAAGGGACCCAGTACATACGCCACTCCAGATGAGGCGTTTGAGTGCAGGAGGTGCATAGAATACAAGCATATCTTACATAATAACATCGCGTTTAGTAAAGTACATTCTTATTCAAATGTTTATAATCATTGGATTTCTGGTATGTTTGCAGGATAAAAACGTGTACTACATAGGAAACAACCAGGGACGAGAAAGCGGCAGAAGAACGTGGCACGTGCGCAGAAGAGTATTATTCCGGACCGCAAACACGGAGCTTTAGAAAATTGCCCATGCGCAGTCTGTGAGTTTGAAGTGCGCGAACGAACAATGTTGCCATTTATTGCTACGGTGTTTTTGTTGCCCATAATGTACAGAGTAACGAAACACCCTCAGCTCTAATCCACGTTCCAGGGGACGCCACTCAAGCAAAGTACTAAAGGATGAAGAAATACTATAGTAAAAACGAGATCAACAACAAACTACAGCAGTTGTTGCGTGAACTTTGGGAGCCGGATGTTAATATTCTTCTTCGTAAAAAAACACATCATTTTCAAACTTTGGTTGGAAGATGGATGCCCATCAACGTTATTAAAATTAATACTAATATGAAGATGGGAGATATGGTAGATCCTTATTATTTGCCAGAAACGTTTTTATCGGAGCCAAGCAGACTTGTTTAAATATCGCGTTGTTCGAAGCATATAAGAATAGTAGAATATTATTCGTCACCCGGTATTGTTTTTCTGCGTATGTAACCGACTCAAGGAGACTGTTCGACTCTCGTGTCCGCTACGCGAAAAAACAAGACAGGTTATAAAAACTGTCACGCTGGATTCCTTCGAAACATCACGCGATCGACGAAACTACATGATTTCGAGCTAACGTTTCGGCGGGCGTAAAAGGAGAAGGTACGACAGTAATAAGTTGGACAGAGACGGAATTCGGTGGTCTACAGCGCCGCTAGTCGGAGAGAATTTCCCCTCCGAATTTGACTCTCGCTTGTTAAGCAGATCACTCTTGATTTGAGGCTTGGCAGAGAGCAGATGGGTATACGATCACGCTCACTCCGTACATATCTTATGGAACAAATTGTATGGAAGGCTTGTCGTTCTTTCGAATGAGTTAAGAACGTGGTGAAGAAGGTGCAGTGCAAAGAGAACTGGATTGGGGTCCGATCCACGATAACATAAATACTTCCGCTACACGTTTTAACTGGAGTGAAAAAGAGTCAGAAACACCGAAGAGGTGCATTTCGAAGCTGGATTGGGATACCATCCGGTACCAACGTCACTTCCGTTTCTAACGAGGAATCTCGTGGGTTATTTTGAACGTTTCTAGAACGTGAGTGGTAAAACCACCTAAGACTAGAGGAAACAGGATACGTATCGTTGAACCGATCGGTCGTATCCGAAGGTTATGGTTTGACCCACGAACCTCCATTGACTGTCGAACGGTTAAAACCCCACCTAGACGGACCACGTGGTGTATTCCGTGGAGTGGACTTGCGCACCCTCCAGTCAGTGCTAGGAATTTAAATCACGTATCCAGCATCAGGCGACCTGCTGAAACGGTATTTCGAAAATACGCCAACGTGTGCGTGGAATACCGCTCTAGAGCAACAAAGTGAAACATTACGCTAACCGTAAGTCGTTGTGAACGCAGACAAGGTACAGTCCCACACCGTACACGGACAGCGGATTACGAGGACGGTAAGAGCGAGGATTCAGGTATAACTTGTTGGAGCCTTACAACCTCCATCTGTTGCCCTTTCCTACGACAGTCGAGATAACGCAGTATGGGAAGAATCGAGGTATAATCTCGTCTTCCTTAGAACTGCAATCAGCTGCTTCCCGGTTTAAAGGGAACGCACACATAAATAAATACAGTCCACCTGTTTCGCCGCGTAACGCAGCGGCAGAGAATCCCCGCTCCCTGAGTGCGACAAAGCACAGCTAGGAGCGCCATTTCAGAACGAAGGACGGAAAACGTGACTAACGTTACCGTGTATTTACGCCAGTTCCATCCTTTTTGTTACAGAGAAGAGTGACGCCGGCCGACGACTAGTTAACGAGAGGCGGATTACCGCGCGCCAGACGACGAGGCGACTGACTTTTAATTTTTATTTTAATTGTTAAAAGCGGCAAACGGCCAAAGGTTCTGTTTATTTCTGTTCAATTTTCGTTCTGAATTAGTTTATTTTATTTTGATTATTACAACGTGTTCTTTAAGTTTCGTTTTGGTTCTCTTTTTTTTACAAATAAACCAAATTTTTTTACAATTAATTTACAATTAAACCAAACGATTTACTTTTCCTTCGTCCTACTCCTTCGTAATCCGGACACCCGTTAAACGACGTTCTCAAATTAATATTTGAGCCCTCCATATTCATGTATATATATATAAAACACAGTTTGTGCACCAAATACAATTCCGTTTTGAAACTTTGGCCTTTTTGGCCAGTATGATATTGACATGAAATTTGTTGTAAATGCCAGCAAATTTCAATGTGAAAAATAGTTGTGAGCGTAAAATTTGATTCATACCAAGCGGACGATATTAATGCGGGATTTCAGAGCGGCATTGTCGCGATACGCATGTTGGATTTAAGTGCAAACAATGAAGGGACTATTCAAGTACCATTTAGATATCTAGAGCATTCGTGAGAAATTTAACTCACGCAACAGCTACTTTAGAATTTGACACAAATAAATATGCAAGCGTGTATGTACAAATTTTATCCCCTTTAAGAACTGGGCGGGATGCTTTGTGTATGGATATTTGTCCATATTACCCAGTATATACGGGCTGAATTTGCAGGTATGTCGTACAAAGTTGCTTTGGCACAAATTGATACCTTAACTGATTTGGCTCAAGCACTGCCTACGCGTGCTTTGAAAATCATCTTAATAGGCGTTGAGAGAACTTTAGATCAATTAGGAGGAGAGAGTACAAGTCAAGACAAACCGACCGACAATGGGGAACAACTATCATGATTCCACACAGCACGTTTATGTTTTCCCCATGTAAAGGGGTATCTGATGCAATTCCCATGAGGCTGAATCCACAGCATTAACAGAGTTTTATTGAAGTACGTGCTTACAGTGATGATCCTAAAACTACTCTGGATAATGCGCGTATTTGGGGATTACGTAGCATAGTGCATTGAATAAATGCTGCCGCTGCAGGCTCTGGAGCTATTCAGCACAATATTGGATCCTGGCTTGAGGCGATACCAATACAGACTACGTTGAACAGAGTGCACCTGTAGAATATGTGACCAGGACTGGCCACCAGTTTTGGTGGGAACTATAGAACTACGTTTTGACTTTGTGTCGAATAGCTTTCATACTGGAGCAGTTATCATTTCTGACGGAATTTAATCGAACATCCATTGCAACAGATGAGTGTCCAGTCACACTCAACGTACACTAAGACGTTCCATTTGGGTGACTAAAAATCGGTTCACTTTAGCGTTTCATATATACGATACTGTAATGCGATAGGCTTGCAACACAGCAATGTGTTATAATCCTCGAGTAGATGAGACTTTCATTGCTGATGATGCCTTTCGAGATACCATGGCCGTAGGAATTAGACCTGAGTCGCGGATTATGGTTAAAATGCGTATCATTAACGAGATTTGACCAATCCAATCGGCACCTCAGGAATTTGACATTCTTATGTTCATGCGCGCAGGGAAAAACTATGCTTTACATAGCTTGGAACAGTCCACATATATTGGCTTGCTCGTGATATGATACGCTATGGATAACTTTCAAGCGATGGATATAAAGGTATTATCCTGAAGCATAATACCTGCCGGGGAAACCCAAGTCAAAGGAAGCAACACAAGAAAAGCAAAAGCCCATAATCCGTTTTTTACCTCAGCCGTTAACTTTAATATCTGGAACGAATTTCGTCGTTTCCCAAGGATAAATGGATAATGGGAATAAGGAGGATATGAGGATCCTACGGAGGATTTCGGAGATAGCCAAAGGCCGTTTTGGTTTTTCAATCGACAGATACTCAAGTAATTATTAAAGATATTTTGCGACGTCCTGTTCTCTTGTTTCAAAATGTAGCGGTTTAAGGACTGCTGCGAGTTTTTTATCCCTCTTATGCCACCCTCTCAGGATGATGCAATGGAATCTTGAGGATGGGTCGACCCAATGGCAAAAATTATTGGGCCATACACCGCAAGCGGCTTTAATGAATTTATTTAGATTCTGGCGGGGTTCAATAATTATACAATTGTTGTACACACTGTTTCAAATTCGCCTGTTTATGCAGCTCTCCATTTACCTCATACGAAATTCATAAATTTGGCCAGATGAATGTTAACAATTTAAAGAACCTTGGTATGAATATCGGCCAATATATGCGTGTGGTTTGACTGCGGAAGTTATTATTCCAAGCGTTAACCCGTCCGTATGTGTTGAAACTCTATTTGACACAGAAACTAATTGGGCTTTAACGTTTGAAGAAGACGCGCAGCGTGATTATTCGTGGCGCGATAAAGATGCCACAAACTCTGGACGCTTGGTAATATCGTGTGTAAAGGATGTAAATGTGTCAGTGTGGTGGAGTCTGCTGGTGATGATTTTGAAGTCGCTTGTTTTTACGGAATACCAGAGGTACGAACTATACATCAGAGATACCAGCATACTGATCACAAAGCAAGAGTGCAAAAATGGACGATTCTCAAGAAGATAGATACGAGGGGATGCGTAATTAGAGGAAGTGGTAGTGGATACAAGAAAAATCAGCCACACGTCAAGTGGATTTTTACACTTCTAATGTATTGACTTCGGATTAATACATTATACAAAACGGTGGCGTGTTTGTCAACCCTGAACGGTTAATGACAGCAGCAGTATGCGCTGTTCCGGGAATTGGACCATTGTATTCAACTGCCTTGGCACTAGAAACGCTGGGTAGTATACGAAACAATGTTACTGATAATATGAATGAGGCTTCTACTATGTTGGATGGAAAATTGAACGGGCAAGTTTCCTCAAAATTAGGCACATCTATATATTATTTATTTAAGACAGTTAAAACGGGTGCAGAGAAGATGTTAGGAAAGGTGTTTCCGAAGCCAGACTTTATAGCAGAGTATGCCTTTGATATGATATTGAACGCCTTCAAACAACATGGATTGATAGGAGTTGGACAGCTATTGGGGTTGGAATTGTCAGATTTTTAACTAAGTTAATCGGTGTGAAAATGGTTTCAATCACTTTTGATGGATCATGTAATGCAATTAAGAGAACAAATTGCGGAGATGATGAGACCACAACGAGCAAGAGTGCAAGCGCATACCTACAAGGGAAGCTACAGTAGTTGGTATTTTGACTGGAATTGTTGGAACCTTAATGGGAGTTCGTATGTCACCACGAATAGGTCATACTTATTTTGTGATCTTAACTGGTGCAGGTTAACTGAGACACGGGGGTTAGTTAACGATGTGCGTTTTGAAATTCGTCGAAGCTACTTTCACGACTGTGAAAAAGGAAATGATCTCAAAGCATTAGGATATGTGTCACCTGAAAATATAGCACCCACAATGTTGTCCGGGACTTCGGCGGTCATGCAAAAGTTTATTATTGATGCACAGATGATTACTACGGAGGCTAATGCAAGTATGACCCAACATCCTAGCTTTAGAGAATGATGTATTGGAATACAGTGATGCGGGCATATCAGATACAACGTCTATTAATAACAGCGCCAGTAAATGGTGCATCTCCAGTGTTATCTAAACTTTGTAGTGATTGATACGGCAAAGTGTGAAAATTTATTGACATATCCTCATCATCAGTTCGGTATGAGCCATTTGTGATATGTATCGAGGGATGTTCGGGGTGGTAAATCAGAACTAGTTGGAACCCTTACTGTAGCCCTGTTAAAAGGTCTTGGTACATAGGCTTACACTCATAGTGGAGCTACAGCACTTTCAGATACCAGCATCTAAATTTTGGTCAGGATATCGAGGAATCAAGCAATTGTTAATTTCACGATGATTGGAACCGAATTTAACAGAGTCTACTTCATTATTGCGGTAATTATCTGGGTTATATCGATTTAAAATCCACATAGCACCCCATACCGGAAATGGCTCATCTGGAAGAGAAGAAGATTAGAGGAAATATGGCGGTTATATTTAACTTATTGTAACCAAGCGTTTCCTCCCATCGATTGTTTTAGCATACACCTGAAGCTATTTGGCGGAGGCACGATGTATTATTACATACTGAAGCACACAGTATGCTGGGGTTTCTAATCGAGAAATGACGTCGGAATAGCAGGAAAGGTTTGAACGGTTAGAATTCGTTAAATATCGCTCAGTTACGGATCGCAACTCTGGGAAAGAAAACTGTTAATTATACTCAAACAGAACATATGGCTAAATTCTAAAATTTCAACGATGGCATGCGCAGGAACAGAATAAAGTATAGGTTTTAGGCGCCGGCGCCATAACTCCCATCCTCCTGGCTCGATCGATCCTTCTTTCGTACTCCTGCTTACTCCTCAGGATCTCTCGATGTTTGACCTCACGATGTTCCACTTATCACGGTCCTCCCTCATCCCAACATCTAGGCCACTGATCGTAAGCTGCTCCTCTTGTGTTCCCCAGCTGTTCCCTGAGCTCAACTCTTGTAGTCCTCCAGTTCCATACATTGGATCAGGGTGTTTTCCCCTGTATCCCACAACTCCACAGCCATACCAACAGTCAGGTGATACCGCTTTTCCAATTTTGTGCAGGGGTTTAACAAAACATCCTTCCCCAGTGTAGAGCCTGCAGTTGGTGATAGGTAAGCTGCCCGTGCAGCCTAACCATCCCACTAATAGATATTCAGGATCCATTGATGAGCCACGTTGCCACTGCGCTTGCTGCATCCCACATATCTTGCTGCGCTTCCGCATTACTCCTCTTTGAATCCTATCCTTCTCCTCTGCAAGATCCGGAAGCCTCATCTCTCGTCCAGTATTCACAAGCCTTCGTATCTGTTCCTCAATTTCAAACACCTCGGCTCTTTCCCTGCACCTTCAGCAAAGTCGGAATCGTTCCCGCCAACACCGGAAGAATATCTCCAGCCGCCGTGCGGTAAGGCGCCACCACCATGCTTCAATCCCACACTCTGCGCATTCACCAACTTTGTCCTGTTTGCCTCCAAATCCAGAGCTGGTGCCCAGATCGGAGCCGCATACAATAGGACTGACTCCGTCACTCTATAAACCAGTGAGACCAGTCTTGTACCCCTAGTCTGATATTCGGAGTGATACGAGCCCACGCAACTGACATGACCCTGGTTGCCTTCTTGCGCTGCATACTCAATGTGTACCCTGAACTTCTGATTCTGTATCAAAATACAGTCCTAGGTATTTTAGCTCTGTGGACAGTTTCAATATAGTATTTAGTACCTGCATTCAGAGCCGTCCAATCCTCTTCTTGTTCAGCATGATCGCCTTCTGGAATTTCTCCGGCGCCAAGGTAAGATTCACCTCTAGCCATTCCTTATATCCTCGATTGACCCTGCTATTTTCTGTTTTAGGCGTACCTTATCTCCATCCCGGACCAACAACGCTATGTCATGGCAAACTGCCACCAAATTACACCCATCCCTCATCGGAATTCTAAGCAGCACATCGTACGCAATATTGTGCCTTCGGACCATGCAGGGCCCAACACCGACCCCTGTGGAACACCCATCTCCATCACCGCCAGATGCCACTCACCCTCAGCCCGGTAGCTGATCATCCCGATCACGCAAATAATCCTCAATCAGGACCAGCAGGTAAATAGACAGCCCCTTTATTCCTAGCCGCGTTCTTTATGTTACGCCATCGCAGTGTGTTAGGGGAGAAGGTTTGAAAAACCTCGCCTAACAGTGGTCCGGATCGTGAGTGAAGGAACGTCGGGAAAAGAATACGAATTTTCAATTTAATTTTCGCTTAGTCAAATGACTCAAACTAAGCCGTTTATTAATAAATTGTGGAAACAAACTTATATAAGAATTGTCTGCTGACCAGACATAGCTGCAATTAATCACATTTGGTGAAACTCTGTAACAGAAAGAGACACGAATAGGCGTTAAATACCTGTGAACGTGAGTCACGCTGTGGCCGACTTACACTTTCTTCCGCGCTTATCATGGTCTGTGCATGTCGCACCCAGGAGCGAGGATCTCAACCGCCGCGATGCCCAGCTAAGCTAGGGGACTGTAATGTGTAGAGCGTTCCCGTTAAATCTCAGAACTCGGCACGCTTATTATTGTCGTCTGCGAGATTTCTGCTCGTCTAATTTCACGACTGCAATTTCTGACTGCAATTTATAGCTGCAATTTCTGACTGTCGCAGGAGAAGGTGATCGGAGGGAGGTTGTAAGGCTCCAACACTTTCAGCCGGTCCCAGGCCCTACCACCGCCAGCGTAAGTGCGTACGGGCACTGTGTGTGGTGCAGAGCTTGTCAACGGCGCCCTTAGGGCGACTTACGGTTGAGCCTGAGACCACGATGCTGTATCCGAATCGCCGTCCTACGCGCAGTGACCGTGCACTGCACTGGCGATTTTGGGTCGTGTCCTAGCTTTCGCAAATAGCTGGGGTTTAAAAATGCATGTCCCGCTTCTGACTGGAAGACGGCAAATCCACCCAGGGTATTATTCACCCCTGTATGGTGGGTTCGAAGCCGTTTAGATAATCAATTGGAGGAAGGAGTTTGAACCTCGATCCATCTAGGGCACGATGATTCCACTGGGGTTTCTTCCCGCACCTGGATTATGGAGTCATGTCTAAGAAAGGTGCAGAAGAACCTCGCACCTATAAATTAGGATGAGTTTAACCCTCTATCCGTAGGGAAACGATTGATCCGCTCAGGGTTTCTTCCCACACCTGGATTATGGGATCTGAATTTCCCAGGAAGCACTCAGAGAACCTCAGGTCTGTTTAAAATTAAATTAATTTTGATTACCGAGCTCAGTCGTGTACCGACTGGCTCAAGTGGAATAACTCTTGAATAATTCCTTTGGAACTCCGAGGGTAGTCGAAGAACTCGACTCAGGTCGGATTGCTCGAATTATTCTTTTGGCACAGCTTTACTGAGCGTGTTCGTGTACCAGAAGTACTCGTGGCAGTGGTTTGATGGCGAGTGACGGACGAGCCTGAGCTGCCAAAAGTGAGCGCGTGAGGGGAGAGTCTACCGTCGCACGGCGCTGTCGCATGTCTCATCAATCTCTGTCTATTGTAGAATTTTCGTACCTTCCTCTAAACTCGGGCGTTTAAACCGCTTGTTTCAAAATCGAACGTTAATTAATCGTTCGCGTGACTTTACTGAAAACCTCGAGAACCGTGTTTTTCTATCCTCTAATGTTTCGAATAGCCCGGATGCGTCAACCTAGAATCTTCCTGGTCGGTCGCGTAACCGAAGTAAACCGGGTGACGAATTGACCGGATTTAAATTAAATTTCGAATTTTACTCGATATTTAAACACAGTGAATTGAAGAGCATTCCTGACGTCGAATGCAATCAGCAAACAAAAATCCTGCTTTATCCGCGCCACTGTGGAAACTCCTCCACCAGTTTTCAGCGCCTGCAATGTGCTCCGACCGACTTAGCCGTATTGCTGGTCCGAGAGCCCTCAGGCAAATTTCTCGCTGGATTCTGCCGTTTTCTACCGACTCGAAAACCTTCACCCCAGTTGCTGGTCAAGCACAGCGGCCTGAATCATCAGAAGGGGATAGGATCCTTTCCCGGATTTGGCAACCAGGACCAGCCTGCACTATTTTACTCAAACGATGCGAGAATTCCCCTAGTCAACATTCCATTTAACATGCTTACTAATAATTTGCTTTCAACCAGGACCAGCTTGGCGGTGCATCGGAAGGGATCATGTCAATACCAGGTGCCTTGTCCAGACTAACCTTCGACGCCACTTTTCACAGCTTGTCACCAGGTCCATAGGAGAGAATCCAACAAGGATATCTCTCAGGTTGTACTGCAGGTAAGTATCCCTCGCTGCCAGATCTTCCTCCCTTGGAAATAACGCCGCGATAACCTGACATGTTTTTTCGATGGTAAGATTTGGAGGATCAGGCCTGAGCTTTATAACCCTCACGATGAACGTTTTATATGCCATCCCCATATGTCGGTATCTACTGTGCTACACAGCTCAGCCCCCTTTTTATTTTCTGCTTTATAATAGCACATTTCAGCTTTTTCTCTCAGCACGCAAACTCGCTTCCAGCTTCCAGGGCGCCTGTGCCCTCTATTTAGAGCTCTCTGGTGAGCACGTCGCTTCGAATTACCACCGCCTTACGAAGTGCCGCTAAGCTCCACCGACCACCACTTCTTGGACGTTTCTCCTTCGCGGGAGGTTGCCTGCGGGGGCCATACTCGCTTCACACGCACCCTGAAATGCCTCGATCCGCATCACCCGCCTCACTGTCAGACAACGGAATATCCGCGTTGATATGCCTCGTCGCATTTCGAAAGAAGTCCAGGTAAAGTATCGCAAATCCAGAGTCTCAATCCGCAAAACCCTGGACAAAACCAGGTACTTTGAGGAAAGTCATCACCCCAAGTGAGTGGAGTATGTGCTACAATTGGTCCGATGCCGAATATTCGCGCAAAGATCACGCTCTTATGCCCTCACAAGGTGTCCTTGAATCACAGGCCATTACGTCGATAAGTGATGTTCTCCCCCACGCTGAAAGGAGGAATTTGCCCCTAGGTTTTACTGGATAATACCCATCCAAGATTTCTATCCAGACGATTTGATCCCCAAGATGGCGACTTGGCGTTAAAATCTGCCGCAACTACTACCAATCGCTCCCCACGTTCCTCCCAGCATACTCAGAGATCTAGAGAGTTTCGGCCTCCCGGCTCGCAGCATCCACTCAACCTGGGTGAGTGGTAGCAGCTTAGTGGTAAAATGCGCACACCTACCTTAACAACCACAAAGCCCCTGACCACTACATTCTTGTCCGCGAGTGCCTTCCTTCCGTTTAAGCCCGTAACACTTATCGCCACCTTACGAGACATTTTCAACATTCCCAGTTATCTCTGGCGTAGGGCTCGGAAATAAACACAATATCCACCACTCAAACATCTTCCTTTGTTTTAATTCTTCAGATCCTGCGCTACTCTGCAGTGATTTAAGTTGATCTGCAAAAGTCTAAAATGACAATGAATAATTGTAGATTTGCTTCCTCCTGGAGAAATTCCTTATACTGAGGGCACGATACCGCCCACGCAGCATGACCAGTCTTGCTGTGTGGCATGACCATACACACACAGCCTGCCGGTGACACCAGGGGTGCATTCCTGCATACTGTGCCCCCTCGCCTGCGCACGCCAGACAGATCACGCTGTCTGTAACTTTAATCATGCAGTCCGTGCCCCTTGTATGCCCAAAATCGTGGCATCTAAAACACCTGGTAACCTTTGGCGCAATTTTCAACCTACAGAGCCACCAAACCCTATACAGATTCGGTCCCCATCCTTTAGGCCAACAACCCATTTAGTGGGCACGCGACTACTGCTAATTACCTCCCCTGTAGGTTGGCCCTTAGCGTTTTTATTCTTACCTCATCCCAATGCGTGACCCCCAGCCTCTCCATCATCTTGCTGACGATTTCTTTCTCCTCGACAATAGGGTCCAGGTCTCTAATCTCAATTTCAGTCTTGGGCTTCAACGCCCTGACACTGAAAGACTCTCCAAGAGCAGCTTTTATAGCGTCTTTTGTTTCTGGAGCATTTCCAGCCTTCGTGAGCTCAATTGTTAGCTCCCCTGCTGTTCGGACGTTCTTGGGTCATCTCGCATACATCCTGTAATCTGCCTGGGGACATCCGCGCGTAAGTCTTGCCCTTACCCGTTGGGACGGCGATCGCCTCAGTCCTGGGACCCAGCATCCTTACCTTGTAGACACCGTACTTGCCGGCCCCACAAACCTTGCTGCCACTCTTGGGTTGCGCCATTACAGCCGTAACACCACCTGCACTAGGCTTTGGTTTCCCTCCGCTTATTTGTGACCGTCTGCGCAACTTTCCACCTCCCTACTTACCTCCTTTAGCCTCTTCTAAGGGTTCAGTGCCTGATTAGCACAACTTTTCACCCGCATCAGCCCTGCAAACACATCCCACATTCTTCGACTTTCTGCCTTCCTCACTCCCGCCAGAGCTAGCCAACACCCAGGACATACTCTTTTCTTACATCGTCGTTAACTCCTAACCCGCGACTATCCCGTCTCCTAACCACGCGCCTGTCTTCCATCCGAAACGCCGATCCCAAGACATCCCGGTTCTCCCACAATGCCCTCACAGCACGCACATCCTTGATCCCTTCCTGGTACTTTCCTGCACTCCTTGTTCACATTCTTATTACCTTCCAGGTAGGTAAAGAGCCACTCCAAACATGTTCCCACAGCGCGTGATTCCCTCAAACCTGCCTCCCTCAAAGAGTGCGCTCAAACTCAAATTCTGCCGTTGAAGCATCCTCCCACACTTTCTCCCCACTCTGCCACCCACCCCCAATGACTCACTCCCTCGCTGCCTTCCCTCCCCCAATTGGGTTCCTATCTTCCTCCCGCAGAGTAACCCTCTTTGTTTTCAAACTGGCCTTCAAGCTTTCACTAAACTTTTTGTTTTTTTTCCTTTCTAGGTCACTGCTGCCAACCAACGGATCATCACTGCCAGACTGGTCTTCTTCCCCATTTCGCAGGTCCCAACCAGATCACCCACCGAGCCACCAGAGTCACCCGCATAACTGGCACCCAGGACCGCACCAGCCCGCACCACTGAATCCTCGCTCCTATTCGGCGTTCTAGAGATAAGCGCCGATCTCTGCATAAAACCAGGGGTTCCAACCCCACTCTTCTTTTCAAGAAGAACTTTACCACCCCCTGGGTCCAAACGCTGTATTGCCGCATCCAGCAACGACGGGGGCGTACTGCCCGCCTCACGCTCCGATAGACCCTCTCCAACAGGACTTTCAACCCCTTCTTCCTGACCAGTCGCGCCGCGAACTTTACCACAGCATCGTCTAACCCCTCCTTCATCTTCAAATGACTTCTTGGTGCTTTTTCAGATTCCATTTGGCGGTGTGTTTACTCATTTGAGTTTCAAATTTTCTCGCACCCCTACCCAGTAGGAGTACTTCCACGTAGATAATACCCTAATTATGATATACAGAAGCCGAGAAGCGGTTTGTCGATTAGTCCAACCCTATCTGTATCTAATGCTCTACTAAAAATGATGCAGGATAGGCCCGCGCTATATTTGATGGTGTGTTAAAGGTTTTACGTCACCCCTATCGAATGAGCGACGCCGGATCGAACCGACGCCTGACTCAAACCTCAGGCTAGACGGTGCGCCGATTTATCCTACGGCGCTCCCGGGTATGAGGAAATAAGACCCTGACCCACACCTAACCCACACCTAACCCCGACCTTTTTTTTTTTTTTTGTGTTCGTGGGGGAATCCTCATGGACGCCCCGAGGCCCTCGTAGGGGGGCCTCCCGAGGTGTCTGAACTCTTGCCGGCTAAAACCCCACGGCGACCGTCCTCCGGCGCTGCGGCGAGGACCGGGAACTCTGGTGAGACATCACAGAGTCCACCGCCTTGCCTTGCCTGTCGGGAGGCTCATCCCGGGGGAATGACATGTCCTTCCCCTGATTTCTCTCCGTCACGGACGCCAGGTCACCCCGACGCCCGCAGCCCCGGGGCTGCGGCGGTACTCGGGCCCGCACCGAGCACCTGCAGCCCAGGGGCGGCCTGCCAGTCTCCTGACCACCGGCGTGGTGGACGGAGGGAAGAGTGCTGGGGCCGCGCCCTTCTGGAGGTCCCTCTAGACCTCAAGGGCGTCGGAGAGGGTCCAGGAGGCGAAGGATGCCTCGCTCTGGACCTCTCCGAGCCCTCCCTGTCCGAGCAGGATGCGCAGTCCGCTCGCGCTCCGCTCGGCGGCCTCATACTGTGACATAACAGCTTCACAGAAGGAGGCCACCACTTACCAGGTTTTCTCGCTTTGGCCACCATCTTTCCCAATATGGTAGCCAGCAGAGATTTTCTTCCCACTTCCTAAACCAGAACACGGCGCTCATCTACCCACGCTGGGCAGACACAGCGTGTGCTGCGCCGTGTCCTGAGAGTCCTCCACAATGGTGGCACACCGCCGTCGCCTCCTTCGCGATTCGACACAGGATTGCTCACCGAAGCAACCATGCCCGGTGAGTACCTGTGTCATCAACAGGGCAGCCTGCCCGGTTTGTCCTGCCACTCTTGCCAATGTGGCGAGACTGCACCAACGGACCGTTGCGTGGCTCCAGCCGGAATCGTTTGCTGGAGCCACATAAATACAGCGGTCCGTTGGGCAGCAACACCTCATCTCCGCGACCGCACGCATCCTTTCCTCTGGCGGTGCCAGCCTCCTGAAGCGCCCTGGGTGACAGTACACTTGCCGGTTTCTCCAAGCGAGGAGCTCAGAGGCGGAAGACACGCCAGGTCACCACCTCGAGTCCTAACCCAGACCTAACCCCCCCCTTTTTTTTTTTATTGTACGTGGGGAACTCCTCATGGTAACCCGCGGGCCCACCCGATGGGCGGGCCGGCGGGTAGTGCCAGACTCTTACAGCCTAAAAGCCCACGGTGACCATCCTCGGCGCTTGGCGAGGGACCGGGAACTCTGTAGTGAGACATCACAGAGTCTTCGCCGCGCCGTGCCTTTCAGACCCTCCCGGTGAGAGGCACTCCACTCACCGCATTTCCACTCAACCGAAGGCGCCTGGTCACCAGCGCCCGCAGCCCGTGACATGGAGACTAAGCCGCCGGCCGCCTGAGCCACGTTGGCCGCAGAACGCACCTTTACCAACCAAGCGGCCAACCTGCGGCGCTTAGGTCAAACCCGCAGCAAATATCGCATCGCCCCAGTCCACTCACACACACATTCACACGCGCAACGCATTCATACCGGTGTTTGGTCCGCGGGAGCTTCCGCTCCGACCTCCGGGATGCCAAGACCTAATCCAGTCCTAACCCAGACCTAACCCAGTCCTAACCCAGTCCTTTTTTTTTTTTTTTTTTTTTGTACGTGGGGAAATCCTCATGGACACCCCAGCTAAGTAGGGGGCCTCGGGAACAGTGCTCAGCTCTTACCGGCTAAAACCCCACGGTGACCGTCTCCGGCGCTGCTGGCAAGGGACCGGGAACTCTAGTGAGGTTTTATCCTGGAGTCCCCCGCCGCGCCTTACCTGACGAGGCTGTCCCAGGGAAGGACTGCATGTCGCCCAATGGATTAACTCCGCCACGGACGCCAGGTCACCCGACGCCCGCAACCCAGGGCTGCCTTCGGTGCTCGGGCCTTGCGAACACCTGCAACCCCAGGGCGGCCTGCCCAGTCTCTGACCACCGACGTGACGGTCGGAGGGAAAGTGCTGGCAGGCCGCCCCACTTCTGGAGGTCACTGGGCCTTCACGGGCGTCGGAGAGGGCAGGAGGCGAAGAATGCCTCGCTCTGGCCCCTCTCGAGCCCTCCTCTCGAGCAGGATGCGCGGTCGCTCGCGCTTTCCACTCGGCGGCCTCCTTCTGTGACACGCAACTGCAAGGACATGGCCCCCTGCAGGTTTTCTCGCTGGCCACCATCTTTCTCACTATGGTAGCCAGCGAGAGATTTCTCCCTACTTCCTGCTCCAGAACACGGCGCTCATCTGCCACGCTGGGCAGACTTCCAGCGTGTGCTGCGCCGTGTCGCAAAGATCCTCCACAATGGTGGCACACCGCCGTCGCCTCTTTCCCGATTCGGCACGGTACTCACCGGCGTAACTTCATGCCCGATGAGTACCTGTGATAAATCCTAATAGAGACAGCCTGCAGTATATTCCTGCCACTCTTGCCAATGTGGCAGGACTGCTAACGGACCATTGCGTGGCTCCAGCCGGAATCATTTGCTGGAAACCATAAACCGGCAGTCCGTTGGGCATAGCACGCTCATCTCCTCGACCGCTTGCCTCCTTTCCTCTGGCGATCTCCCAGCCTCCTGGAAGCTCCCTGGAGTGACGGTACACCTCTGCGTCCATTTTCGCCAGCAGGGCTCCAGGGCGGAAGAACCCGCCAGCAAGGTGGCGGCTGTAGGAGATCGTGCGGTATCCTCGCACGACCCGATGGCGACCACCTGCAGCCCAGCACGATGCGCCGGCGCCATCAAGCCGCCGGCCCATATTGGCGCGCCATAAAGCGCCATGGACCGGACGACTCCAAATACAGCCGCCGTGCCGCCATGGGCCCCGAGATTGGGAAGCGGCCCTGCGGCGCTGCCCTCTCGGGCCTTCCAAATGATGCCCGAAACGCCAGGCTGTCAGGTGAGGCCGAGATACCGACGCCCCCGACGCTGCCCACCCGTAGAGGCCTGGCGCGGCACCCGCGGCGTTGCACAGCCAGATGGCTCCTTGGGGTGCCACATCTCCAACCTGCATTTCGGCGACGACTCGTGCCGTCCCATCCTCCGCGACGGTCCTCTCCACTTATCCGCGGCCACCAGCTCATCGGCATCGCCACGCACGCGGCGGGAGATCAGCCCGCAGCACCGCGTCGTACTATGTTCCACAGGCCAGGACCGACCCTGTGAACGCCGCGCCCCTCTCTCCAGGCCTAACGCCACTGTCCTAACCAGACCTCCGCATGACACGATTACTCGATCCTGGCGGGTGTGACTGACCCAACCACCCTCAGACACACACTCGTGCATCAAGACCACCCAGGCGCCTCGCCCACCGTGCATTTGGTGCAGGCAGCCTGGCCAGACGCCGCCTCATCCAACCACACCGCCAGCCCAGGGCCTGCGGGCCCCGCAACTCTGAGACTAGCGCCGCCCGGGCGGCCCGGCGAGCACCGCAGCCTCCCGAACCGCGGGTCACGCCAGGCACGCCCCCTGGCCCTGAGGGCAACACAGCCCTCACGCGCCGCCCATCTCCCAGCACCTCCGCCACTGGCCAAAGGTGGCGCCTGCACCCAACTCCCACCTCCCCTACAACCGTCAGACGCGCACCTTTCATTTTGCGGAGAGCTGCTAGAGCACCCCGGCCTAGCCCACCGCCGCTCTCGATCGATGCCCCATCCTCCGCACGGCGCAGTGTGCTCCGCACGCGGGCGCGCGCCACCGAGCGTTCACGCGATGGCGGCGACCGACCCGCCGCGCCGCCTGGACCCCGGGGTGCATACCCCTCCGACCAACCCAGTCTACCTAACCCAGACAGTCCTAACCCAGACCTAGACCACGTGTCTCATGGCACCGGCCCTAGCCGGGGTAGTGCCGGCTCTACCGGCTAAAACCCCATACCGCCTCGCCCCGATCGCCAGAACCTCATACCACGACTCCCCTACGCAAGCGCCGGTCAGAGGCACCTCCTCCCCTGCATGCCCCCGCCGCGGTCACCAGCTCCCCCTCGGCTGTGGCCGCCCGCCATCGCTCTGGGGCGGACCCGCAGCGGGCTGCCCGGCCTACGGTGGTGCGTGTATGCATTAC